>CM063499.1:78945845-78950845 GCA_032207245.1 Pardosa pseudoannulata | reverse complement strand
GCTATCCTATTAGTCTGATTGGTGGTGCCATCTATCAGCCTTTATGTGATCTAGAAGTACACAAATCAAAATTGCTGCCAAAAACATTTATAAAAATGCTGTCTTGTTTCGATATACTGTCGTGTTTCGATTCTTCGTGCTTGAGTATATTTTATCAAACAATTAATTTGCCAGAAAATCAGAGAAACATATATTACAAGTGAAACCCAAAAAAAGGAAGCTTTGATTTTATTCAAATTTAGTTTTCATGTGCCGAGAATAAACCAATATTTCTATTGTAATTTTCAATATTCTTCAGTTTGTATATATTTTATATAAACAGGGGTAGACTTAGAGCCAGACAAACCTGACACCTGTCGGTGTTGGAAAATTTTAAAAACAACGTTTTGGAAGTATAAAATTTTTTTATTACGAAAAACATGTAAACATTTGTAAAAGTATTTTACAAATTATAATTTTTTATACCTTGTAAGCCAGGAACCTAATTATTTTACATTATTTTTTATTAGATTTAATTGAAATTAAAAATAAAATTGTGTTACTATTTGTTTTATTTTTTAGAGTATTTTACAGATTTTAGTAAAAACTTTATTTTGTTATACTATTTTTTTTTTCTTGAACTATTCAAGGTTTAATTGTTTATATCTATCAATAATTTATCTCTTTTTATATCAATTTTTAACAGTGGAGAGGGACGTATAGTTAATTTTTGGACGAAGAAACAAAACATATAGAGGTGGCGTTGATATAAAATACCTAAAATGATTGTTGTCTATTAAACAGAACATTCAAATTAATTCAAAACATAAATAATTTTATTATCCATGAATATTTAAAAGACTAAAGCATTCTTTAAAAAAGAAAGCATATTTTCACTCTTTAATTGTTTAGGTAACTAAATAAATATTTTCTTAGAAATTCTTCAGGTTTTTTAAAAATTAAAAAAATTTTATTTTGGATTTTTTTTCTTAATTAAAAAAATTTTTTTTGATGAAGTAAATTTATATTAAAGTGACTTACTTTACTGTCATTTTAAATCGGCAAAATTTTGATAGAAAAATTTCGCAAGTAAATGATTAGATTATTTTTTACAAAAATTTTACTTATTTATTTACATACTGGAAATACATCTTCGAATTTTCACTGAGTTCTTTAAGTATTTAATATTTATCTAGTTTTTTTAAAACAATTATTTTGAATATGAATTGTACATCAAATCACATTGTACGTAGTGTATGAATTGTACGTCTAATCACATTGTAAATTTATATTGAGGTGACTTAGTTTACTGTCATTTTAAATCGGCTAAATTTTTATAGAAAAATTTCGCAAGTGAATGATTAGATTTTTTTTACTATCAATTGTTGCTTTGGAAACCAAGATAGGATTCACAAACATCCGATAAGCAAGTCTTTGGGAACGTGCTTGATTCTATATTTTAGTAAAGTGTAACTTAGATTGTGTAGTGCAATTGTTCTTATTTCGTTTCATTAATCTAAAAAGGCAAAATGATTTTTATAAGGATGAATTAAATCAAATTTTTGAAAGGAATTTTTAATCAGTCACAATGTAATTTACTTACAACTTGTATTTTTGAGATTACAGAAAAAATATTTTATAACCTTCTAAGATGAAAGCGATCAACAATTATGAATCAGTGTCACTTCATTGCATGATTAAGATATTCTGAATCCAAATGGCAATATATCTTGAATATAAATGGAATGTGACTGTTATCGCCTTTCTGGCAAATAAAATAGAGAAAAGTATATAGGTACAGAGAATGTTCAAAAGATTAAAGATCGTGTAGGCCTCTGTTAATAAAATTTGTACCCACGAAGTGAAGAACTTCCTCATCTTTTAAAGCCTTTAAGTTTTTACTATCAATTGTTGCTTTGGAAACCAAGATAGGATTCACAAACATACGATAAGTAACTCTTTGGGAGCGTGCTTCATTCTGTATTTCAGTAAAGTGTCATTTTAAGATTGTATATAAGTGCCATTGTTCTTATTTCGTTTCATTAATCTAAAAAGGTAAAAAGATTTTTATAATTATGAAATAGCTGAAATTTTTGAAAGGAATTTTTAATCAGCCACAATGTGATTTACTTACAACTTGTATTTTTGAGATTATAGAGTTAAAATTAAAGCAATCTTTAAAAGTTCGAAATGCATCATTTTCAAGAGCTTATGCCATTATTTCAAGAATTCTGTTAAGAGCAGGCGATAAATTTTTACAGATAATAAATAGGTAAAAATAACATTTTGTTTCTAACATTATGACGTCATTCCTTTAACCACCTCATTTAATCCTTTCTTATTTTAAATTATTTAAATGTCGTCTGCTTTATTTTCATAAATCCTAACCCTGAACTTAGATATTACGTAGGTACTTTTCTTTTAGAGTTGACTTTAATAATAGATTAGGTACATATGTGATCATTTTAAATTGAATCATCGATTATTTTCTCTTGCAATGAACATTTTATCACCGGTATTAACATCAAATTCTTTTCATAAAAGTCTTGGTACCTATTTCACGGATTAAAAAATGTCTAGCGTTTAAGTTATATATCTTTGAAAATTAAGAAGTCTGTTCGTTTGTGTGTTTGTTTTTTATACATAACCACACAGTTTTACTGAATGAATTCAACGTGATTCTAAACTGCATTCACAGTATCTGGAGACTTTAGAGGAATATGAAGAATTATTTGAAATTTCAAATTATTGAGCGTGTACCAGATAATTCTTATCTAACAAACAAACCATATTTTTATCTGCCTCATAGAGTACTTTACAATTCTAGAAAATAAAAATTTCAATAATCCCGTCAAATGACTGGCTATATGCTAGTTTTATATAATTTTTTAAACTTCATTACCAATACCAAATATGAATATTGAATTTTATATCCTTTTTTTACTAAATTTTAGGGCTTTCTAAAGTTAAAAAAATTTAAAAATATATATATCGGAATCAGTCCAGTATATGCACTTTGCCCTGAAATTATTCTGACTTAGGCTCTACTCCTTTGTATATTTGTTAATTGACTTAATTTGTTAGTATATTTCAATTATTAATTAATTAATTTCGTTTCTCAGGGGAATTTCGCAGGTATAATGGGACATTTCCTTACTGTTTGCTTTCACCTGAAAATAATGCGTAATATACCTCGGTTTTAATTTCTTATATATATTTGCTGTAAATGTTTGCTATAAATGCCAGAACTGTTTCTGAAAGACACTTAAGAAGAGATCTGTGTAAAAAGAAAAAATTTGCGAATGGTGGGAAAGGAAAAAGAACATCTGATGTAAGCGATTGAAGAAATCTTGGTCTCTAAACAGGAACGTTATACGAATTCTCTTTTCAATGGATTTTAAAGAACGAAAACGCTACAAATATTTAGGAAATTGCTGTAAGAGTTTGTAAAACTTCTGGTTTTTGTACACGAACGTGATATGAAATCTCTCTTCAGTGGGTTTTAAAGAACGAAAACATAACAAAAATTTAGACAATCTAGACACAAACATCATACGAAACATCTCTTCAGATGGCTTCAAAGAACGAAAACACTACAAATATTTAGGAAATGGCTGTAAGAGTTTGTAAAACTTCTGGTTTCTGTACACGAACGTGATATGAAATCTCTCTTCAGTGGGTTTTAAAGAACGAAAACATAACAAAAATTTAGACATTCTAGACACAAACATCATACGAAACATCTCTTCAGATGGCTTCAAAGAACAAAAACACTACAAATATTTAGGAAATGGCTGTAAGAGTTTGTAAAACTTCTGGTTTTTGTACACGAACGTGATATGAAATCTCTCTTCAGTGGGTTTTAAAGAACGAAAACATAACAAAAATTTAGACATTCTAGACACAAACATCATACGAAACATCTCTTCAGATGGCTTCAAAGAACAAAAACACTACAAATATTTAGGAAATGGCTGTAAGAGTTTGTAAAACTTCTGGTTTTGTACACGAACGTGATATGAAATCTCTCTTCCGTGGGTTTTAAAGAACGAAAACATAACAAAAATTTAGACATTCTAGACACAAACATCATACGAAACATCTCTTCAGATGGCTTCAAAGAACAAAAACACTACAAATATTTAGGAAATGGCTGTAAGAGTTTGTAAAACTTCTGGTTTTTGTACACGAACGTGATATGAAATCTCTCTTCAGTGGGTTTTAAAGAACGAAAACATAACAAAAATTTAGACATTCTAGACACAAACATCATACGAAACATCTCTTCAGATGGCTTCAAAGAACAAAAACACTACAAATATTTAGGAAATGGCTGTAAGAGTTTGTAAAACTTCTGGTTTTTGTACACGAACGTGATATGAAATCTCTCTTCAGTGGGTTTTAAAGAACTAAAACATAACAAAAATTTAGACAATCTAGACACAAACATCATACGAAACATCTCTTCAGATGGCTTCAAAGTATAAATATTTAGGAAATGGCTGTAAGAGTTTGTAAAACTTCTGGTTTTTGTACACGAACATGATACGAAACTTCTCATGAATATGTTTTAAAAGACGAAAATACTGCAAAAATTTGGGAAACTGCTGTAAGGGATTGTAAAATTGCTGATCTCTAAATCGAATGTAATACGAAACCTCTCTTTATTGGGTTTTGAAGAGAACGAAAACACTACAAAAATTATGGAACTCTGCTGGAAGGGATTGTAAAAATTCTGGTCTCTAGACATGCACGTGTATATAAATTTTGAAAACTTTGCTGTAAGCGATTGTAAAAATTCTTGTCTTTAAACACGGTCGTCGTACGAAATTTTTCTTCAGTGAATTAAAAAAAACCCTACAAAAGTACTGCTTTTACCTTATCACCTCGGTATTTTTTCGAACCTTATCTCTCCCTTATCGGTGTTACCTGGACGACACTGTCGATAAGTGTTGCGTGAAGTAACAGGCAGTTGCTCTTTGGCAGGACAATTTTTTTGTTTTATGAGATAGTTTCAGAAG
>CM063499.1:78928345-78933345 GCA_032207245.1 Pardosa pseudoannulata | reverse complement strand
GTGTTAACAAATGCAAATCAATAAGGAAAATTTATTTCTTAATTGTGCCAATGGATGTAACTTGATATTTGAATAAAGAACTTCTTCTGCTCAGCGTACGTGATATTGCAGATCACGAGACTTTATCGGTGTTTATGTAGATTTTATGCATTTTAACCCTCCTAGTGGAACACACCGAGGAAAAAAATCTCCAAAATACGCTAAAGTTTTATTTTGTCAGTGAGCAAAGTGTTCTATGATTTTTTACTTCACCCTTTCTCGACTAGATTGGAATACGGGAAACCCACCCCCGTTATTGCCCCTTTATTTCCGGTTATAAATATATAAATAGACATTATAGATTGTTAACTTTTAATACACATAAAGCTCGTCAAATCTCGAAGATCATCCCATAAGAAATAATGGATTCTAAAAGTACGAATAAAAATAATTTTTAAGAGAAATATTTATATTTTTTTACGGAAGTCATCCAAGCTATTTAAGTGGTGCAATTAGAGATACATCTGATACAGCAAACGAAATGCTTCGAAATAGAGATTGACAAAGCCATGAGAAGCTGTTATCGTCTATGTGCCTCAATGAGTAGGGGTGCATCCCTCAATAAATGTCAGTCAAATAGGGGTGCAAATCCTAGACAATCGACCTGACCCTCCTACCTCAAAACTCCATGGGAAAAGGCACTGGCAGAAATGTACAATACATCCATTTTCGGAACGTTTTTGGAAGTCGAAAATTGTACGCGACAGCTGGCAGAATTGTACGTGCGAACCGCTTAGAGGGTTAAAAGTGTTGCCATATTGCACTTGAACTAAATCAGAAAATGTGCATAATAAAAGGTAGTTTTATTCCCTATTAATTTGCATTTGTTAACACTCAAAACAGGAAAGGGGTTAAAATCGACGTAAAAGCTACTATTTGAATTGTGTCTGCAGCTGTATACATCAACTAAAGAACCGGTGAAAGGTCATTGCGGCTTAACGGAGAAGTGCTACTGTTATCTTATATCCTCCATGAATTATTATATTCAACAACATCAAAATTCAACACATATATTTCGTTGCATGTACTGATATTCAGCTGCTTCTTTTCCAGCTGTTCGGGGCTGTCCTGACAGGCATCGGGGTGTGGATCAAGGTGGACAAGGACTTCTGGGACATCCAAACGGGACTGGACATGCAGCAGTTCACCATGGCCGGATACGTGCTGATAGCTGCGGGAGTCTTCATCATGCTAGTGGGATTCTTGGGGTGCTACGGAGCAATGACAGAAAGCGTCTGCCTCTTGATCGTGGTAAGTTCAGAATAAAGATGCAGATAATTATGAAACAATAGCGATCAGTGCACTAAAGACTTCGATAATTCAAATATAAAAACCGAAGCAAATGTGTTTTTGTATTGACGTTCTTCCTTTTACTTCCAAGTTATATATATTTCGATATCTTGCTCTTTAAGTTCCAAATCTATTTTTAGAATTCTATAACTTTTTAAACAGCTCTTAAACGGGTACCACTGCAACTTCCTTAAAACCAATGTATTTATGTTTTGATATCATGTGCTCTAATTTGCAAATTCGTGTTTAAAATTCTGTAATTTTTTAAACCTCTCATAAGCGGGTACTTCTATAATGCCCTTTTACTACCAATATACACATCTTTAGATATGTCGAATCTATATTTAGAATACTATTACATATTAAATCACTGTTAAAGGATTACCATTGTAATTCTCTTTACTTCAACGATATTTATGTTTTGATATCATGTAATCGAAGTGCCAAATCTATGTTTAGATTTCTATAATTTTTGAACCAATCTCAAGCGGGTACAACTGTAATTCCATTTACTTCCAGTGTATTTATGTTTAGATATGATGTAATTTAAGTTGTAAATTTAGGTTTAAAATTCTATAAATTTTTAAACCGCTCTTAAGCAGGTACCACTGTACTGCCCTTTACTTCCAATGTACACATGTTTAGATATGCGCTCTAAGTTGGAAAACTGTGTTCAGATTTCTATAACTTTTAAAAACACTCTTAAACGGGTACCACTGTAATTCCCTTTACTTCCAATGTATTTTAGATATTATGCGCTCTAAATTACAAACTTATGTTTAAAGTTCTATAATTTTTAAACTGATGTTAAGCGGTACCACTTTAATGCCCTTTTACTACCAATATACACATCTTTAGATATGTCGAATCTATATTTAGAATACTATTACATATTAAATCACTGTTAAAGGATTACCATTGTAATTCTCTTTACTTCAACGATATTTATGTTTCGATATCATGCGCTCTAGATTGCAAATCTATGTTTAGATTTCTATAACTTTTTGAACCTCTCTTAAAAGGGTACCACTGTAATTCCCTTTACTTCCAATGTACACATGTTTTGATATGCGCTCTACGTTACAAAACTTATTTTAGATTTCTATTACTTTTTAAAACGCTCTTAAATGTGTATCACTAATTCCTTTTACTCCCAATGTATTTATGTTTAGATATCATCCCATCTAAGTTGCTAACCTACGTTTAGAGTTCTATTACTTTTTAAATCACTCTTAAGCAGGTACCACTGTAATGCCCTTTACTTCCAATGTATATATGTTTAGATATCGCGCTAAATTGGAAAACTGTGTTTAGAGTTCTATAGCTTTTTGAAACATTCTTAAACGAATACCACTATAATTCCCTTTACTTCCCAGGTATTTATGTTTCGATATCATGCGCTCTAAATTGCAATTTATGTTTAGAGTGCTATAATTTTTCTAACAACTCTTAAAAGGGTATCACTGTAATTCCCTTTACTTCCAATGTACACAAGTTTAGATAAATGCTTTAAGATGCAAAACTATGTTTAGAATTCTATTACTTTTTAAACCGGTTTTAAACGGGTATCACTGTGATTCCCTTTACTTCCAATGTATTTATGTTTAGATATCATGCTCTCTAAGTTGCAAATCTATGTTTAGAGATCTATTAATTTTATAACACTCTTAAACGGGTATCAATGTAATTCTTTTTAACTTCAAATGTATTTTGATTTAGATATCATGCTCCATAAGTTGCAAAACTATGTTTAGAGTTCTATTACTTTTTAACCATTGTAATTCCCTTTACTTCCGATATATTTATGTTTAAATAACATGCGCTCTAAGATGCAAAACTATGTTTAGAGTTCTGTTACTTTTTAAACTGCTCTTAAACGGGTACCACTGTAATGCCTTTTAATTCCAATGTATTTAAGTTGAGATATCATTCTAATTTGCAAATTGAATCTAATTCATTCTAATTTGCAATTTTTTCTAATATCATTCTAATTTGCAATTGGATTTCTATTCCTTTTGAAATCGCTCTTAAAGGGGTATCAAAAATTCCCTTTACTTCCAAAATATTTATGTTTAGATATCATGCGCTCTAAAAGGCAAGACTATGTTTAGAGTTCTATTACTTTTCAAACCACTCTTAAATGGGTACCACTGCAATTCCGTTTACTTCCAATGTTTTTACGTTCAGATATCATGATAAATTTCAAATATATGTTTAGATTACTATTACTTTTTAAACCGCTCTTAAGCAGGTACCACTGTAATTCAGTTTATTTCCAATTATTTATGTTTAGATTACATGTGCTCTAAGAATCAAATCTATGTTTAGAATTCTATTACTTTTTAAACTGTTCTTAACACGTTGTATGCGAGACACGTACTAGTACGCTTTCTGACGGTGGATACTGGTCACGTACCAGTACTGGTTAGAGTAACAACTTGGTTTGTTTGTGGGTACAAAAATAACGGTACATACAGGAAAACGAAACCGAATGTTCTTGTCTACTACAAAGATTTTCGAAAAAATGAGACAAATAAAAACTAGTTTTTACATCAGTCGATGCGGAAACAAAGAACCGGAAGGAGGGTTAAAAAAATCAATTTAGATTGAAAATTTAGATTTTAATTTATCCTTACGAAAATGATTATATATATATATATATAAATATATATAAATATAAATATATATATATATATATATATATATATATATATATATATATATATATATATATGTGTGTGTGTGTGTGTGTGTATTTATATATATATGTATGTATATTTATATATTATACATATATTTGTATTTACATATACACTTGTTTGTTTATTTATATATTTGTTTATATATTTCAATATAAAATACGAAAAGTTGGTTAAAAAATGAAATAAATTTCAATCTATTGAGATTCATCTGAATAACTAACTTTTCTCTGAAAAAGCTCGCTCACGGACAATTCCGCTGTGAAATGTACTCGCACACAATGTGTTAAACGGGTACCACTGTAATTCCTTTTACTTCCAATGTATTTATGTCTAGATATCATGCGCCCTAAGTTTCAAAACTATGTTTAGAGATCTATTACTTTTCAAACCGCTCTTAAGAGGGTACCACTGAAATTCCGTTTACTTCCAATGTTTTTATGTTTAGATATCATACGTTATAAAATGCAAATATATGTTTAGAGTTCTATAACTTTTAAAAACACTCTTAAACTGGTACCACTGTAATAACCATTAGTTCCAATGTATTTTAGATATCATGCTCTCTAAAATGCAAAACCATGGTTAGAGTTCTATCACTTTTTAAACAGCTATTAAACAGGTACCATGGAAATTTCGCTTACTTCCAATGTATTTATGTTTAGATCTTATGCGCTCTAAAATCCAAATTTATGTTTAGAGTTCTACTGCTTTTTAAACCGATCTTAAATGGGTACCACTGTAATTGTTTTTACTTCCAATGCATACATGTTAGGTATCATACTCGCTAAAATGCAAATCTATGTTCAGAGTTGTATAACACTTTTTAAACCGCTCTTAAACGGGTACCACTGAAATTACCTTTACTTCCAATGTACATATGTTTAGATATCATGCGCTCTAAGATGCAAAACTATGGTTAGAATTTTATCACCGTTTAAAACTCTTTATATAGGGGAACGTTACTATATT
>CM063499.1:78910845-78920845 GCA_032207245.1 Pardosa pseudoannulata | reverse complement strand
CATAAATGAAGTTATTTCACATTAACTAATCAATCAAAAAAGAAATTATTTGACATATAATGAATTTGTATTTTAATCATTACAGCTCAAAGAAAAGATAAAGTCAAAAGCAAAGAACGCCATTCAAAATATGATTGAAGATTACAATCTACAATATTTCTTGGACTTGATGCAAACAAAGGTAAGTGCCATGACAATTACTAGAAGCTGTTCAATTAATATGTAGGGTCGTATGATAATTAAAAAGATGGAGCTTAAACTTTAAGTACAATATTTCATTTCCTTTACTATCATAGGTGATCATGACTAATCAGAAATGGTTTAAAACATTATTTCGAACACGTCATCTCTTTTATTGTCCAAAGAAATCAACCACAGAGTACCTCAGCGATCATATTATCTCTTGTATTAACCATTGATCTCAGCCATTTAGAATTGAAGATACTATATCACGTTGAAAATAGAAATCAGTCATAATGGACAGTAACTGTCGTATTAACAATGGAGTTAAGAACATTTTTAATAATGCATTCAACGTATAGGGTTGGAAAATAATTGAACAGATAGGGCCCAAGATTTTGGAGCAGTGCATTTCAAACCCTTTGCTACCATGGGTGATCATAATCGATCAGAAATGTCTCAGAACAATACACAGCAACAAGTTATCTTTTTTTATTGTCCAAAGAGATCTACCACAAAGGACCTTCAGCGATCATACTATCTCTTGCATTAACCATTGATCTCAAACCATTTAGAATCAAAGAGATATATCAGTTGAAAGTAGAATTCAGTCGTAATGGACCGTAACTACCGTATTATCCCTGATGCTAAGAACATTTTAATACATCCTTTAACGTAGGTTGGACAGTAATTAAAGGAATAATGCCCAGATTTTGTAATCTTGTATTTCAATCTCTTTTCTACGATAGGTGATCATAACCAATCAGAAATGGCTCAGAACAATACACAGCAACAAGTTATCTCTTTTATTGTCCAAAGAGATCAACCATAGAGGACCTAGCGATCACATTATCTCTTACACTATTGATCTCACCATTAGGATTATTGAGCGTGTATCAGATAATTCAGCCAAACAATTTTTTATTATGCCTCATAGGTACTTTACAATTTGGAAAATTAAAAATTTTTATATCTCGTATAAGGCTATATCTCGTTTCTCAGATTCGATAAAAATCGAATTGCTATACTTATCTCTTTATCGAATTGAATTTCAGAGTTATATTTCTCTGTAATAAAATGAACCTATGTGACTTTTTCCTTCGTTTAAATTATAAACAGTTTTTGGTGCCCTTCATTAAATCTTATTTTATTTAATTTGAGTATGATCCTCTAATCCCTATATAATAATGCTAAGATATCTGTCCGTCTGTCCTCGAATTTATGAAGCGGTTATAACCGGATGGATAAAGGCATCGATATTGATTCTTGATGAGAGACTTAAAAATTTAAAGCAAGTAAAGTTTTCTTCTCATAAACAATAGATCAACCTAAAATAAATTGGTATAAAATAAGCTTCAAGTACAGCAATATTAACTGTAATATGAAGATTATTCTTATACATAGCAAAATACTGTCGTGTTTAAAACTTTCGAAATCCACCCCGTCCCCCCCTTTTCGAGCTTTTAATGTCATTATTTCGAGCCTATTTTCCCCGGCAGGCGATTGAATTTATCAAAAATAATAAATAGGTAAAAATGACATTTTTTCTAGCATTATGACGTCAATCCTTTAACCATCTCATTGAATCATTTCTTATCTTAAATTATTTAAATATCGTCTGCATTATTTTCATACGTTTAGTCACTAAAGTGAAATATTACTTCAATAATTTTCTTCTATATTTGGATTAAATAATAGATTAGGTACAGATGTGATAATTTTAAATTGAATCTTTTATTTTCTGTCATGAAATTTTCTCATGGTTTCAAAACTCATTAGAAAAAATTGATTCATAACAGAAAATTATTTTCATAAAGGTCTATGTCTATTTCACGGACTGACACATATCTAGCCTTTAAGTTACATATCTTAGAAAATTAAGAAGTTTGTTCGTTGGTGTGTTTGTTTATATACATAACCACACGGTTTAACTAAATGAACTCACTGTGATTCTAAATTGCATTCACAGTATCAGGAAACTTTAGAGGAGTATGGATATAAACAAATTACTGAGCGTGTACCAGATAATTCTCAGCCCCCCCCAAAAAAAACCCATTTTTTACCGGCCTCATAGGTACTTTACAATTCTATAAAATTAAAAATTTTACTAATCCCGTCACATGACGGGCTATATGCTAGTTTCTGAGATTCGATAAAAATCGAATTGCTATACTTTAGTTCTCTTTATCGAATCAAATTTCTCGTACTAATTTTTTCTCTACTTTTATTACTATCGGTGAAAGAAGTCGTAATTTTTTTTCGCTTATAGTCATTTTTGTTTATATTTTACCAATTTTCTGATATAATATAAATACAAAAACATGTAGTTCATCTTCTCCTAAATAATCTATCCGATTTTAAAATTAATTGTTATAAATAATCTTCATATCACAGTGAAAAATACTGTCGTGTTTAAAACGTACGAAATCCACCTCTTCCCCCTTCTTCGAGCGTGTAATGCCCTTATTTCAAGCTCTAATTTCCAAGGTTAAGAGCAGATGATTAAATTTATCATAAAACGCTTAAATTATATATCTTTGAAAATTAAGTTAATTAGTTTTTTTATACATAACCACATGGTTTGACTAAA
The DNA here is from genome assembly GCA_032207245.1 of Pardosa pseudoannulata. Lineage (NCBI taxonomy): Eukaryota > Metazoa > Arthropoda > Arachnida > Araneae > Lycosidae > Pardosa > Pardosa pseudoannulata. Next base: position 78,918,075 of record CM063499.1, on the reverse strand, counting down.
TGAATTCAACGTGATTCTAAACTGCATTCACAGTACCGGAAGACTTTAGAGGAGTATGAATATAAACAAATTAATCAGCGTGTACCAGATAATTCTCAGCCAAAAAACAAACCATATTTTTACCTGCCTCATTGGGTACATTACAATTCTGGAAAATTAAAAATTTTAGTAATATCGTCATGTGACAGGCTATGGGCCTTACTCTGGGAGTTGCGGTTCGTACCGAACGTTCGTTGTGACGTCACCTTGACGTCAGATTGCGGAAATTTTGACAGCAAACGATATTTCGGTACTATGGGGGTTACATGCGGAAAGTTACCGATAGTTTAGGTTGCTGTAAATTTCCGCATGTAACCCCCAGAGTACCGAAGTATCGTTTGCTCTCAAAATTTCCGCAATCTGACGTCAAAGTGACGTCACAACGAACGTTCGGTACGAACCGCAACTCCCAGAGTAAGGGCTTTATGTGCTAGTTTCTGAGATTCGATAAAAATCGAATTGCCATACCTTAGTTCTCGTTATCGAATCAAATTTCTAGTAGTCATTTTCTCTCTACTTTTATTACTATCGGTTATTTCTTATAAAAAGAAATGAATTTTCTTTTCGCTGATAGTGTTTATATTATCCCAAATCTGTGATATAATATAAATACAAAAACACGTAAATGTCTAAACAACTAAATTTAAAAAGAAGATCAATGAAGACAAAATCTTCCTTCTTTAGTTTTAATGCATATGTATCGACAAAGTTCATCCGTTCATCGGGAAATTACAGCTTCCTCTTCCCTCACCCAATTCCGCCGCTGATGACACTTTCGATGGGAAATAGTGCAGCTGCAAATCAGCAAGTTCAAAAACATTCACACTTATTGTGTCTTTGTTCGGAAACATAAATCACAAAAGATAGATGCTGCCATGTTTACTGCTAGAACAACGATTTCATTCGAACAATAAGTCTAAAAGAGAACAGTCTGATACAGTTCTTCATATATTATAATCCATGTAAAATCTATTAGCGCTTCAAGGTCACACTTTTTCGTTTCCCCAGTCATCGGTTACTATGGTAGCGACCAAGAAGCATGTGCATTCACACTTATTTTCAGCACTTCAGTTGAGGATTTGATTCCAATTCGTTCAGACGACTTGCTTTATTATTATAAGTCAAAATTTTCAGTTGTGCATAAATGCGTTAACTATTTACACAAAGAAAAGTTTAACAATATGTATAAAATGGTTATAGTAAATCACAGATGTTTTTGTAAAAATACAAAAATTCCTTTTAATTAGAATTCTTACTAAAACATTATGAATCTCTACCTTCTAAAGAAATTTTCACTTTCTAAAAATGTGTCAACAGAACCTTAAATCTTTAAATACATAATAAAATTATACAAAATATTGTTATTGCATTAGGACCTCTTTCAATTCTTGTAAAATCATAAAATAATTAATACAGTACAATTTTGGAATAGAAACTTTACTATGGTCCACATAACTTCATAATATACTTATTAACATACAACTTAAATTTGAGGAATTCCAGAACTACATTCTCTTAAATAAATTAATTATTAAGAAATACTTTTGATATTGAAATTAAAAGAATTACACAAATATAAAGAAAAATAGTGAGAAATTATAACTAATTACTCATTAAAATTAGCGAAATATTCAATCATCTTAATGATATTATTTCTGTAAATAATGCAACTGTGTCTGAAAAAAAAAAAGATTTGCTTTTTCTGTAGAATTTTTTAAGTCTTACGGATTAGAATATACCATACAATTTTTGAATTGTTATTTTATGAAATGGGATTATATCTTAAATTTATGAACTTAGAAACAGGTCTGAAATTACTCATAAAATTTTGTGTAAAGTATTAAGTATTCTTCAAAGTGTAGTCTAAATAAACATACTTTCATCATGCACGGAGAGCCCACACGATGCATGACACCCCTTAACACAGTGGGAAAAAAGAGTAAAGTCATTCCCCAACTGTCGTTACCATAGTTACAGTTGGTCATCGGGGAAAAATCAGTGACCTTGAAGTGCCTATTGAGTTTACACCGAGTATAGTAACTGGTTTAGAAAGTCGGTATAAACTTGGAGAACATTTGAAAAAAGAAAAAAAAAAACTAATATGAACACTATATGATTGTTTTATTCGTTTATTATCGTTTTGTTTTTTATTCGTTTATCAGGTTTTAGTGCAGTTCAATTAAACTTATTTTATTTTAATATAATATATGATCCTCTACTCCCCTATATAATAATAGCTTAAGTTATCTGTCCATCTATCCTCACATTTATAAAGCAATTGGACCTCGAATGGATAGAGGCATACATATTGGATTCTTGATGACTTAATGTTAGCAAAATTTAAATCAAGTAAAGGTTATCTTCTCCTAATCAATCGACCCGATTCTGAAATGAATTGGTATAAATAGACTTCATATCACAGTGAAAAATACTGCCGTCTTTAAAACTTTCGAAATCCTCACCTTTCCCCGTTATCGAGAGCGTAATACTCTTATTTTAAGACTTTTTTTCCCCGATTAAGAGCAAGGGATTAAATTTATCAATTTGTCACATAATAAATAGGTCAAAATAAGAATTTTTTTCTAGTATCAAGAGGTCGTTCCTTTAACCATCTCATTGAATCATTTCTTGTTCTAAATTATTTAAATATCGTCTGCAATATTTTCATACGTTTTATCACTGAACTTAGATATGACGTAATTAATTTTCTTTTATATTTGGATTAAATAATAGATTAGGTACACATGTGATGATTTAAAATTTAATCCTCGATTATTGTTTGTTGCAATGAAAATTTTATCACCGGTATTAGCAACAAATTGTTTCCATAAAAGTCTAGGCGTCTATTTCACGGACTAATAAATGACTAGTGTTTAAGTTATATATATTTGAAAATTAAGAAGTTTATGTATTGGTTTTTTTTACATAACCACACAGTTTGATTAAATGAATTCTAAAGTGATTCTAAACTGCATTCACTGTAACAGTAAACTTTAGAGGAGTATGGATATAAACAAATTAATCAGCGCGTACCAGATAATTCTCAGAAAAAAAAAACATTTTTTTACTTAAATCATAGGGTATTTTACAATTCTGGAAAATTGAAAATTTAACTAATCCAGTCATATGGCGGACTATATGCTAGTTTCTGCGATTCGATAAAAATCGAATTGCTATACCTTTGTTCTCTTTATCGATTTAAATTTCTCTCTACTTTTATTATTATCGGTAACTTCATATAAAAAGAAATGAAATTTTTTTTTCACTTATAGTGATTGTAGTTTATATTTTCCCAATATCCGGATATAATATAGATAAAAAAACACGTAAATGTCTAAACAACGAAATTTAAAAAGAAGATCAATTAACACAAAATGTTCCTTCTTTAGTAGTTTTCCTGCATATGTATCGATAAAGTTCATCCGTTCATCGGGAAATTACAGCTTCCTCTTCCCTCACCCAATTCCGCCGCTGATGATACTTTCGATGGGAAGTAGTGCAGCTGCAAATCAGCAAGTTCAAAAACATTCACACTTATTGTGTCTTTGTTCGGAAACATAAATCACAAAAGATAGATGCTGCCATGTTTACTGCTAGAGCAAAGATTTCATCGAACAATAACAAGTCTAAAAGAGAACAGTCTGAGACAGTTCTTCATGCATTAGTAACTGGTTTCAGAGAGTCTGTATAAACTTGGAAAATATTTGAAGAAAGAAAATAAAACCTAATATGAACACTATATGACTATTTTGTTTATCTATAAAATTAACATCTATAAACATTTTTTTTTTGCACTACAATTAAACTTATTTTATTTTAACGTGAGATATGATTCTCTAATTCCCTATATAATAATAGATTAAGTCATCTTTTTTGGTACTTGGTACGTCTGTTAAATTATAAACAGTTTTTAGTGCACTTCATTTAAACTTATTTTCATTAACATATAATATGATCCTCTAATCCCCTATATAATAATAGCCTTTGTGAATGCATTGAAATTGTAAAATGCAGATATATAAATACCTAATAAGACGAATTATAACATATGGATATGAAACCTGGGTGTTCTCTAACAAAGATGAAAATATACTAAGAAGCTTTATAATAGCCAATATAATAATAGCCATTTATTTTCAAAAGATCAAACAACATGATTAATCCCTTATATAATATAGTCTAAGTTAACTGTCCGTCTGTCCTCGAATTTATAAACCGGTTGGACCTGGAATGGATAGAGGCATCCATATTGTATTCTTGATGAGTTAGGGTTAACAAAATTCAAAGCGAGTAAAGTTTATCTTCTTCTAAACAATCGATCTGATTCTAAAATAAATTGGTATAAATATGCTTCATTTTACAGTGAAAAATACTTTCGGTTTAAAACATTCGAAATTCACTCCTTTCCCTCCTTTTCGAGTGTTTAATGCCATTATTTCAAGCCTTTTTCCCCGGCTAAGAGCAGGCGATTAAATTTATCAATTTATCACATAGTAAATAGGTAAAAATAACATTTTTTTCTAGCATTATGACGTCATTCCTTTAACCATCTCATTGAATCATTTCTTATTTTAAATTATTTAAATATCGTCTGCATTATTTTCATACGTTTTATTACTGAACTTAGATATTACGTAAATAATTTTCTTTTATATTTTTCTTAAATAATAGATTAGGTACATATGTGGTCATTTTAAATTGAATCATCGATTATTTTTTGTTGAAATGTAAATTTTATCACCGGTATTAACAGCAAATTCTTTTCATAAAAGTCTAGGAGTCTCTTTCACGAACTCCTATATATACATAATATATATGTGTGTATATAAATGTATATATATATATGTATATGTATATATATATATATATATATATATATATATATATATGTGTGTGTATGTATGTGTATTGTATATATGTATATATATATGTGTGTATATATATTATATGTATATATATATATATAAAATGTATATATGTATATATAATGTATGTATATATATATGTATATATACATGTATATGTATATATTATGTATATATATATATATATGTATATATATATGTATATATAAAAAAAAACCCATTTTTTTACTTAAATCATAGGGTATTTTACAATTCTGGAAAATTGAAAAATTTAACTAATCCAGTCATATGGCGGACTATATGCTAGTTTCTGCGATTCGATAAAAATCGAATTGCTATACCTTTGTTCTCTTTATCGATTTAAATTTCTCTCTACTTTTATTATTATCGGTAACTTCAAATAAAAAGAAATGAAAATTTTTTTCACTTATAGTGATTGTAGTTTATATTTTCCCAATATCCGGATATAATATAGATAAAAAAACACGTAAATGTCTAAACAACGAAATTTAAAAAGAAGATCAATTAACACAAAATGTTCCTTCTTTAGTAGTTTTCCTGCATATGTATCGATAAAGTTCATCCGTTCATCGGGAAATTACAGCTTCCTCTTCCCTCACCCAATTCCGCCGCTGATGATACTTTCGATGGGAAGTAGTGCAGCTGCAAATCAGCAAGTTCAAAAACATTCACACTTATTGTGTCTTTGTTCGGAAACATAAATCACAAAAGATAGATGCTGCCATGTTTACTGCTAGAGCAAAGATTTCATCTAAATAATAACAAATCTAAAAGACAGTCTGATACTCTTCATATATTAGTAACAGGTTTAGAAAATCTGTATAAATTTGGAAAATGTTTGAAAAAAGAAAAAAAATCTAATATGAACACTATATGACTATTTTGTTTATCTATAAAATTAACATCTATAAACATTTTTTGGTGCACTACAATTAAACTTATTTTATTTTAACGTGAGATATGATTCTCTAATTCCCTATATAATAATAGATTAAGTTATCTTTTTTTGGTACTTGGTACGTCTATTAAATTATAAGCAGTTTTTAGTGCACTTCATTTAAACTTATTTTATTTTCACGTAAAATATGATCCTCTAATCCCCTATATAATAATAGCCTTTGTGAATGCATTGAAATTGTAAAATGCAGATATATAAATACCTAATAAGACGAATTATAACATATGGATATGAAACCTGGGTGTTCTCTAACAAAGATGAAAATATACTAAGAAGCTTTATAATAGCCAATATAATAATAGCCATTTATTTTCAAAAGATCAAACAACATGATTAATCCCTTATATAATAATAGCCTAAGTTATCTGTCCGTCTATCCCCATATTTATGAAGCTGTTGGACCTGGAATGGATAGAGGCATCCATATTGTATTCTTGATGAGTTAGGTTTAGCAAAATTCAAAGCGAGTTAAGTTTATATTCTCCTAAACAATCGATCCGGATCTAAAATAAATTGGTATAATTATTCTTCATTTTACAGTGAAAAATACTTTCGGGTTTAAAACATTCGAAATTCACTCCTTTCCCTCCTTTCAGAGCGTTTAATGTCATTATTTAAAGCCTTATTTTCCCCGGTGAAGAGCATGCGATTAAATTTATCAAATTATCACATAATAAATAGGTAAAAATAACATTTTTCAAGCATTATGACGTCATTCCTTTAACCATCTCATTGAATCATTTCTTATTTTAAATTATTTAAATATCGTCTGCATTATTTTCATATGTTTTATCTCTTAACTCAGATATCACGTAATTAATTTTCTTTTATATTTGGCTTAAATAATAGATTAGGTACAGATGTGATAATTTTAAATTGAATCATCGATTATTTTTTGTTGCAATGAAAATTTTATCACCAGTATTAACAACAAAATTCTTTTCATAAAAGTCTAGGAGTCTATTTCACGAACTCCTATATATACATAATATATATGTGTGTGTATATAAATGTATATATATATATATATATATATATATATATATATATATATATATATATATATATATATATATATATATATGTATATATGTATATATATATGTATATATATATATATGTATATATATATATAAATGTATATATATGTATATATATATGTATGTATATATATATATATATATATATACATGTATATGTATATATGTATATATATATATATATGTATATATATATATATGTATATATGTATATATATATGTATATATATATGTATATATGTATGTATATATATATATGTATATATATATATGTATATATGTATGTATATATATATATGTATATATA
>CM063499.1:78868345-78880845 GCA_032207245.1 Pardosa pseudoannulata | reverse complement strand
AAAGTAACAATTTAAAAGTACAATACAAGAATTTATTTAGGAATAGATCATGAACATAATTATCCGTAAAAAAACTAAATTATTTTACCCAATTTTAATTCCGCTTCGTGAAGAAAAACGGGCCTCAATTCAAAGAGTGCAATAATTTTCAATTCTATGAACTAATATTCATTAACTTTCAAATTCGTTCAATGAAGTTTCATTTAACTTCAATTCAATTCTGTTTCATTAACTTTCAATTCTTTCCATTTCCCAATATGGTTTTCATGATAATTTGTTTGAGGACTTGTTTTGAAATTTTAGACCTCATGGCCAACTCTTTACCACCTGGCACCTTCTGGCCATACCTGAGCGCTGAGCAGATTTCAGGACTATCTACCAGCTGGCGCTTTATGGCAATTATTATACATAAAAACGTTCAGCTAAGATATAGAGAACTGAGGAAATAACCGCACTCTATAAATGTCAGCTTTCTACCAGAAGGCACTTTATGGCCTTATCTGAGTATGAGCTAAGGGATAGCGACTGAGCCGATTTCAGAACCAGTTTTTGTATCAGCTGTGGCGCTTTATGGCTTATACATGAGCTTTGATAAGATAGAAACTGAGCGGACCCCAAGGCCAGCTTTCTATCAGAAGGCACTTTCTGGCCATATCCGAGTGCTGAGAGAAGATAGCGCTGAGCAGATTTCAGAAGCAGCTTTCTATCAGCTGGCGCTTTATGGCTATACATGAGCTTTGACCTAAGATAGAACTGAGCGAACCCCAAGCCCAGCTTTCTACGAGAAGGCACTTTCTGGCCATATCCGAGTGCTGAGAGAAGATAGCGCTGAGCAGATTTCAGAACCATCTTTCTATCAGCTGGCGCTTTATGGCTATACATGAGCTTTGAGCTAAGATAGAACTGAGCGGACCCCAACGCCAGCTTTCTACTAGAAGGCATTTTCTGACCATATCTGAGTGCTGAGCGAAGATAGAGCAGAGAAGATTTCAGAACCAGCTTTCTGTCAGCTGGCGCTTTATGGCTATACATGAGCTTTGACCTAAGATAGAACTGAGCGGACCACAAGGCCAGCTTTCTACCAGAAGGCACTTTCTGGCCATATCTGAGCGTTGAGCTATTGTTACATATATTGTTATATTGTTACTGAGATATTGTTACAAGTGAATAGTTTTAGTTCATGCATTAGTTAATAGATGGCGCCAATGTACTGAGCAATTTTCCTCTGCAATCATTGCATAACATGCGCTGTCCCAATCCTTTCCATGCGCCGCACGCTATATCACATATGTGAAACATGTATTAACAGCAATGGATGTGGATATACCAGCTATCTCGGCATTGCAACATTAATCCTCTTTTTGGAATTTGTTGTGGACCTGAAAATCAATTAATAATTTCCTGCTTGTCATTAAGTGCATTCATTTATATAACAGTTAACATAAACGAGGTGTATGCATGCCCATTACTAGGCAGTTTAAGGTATCCGTCTACGTTCGGAGAGCTTTTTTCTTTCAACGTAGAAAATAGTTCATGTTTTTACATTTTTAGATTCACTTTTTATATTATCATAGAGAATTGCACTTAAAAAATTTATTCCTGGAGAAGTTTTTATAAAATTTCTAATAAATAAAGAACATTTAGTAAAAAAATCGGGTTTTTTTTAAAAGGTCTAACTTTTTAATAAATTAAATTATTTCAATATTTTTTGGCGAAACACATTTCTTATATACTGGACTAGTGAATCACCTAAAATCTTTGCTTAATTTACATTTCATAAAAAATTCGGGTCCTTCAAAATCATACACACTGAATTTTTAACGAAATTTCATTACCTTTAGAGCTAACTATGAGTGTAACATCATTAAAATTATCCAAATTTAAAGCTTTTAGGTTATTTACTAGTAAATACTATCAAAAGCATTCATAATAATTTTCAACACAATATTTTCAGAACTTTTGAGAAATTACATTTCAAGTTTCAACATTTTATTAAAAATACCGTTCTGGGAAAAACGCATTTGAAGTTTATGAAAGCAGCTTTATCTATCAAAAAGTTAAAATACATGTTTAAAATTCCCCACACTTTCTTGCTTCAAAACTTTCTCATTGCCAAGTTGATAATTATTAAAAATACTAGAAAAATGTTTAAAGTAATCTTCATGAAAATATAAAAAGTTTTGCTCCCCCCCCCCAAAAAATGCCCACTAAAAGTCTTTAAATTCACAACTTCCGGTTCCGAAGTTGCTACTTCCGTTTTGTTTTGACAGCTGTCACTGATGTTTAAACAGCAGTAACTTTTCTTTAAAATGCCGTAGAGACAAAACAAAAACATATTTACAAGAAGAAAAGTTGAAATTTTACAATAGAGGAATTAAAAAAAAATTATGATTTTTGGCAAAAAAGGACGTTTTTAACATAGACGGATACCTTAAGTATGGACTGTACAAAGCATTACATTCGTTCACACTCCTTTCAAAAGTCCATAATTATTAATGCTAGCTGTTGAGCTTTCTCATCGTGAAGGAGTTTTATAAAAAATAAATTACATATACGTATATACATATACATATATACATACATATACATATATATATTATACATATACATATATACATACATATATATATATATATATATATATATATATATATATATATATATATATATATATATATATTATACATACATAATAAAATCTGTAGCAGTAAATCAAATATATCTTTACCTCTCAATAAAATCAAATCATTTTTTTCATTTTACCAGTATCAAAGCAAAATTTAAAATAGTATATCAAGAAACACTTGTGCAAAATGTATGTTCTTTCACGATAAATGACATTAACACATTGTTTGCGGGTACATTTCTCAGCGGAATTATAGCGAGAGCGGGCATTTTGGGCGTAAATTTAGTTACTCAGTTCAATCTCAATAGATCGAAAATTATTTCATTTTTTAACCAAATTTTCGTATTTTATATTGAAATATACAAACAAATATATAAATATCAACCATAAGATTTTTGTAAACAAAAAAATATATTTTTTAGTTGATAAATTTGTAATAGTATCTTAAATACAGGGTATCTGCCAAAATAAAATGTTTCAAATCCATGACTTTTCATGGCCTTCCCTGATTTAGCGGATCATTTTCCACGACTTTAAAAAGCTTTCGTTAAAGTATATATGAATAAAACTTCTGACGTACATACAAATAAAATATATGCTTTTAGAGAAATTATAGGAATTTTATCATAAAAAAACTATAAACTTACTTTATATGTGTTAAAAACTCACATACATAAAAATAAACTATTGTATCTACATACCTAAGTTTAATCATATAGCCATTTTTCAATCAAAATGTTTCCAATTTGAATTCAGGGTACTTTGGTATTATTCAGGAATAATATCCAAATATAACCCTATAATGTTTATATACAATATCCCTAGAGATAAACTTATATATTGTGCAAAAATCTTAACTAATGTTTTATTAAATAATTATGAATATTATATTAATAAAATTTTAATCAACAATTTTAAAAAAAAACCAGAATAATATACATTTACCCACCCATTAAGCTTTCTTGCTTTGAGTTTCCTTGGTGAACAAATTTTAATTGGTCAATAGGATAATACATAAATACCACACTCAGTAACTTCAGCCAAATGACAAGTAAAAACAGAATTAAACATTTCAATGCATTTTTATTTAATCGGTAGTTTAGCGGATCCATGACTTTCCATGACTTTTACTCATTTTACTTGAAAAATCAAGACTTCCCATGACGAAATTAATTCATTGTAAAAATCCATGATTTTCCCTGACTTTCCATGTGCGCGAAAACCATGTAAATAAGAAAAATCAAATAGAAATAGTAGTACATAGTTTTAATTTTTTCCCGTTCTGTGGTTCCGCATCGACTGATGTAAAAACTAGTTTTTATTTGTCTCAATTTATCCAGAATCTATGTAGTAGACAAGAACTTTCGGCTTCATTTTCCTGTATATACGTTCTTTTTGTACCCACAAACACACCATGTTGTTACACTAGTCCGTACTAGTATGTGACCCACGCTCAAGTATCAATCTTCAGAAAACGTAATAGTACGTGACCTGCATACAATGTGTTAAGAGCAGTTTAAAAAAGTAATAGAACTCTAAGTAATGAACTCTGTGGCTTTTCTTTGTCTTTGTCGTATAGTGGAAAAGATGTACGTTGTTGCCGCTCTGGAAACGTTCAATTAAACTTCTGCCGTTCTCTTCGATATGAGGCCAGACTCCATTATTATTAATTTTAGCTGTTTGAGCTTTATCCTCGTCAAAGAGTTTTATAAAAAATAGATTACACACACCCCCCCCCACACACACACACACACACATACACAACACATACACATATTATTACATATATATATATTTTATATATATATATATATATAGTTTACATATATATATATACACTATATTTATATACATATACATATATATAACTTATATATATACACATATATATATACACATTATATTATATATAAATACACATATAATATATACATTATATATATACACACACATATATATATACATATATATACACATATACATATATATATATATATATATATATACATATATACATATATATATATATATACATACATATACATACATATACACATATAAAGATATACGCATGTATCTTATTTGAGTTTAATTTTATTTTCTATACCATTATGTTTTATAATTATATTTAGTACATTTCTTATGTATATTAACTGTATCAGATTTGTAATCAGTAGTTTTGGGAATTATTAAATTTTTGTAATTAAAGTAATAGACTGTTTAAAATAACTTTAATGTACAATAAATCATTTTTTAAACTCCAAACGCATTCATCAATTGCCTTTCTTGCTGTAAAATATTTTCTAAAATATTGTATCCTTTAGACGTTTTAATAATAACAACACCCAACAAGAAAAATATAAAGATCTACTCCTAATAATTCTAGTTATTACTTTTACGGTGCAGTGTTATATATAAGTATGTAATCCTTTTTATAATTTTTTTAAAATTAGAAATATTGAAATTTTTTTTCAATTATTTAAATGAACATTTTTTGTGTTGTTTTTTCCTTTTTTCATCAGCAGATGGCAGCACCAGAATTCGCAAATGGTGTTTCATCAAATTTAGCTTTGCTTGGAAAAGAAAAGAATCGATTTTTCTTGCCTATGCAGGGTTGTATCGGTTTTAACCATGGGGGTTAACCAATGGTTTTAACTGGTTTTAACCGTCCTGGTCAATATCCATTTTGACTAGTTTTGACCACTTTAATTCACTTTTATAATTCATATTTAATACTAATCGAACATAGTTTACTAGCATATGATAAAGGCAAGTTACATTTGTTAAAAATGTCATACTATAAATAACACCAGCAAAAAAAACAAATATAACGTAACACCCAGATACGAAAAAAATGTTTTACTTATTTTTATACAAGCTGTTTTATATGTAACAAGGTTTGGTCTGGTTTGCAGCGCTACGGTCTACTGTTTGCATTACGAGGGCTAACGAGACCGGGACCTACTGCTTAAAGCCGATTCCGAACGGCTACGAACATCCATGCCACAGTGGGATTCAAACCCACGAACTCCGGTTCCGAAGGCCAGCACCCTAACCAATCAATCGGCCATCGTTCGGCATTATATGTAACAAGTGTGCCCGTACTTGTTACATATAAAACAGCTTCGCTACGGACTTCGCTACGGTGAACTTAATATATTACTTTTAAACAAAGATTTTTTTTTTCGTCATAGCGAATGATACGTTTTTATTTGCTTACGAGAGTCACTGAAATTTGTAATTTTCGTTGTCAGAATATTGTTGATAAAGATTTCATTGTAACGTAAAAATTAACCAAGAATCAAATTTATAATTGGTTCTTATATAAAAAAAATGCTAATTTCCAGGTCAAATCGAATGGATACTATGCAGACGATGTTTAAATAATACAAAATAAGAATTGAATAAATGAGATGTTTAAAGGAATGACGTCATAATGATAAAAAAATATCACCTATTTATTATGTGATAAATTGAAAATTTTAATCTCTTGCTTTTCGAACCTTCGTTGTGACGCCACTTTGAAGTCAGCTTGTGGACATTATGCCAGCAAACGATCAAGCTGACGTCAAAATGACGTCACAACAAACGTTCGAACCGACTAGCAACGTCCAGAGTAAACCCCTAACAGAATTGCCTGACATTTTGTACAGCTTTCAAAAAGTATTTGGAATGGGTTTTAGTAGATACTAACAATTTTACCCGTGCTTCGCTACGGTGAACTTAATATAGTACTTTTAAACAAAGATTTTTTTTTTTCGTGCATAACTCTCTAAATTCTTCACAGTTCAGTTCGAGTCATATATATATTTCTATTATAAGTGCATTATGAGATTCTTCAGTTTTTAAAATCGAATTTGTGTCTTATATTAAATTTGCTCAAACTTTTTTTATGTTAAACATACAAGTTTAACCCTAAATTACATTACTGTATTACTACTGTACGTTGATTAGCAAAGTTAACAGATCTTGACATATTAGAATAGGAAGAGGTTTGACAACAACAGGGCTAAATTTGGTGGTACAAATAAATGTTGTCCAAAATGAAGGAAATTTATGACAAACCACATGGTTTTGTATGAAACAGAAACACACATTCATATCGACAACCATATGGATATAAAGATAACTATATACAATGATACATTTTTATTTGCCTACGAGAGTCACAGAAATTTGTAATTTTTGTTGTTAGAATATTGTTGATAAACATTTCATTGTAACGTAAAAATTAACCAAGAATTAAATTCAAAATGAGTTCTTATATAAAAATGCTACAATTTGTGTCACATAGAAATGAAAGTGCATCACTATATCTAAATTTCCAGGTCAAATTCAATTGATTCTACGCAGACGATGTTTAAATAATATAAAATAAGAATTGAATAAATGAGTTATTTAAAGGAATGACGTCATAATGATAAAAAAAATCACCTATTTATTATCTGATAAATTAAAAATTTTAATCTCCTGCTTTTAGCCGAGGAGCACTGCATTTAAAACAATTACCTGGGATGACGTCACATTGCTAGAAATATTGCTTCTTTCACTGAATTATGATGCGATAAATTAAAAATTTAATCGTTTGCGTTTAACCGGGGAAAATAATGCTTGGAATAATGACATGAAATACTCGAAAATGGGGGAAGGAATGGATTTCGAACGTTAAAAATTTTCACACACCTTCCTAGGGATATACCTAATAATTTCCCAAGTTTTCACGGCGATTGAATGTACGGTTTTTGAGTCTTTCGAGTACAGACAGACAGAAATTTTATATATATATATATATATATATATATATATATATATATATATATAGAGAGAGAGAGAGAGAGAGAGAGCGAGAAAGATTTATGTTGAATTCCAAAAACGGTTACAAGTAAAAAGTTTTGTAGTTGTCTCTAAATTTAAATGATTTTGTAATTTATTTTGGATTCCTCCAAACTTTGAAAATAATCTTTCTATAGCTGGCACAACAGTTCATTACATATATTGTAAAATCAACAAATTTTATGTTAATGCCTTTTATAAACTTGTTCATTGCTGCCCATCAGACATCAGGTCCAAGTGTACTGCAACTGGATTACATTTTTACAATTGCATGTGCATGGTTCATTTTTGAAATTCAAACATTTTTATTATACTGTATAAGCATGTTAAATCTCATGAACTTGTGTAATATTTTGTTTAAGTGCACTACTATTTTTATTGCTTATTAAAAGTCACTTCTAATTACAAAAGATATTATATATTAAAATTAAGACCATTTAAAACTATTTTTAACAATTCTGACCATTTTTGACCACTTTTGACCACTTTTGACCACTTTTGGGAGGGTTAAATTCACTTTAATTAAGTGTACTGGTCATAATCAGTTTTGGCCGATCAAAATTATTACAACCCTGTGCCTATGACAGTATACAACAATTAACTTTTGAAAAGGCATTAATAACATTTTTTAGCTATTAAATCATTGCAACCTTTTAATGGTAATTATTCATTGTTCTCCCTCTATAATTAAAAATTTATAAAAAATTCTTTTCATGCTCTACGAAGGGGTAGTTTTGCACGTAACCTTTTTCCCAACCCCTTAATAAATGTAATTTTTTTATATATTCCAAATTCCTAAGTTCACAAATAACATTTATAAACTGACCGTATAAAATCCCAAAGAATTTATAATGTTGCCCCTCAAAGAGATATAATCAACTTTTCCCGGTTGACCATATCTATAGTTCATACCTAGCTACTTATATGAAGATTAGACATTTACACAGAAATGTTGTGAGCCAATTAGAGCATTACATTTAATTCATTAATAAAATATACGAATTACCCGAAATCATGAGAAAAATTACTCCACTACAGTAATGCTGAGCGATTGGTATGGATCAGCTTTTCGGTACTACGAATTCCATTTAGAGGGTTTGAATCCTGCTATTGGCATGATTATTCGTAACCGTTAGAAATTGTCTTTAAGCAATAGGAATGTATTAGCCCAGGATGTATTATCATGGGCTCATTAGCCCTCGTGTTGTAAAACAGTAGACTGTATTTTTAAATTAAATCAAACAATAACTCTTGTCTCTGAAGCTTATTCGGGAATAGGTATTTAAAAAATCATGTTAGGAATAGGTTCTGACGTATTAGCCCCCATGTAGCAAAATATGTTGACATAGTGCTTTACGTCCAAAACAAAAACAAAAAGCAGTAGGTTCTGGCCTTATTAGCAACCGTGTAACAAAAGAGTAGAATCATAGTGCTTCAAACCAAAACAAACCAAATGAAACAAATAAAACCGTAACACTAACCTCAGTAGTTTTATCGAGAACGAAATCCAGAAATTAATGATATCGTATGTTAAGGAATAGGTTCTGACCTTATTAAGCCCCATGTAGCAAAAATGTAGACATAGTGCTTAAAACCAAAACAAACAAAACCCTAACTCTAACCTCTGCAGTTTTATAGAGAATGATATCTAAAAATAAATGGTATCCTACTTTAAGCAGTAGGTTCTGGCCTTATTAGCCCCCGTGTAGCAAAAGAGTAGACCGTAGGGCTTCAAACCAAAACTAATAAAACCCTAACTCTAACCTCTGCAGTTTTGTCTAAAACGATATCTAAAAATTAAGACCATCGTATGTTAAGAAGTAGGTTCTGGCCTTATTAGCCCCCGTGTAGCAAAGAAATCGACCGTAGTGCTTCAAACTAAACCAAATAAAACCCTAACTTTAAAATCTGCAGTTTTATCGAAAACGATATCTAAAAATTAATGGTATCTTACGTTAATCAGTAGGTTCTGGCTTATTAGCCAACGTGAAGCAAAAAAGTAGACCGAAGTACTTCAAACAAAAACAAATAAAAATATAACCCTAACCCTTACAGTTTTATCGAGAAGGATATCTAAAAAATTAATGATATCGTACGTTAAGCAATAGGTTCTGGCTAAATTAGCCCCCGTGTAGCTAAAAAGTCTATTGTAGTGTTTCAAACCAAACCAAATAAAACCCTAACTCTACCCTCTGCAGTTTTATCGAAAACGATATCTAAAAATTAATGGTAGCTTCCGTTAATCAGTAGGTTCTGGCTTATTAGCCAACGTGTATCAAAAAAGTAGACTTAAGCAATAGGTTCTGGTATTGTCTTCCACTCGGCTTGGAGTAGACTAGTGTTTCAAACCAAACCAAATAAAACCCTAACTCTACCCTCTGCAGTTTTATCGAAAACGATATCTAAAAATTAATGGTATCTTACGTTAAGCAGTAGGTTCTTCACCGATTTGGGAGGGGTAGTGCACCCCTTAATTCGGCTATCCAACTCGTCCCAGCGACCGTAGTATTTCAAACCAACACAGATAAAACCCTAATTCTAATGTCTTCAGTTTTATCGAGAAAAAAATGGTATCGTACGTTAAGCAGGTCTGGGCTATGGGCAGGCCAGTCCATTCGTGCTTCAAACACAGTAGGCATCGGCGTTGAGCTTACCATGAATGGACCAAGGGTCCCAGTCCATACCAGGAGAAAACACCCCCAGACCATAATTCCACCTCCGCCGAACTTGACTGTTGGATTAATGGTATCGTACGTTAAGAAGTGAATTCTGGCCTTATTAGCCTTTGTATAGTAAAAACAATAGACTGTACGGATCCAAATCAAACAATAAGTCTAATCTCAGAAGTTTATTCGGGAATAGGCATATAAAATTATATCCTACTTTCAGCAGACCCAGACCCTGCCATCCGAACGGTAAAGGGTGAACCTTGATTCGTCGCTCCAAAGAACCCGTTTCCACTGATCTACGGAGCCGAACGATGGTCGAATGGTTAGGGTGCTGGCCTTCGGAACCGAAGTTCGTGGGTTCGAATCCCACTGAGGCATGGATGTTCGTAGCCGTTCGGAATCGGCTTTAAGCTCTAGGTCCCGGTCTCATTAGCCCTCGTGTTGCAAAAAGTAGACTGTAGCACTCCAAACCAAACCAAACCACTGATCTACGGTCCAATTTCGATGTGCTTTGCACCACATTAACCGAACAGCGCGGTTGGACTTTCAAAATTAGTTACAATGTTCTACAACTGGAGCTTGTCTGGAAAAATCTAAACTACGATATTTTCCAGATATCCATCATGCGCAGCAATAATATGGACGAAACTCTCTGAACAGATAAAAATTATCAGAAACCCGTGTAAATGTCTCAGGCGGAGAGGGCTTCTTAATGCAGAACAGATGTATGTTCCAGTTGAAGGTCGGAATTGACTCCAAGGCGGTACACCTGGTCTTTTAAGGGATCCCACACGCATACAGATTAGATTAGATTTTCCCAGAGTGCAGTTAGTTTATTGAACTAGTTGAAGTATCGACAAGGCACAAGAGATGACTCTCTTGTCTGATGACAAGAGAGCTCTAGATGACCGGAATTGACTTTAGACAGTAAAATCCTACTGCTAATGAAACCTTTTTTAGCAAAACAAGAATATAGCTTTTCATACTAAACCAAGACCAAATTTCTAATGAGTTTATACTGATTACAGTTGTATGATATTGAACTAGTTGAAGTATCGACAAGGCACAAGAGATGACTCTCTTGTCTGATGACAAGAGAGCTCTAGACGGCCGGAATTGGCTTTAGACAGTAAAATCCTACAGCTAATGAAACCTTTTTTAGCAAAACAAGAATATAGCTTTTCATACTAAACCAAGACCAAATTTCTAATGAGTTTATACTGATTACAGTTGTATGATATTAAACTAGTTGAAGTATCGACAAGGCACAAGAGATGACTCTCTTGTTTGATGACAAGAGACTGTTGTGTAATAAATATAACTAATTTTAAAGTCTGTCTGCCAGAAAAATTACTATTGTCCCAAGCATATTACATTAACTTTGAATTTATATCATTGTACGTTTAGTTTTTATTGATTTTTTTAATTAACCGGTCATTTTTAAAACATGTGTGTATGTTATGTGTTTGAGGAGAAATATGTCCAATGAAACCTTTTTTAGCAAAACAAGAATATAGCTTTCCATTCTAAACCAAGACCAAATTTCTAATGAGTTTATACTGGTTACAGTTATATGATATTGAAGTAGTTCAAGCATCGACAAGACACAAGAGATGACTCTCTTGTCTGATGACAAGAGAGCTCTAGACGGCCAGAATTGGCTTTAGACAGTAAAAACCTTCTGCTAATTAAACCCTGCGTAGAAAAAAAAGCTTTCTATACTAAACCAAGTCCGAATTAACGGACTTTATACTGAATAAAGTTATATCATATTGAAGTAGTTTAAATATCGCAAAATTTATCCATGGATGCATTCACAATTTTATATCGGTAACGTTTATATACACTTTTAGATAAAGTCTTATGTACAAGTTAAAGGAAAAACCGTAAAATATTCCCTAATTTTTTCTTTATAAACAAAGAATAAACTTAATGTAGACGGTTTTTGAAAGTATTCTACCTTTTTGTACAATAAATAAATTTCCAAATATAGAAAAAGATAGTTTCATATTTAATCTTGCAATGTTTTCGAAAAATTTAAACATTTTTAAAAAGGATCATTCTGAAATGAATATTAAGGACTTTGTTTCTTGATTAAAGTTCATTTCCAAAATGCATGAAATATGTTTATAAATAATAGCAAAGAAAATTATAAAGAAAGAAAAATAAATTAGTGTGTAGGAAGCACTTTGTAAGATTTATAAAAGTTAACAAAAATTAATATAAATGAATTTCTTTTTTTTTTGTTGATATATAAAACCTACATCTCATCAGATAAAAATCGAATTGCCAGGACTTTTGGAAAAATTTACACATCGTTCAAAAGCTTCAAATCGAAACGAAAATCAAGAACTTTGTTTTTATACAAAGTT
>CM063499.1:78826739-78839239 GCA_032207245.1 Pardosa pseudoannulata | reverse complement strand
GGTGACGAAAGGCATCGGAGCATCCTCGTTCTCGAAAGGCAGAGATGATCATGGACACCTGGCCGCCCTGGTAAGGAATTTTACGAAGGTGTTTTATGCTCCTCGCTGCGGTGGAACTTGAAATTCGTACCTATCATATAAGGGACCTGCAAAGAAATAAAAGTAACAATTTCAATACAATACAAGAATTTATTTAGGAATAGATCATGAACATAATTATCCGTAAAAAAACTAAATTATTTTACCCAATTTTAATTCCGCTTCGTGAAGAAAAACGGGCCTCAATTCAAAGAGTGCAATAAATTTCGATTCTATGAACTAATATTCATTGACCTTCAATTTCGTTCAATGACGTTTCGTTTAACTTCAATTCAATTCCGTTTCATTAACTTTCAATTCTTTCCATTTCCCAATATGGTTTTCATGATAATTTGTTTGAGGACTTGTTTTGAAATTTTAGACCTCATGGCCAACTCTTTACCAGCTGGCACCTTCTGGCCATACCTGAGTGTTGAGCAAAGATAGCGCTGAGCAGATTTCAGGACTATCTACCAGCTGGCGCTTTATGGCTATACATAAACGTTCAGCTAAGATAGGAGCGGACCCCAAGGTCAGTTTTCTACCAGAAGGCACATTCTGGCCTTAACTGAGTGATGAACGAAGATAGCGCTGAGCAGATTTCAGAAGCAGCTTTGTATCAGCTGGCGCTTTATGGCTATACATGAGCTTTGACCTAAGATAGAACTGAGCGAACCCCAAGCCCAGCTTTCTACGAGAAGGCACTTTCTGGCCATATCCGAGTGCTGAGAGAAGATAGCGCTGAGCAGATTTCAGAACCATCTTTCTATCAGCTGGCGCTTTATGGCTATACATGAGCTTTGACCTAAGATAGAACTGAGCGGACCCTAAGGCCAGCTTTCTACCAGAAGGCACTGTCTGACCATATCTGAGTGCTGAGCGAAGATAGCGCTGAGCAGATTTCAGAACCATCTTTCTATCAGCTGGCGCTTTATGGCTATACATGAGCTTTGAGCTAAGATAGAACTGAGCGGACCCCAAGGCCAGCTTTCTACCAGAAGGCACTTTCTGACCATATCTGAGTGCTGAGCGAAGATAGACAATTTTCAGAACCATTTCTGTCATGGCGCTTTATGGCTATACATGAGCTTTGACCTAAGATAGAACTGAGCGGACCACAAGGCCAGCTTTCTACCAGAAGGCACTTTCTGCCATATCTACGTTGAGCATTGTTACATAAATTGTTATATTGTTACTGAGATATTGTTCAAGTGAATAGTATCATGCATTAGTTAATAGATGGCGCCAATGTACTGAGCAATTTTCCTCTGCAATCATTGCATAACATGCGCTGCATTCCATGCGCCGCACGCTATATCACATATTAAACATGTATTAACAGCAATGGATGTGGATATACCAGCTATCTCGGCATTGCAACATTAATCCTCTTTTTGGAATTTGTTGTGGACCTGAAAATCAATTAATAATTTTGCTTGTCATTAATTGCATTCATTTATATAACAGTTAACATAAACGAGGTGTATGCATGCCCATTACTACAGTTTAAGGTATCCGTCTACGTTCGGAGAGCTTTTTCTTTAAACGTAGAAACTAGTTCATGTTTTTACATTTTTAGATTCACTTTTTATATTATCATAGAGAAATGCACTTAAAAAATTTATTCCTGGAGAAGTTTTTATAAAATTTCTAATAAATAAAGAACATTTAGTAAAAAAATCGGGTTTTTTCAAAAGATCTAACTATTTTTTAATTAAATTATTTCAATAATTTATGCCGCAAAACATTTCTTATATACTGGACTAGTGAATCACCTAAAATCTTTGCTTAATTTACATTTCATAAAAAATTCGGGTTCTTCAAAATCATACACACTAAATTTTTAACGAAATTTCATTACCTTTAGAGCTAACTATGAGTGTAACATCATTAAAATTATCCAAATTTAAAGCTTTTAGGTTATTTACTAGTAAATACTATCAAAAGCATTCATAATAATTTTCAACACAATATTTTCAGAACTTTTGAGAAATTACATTTCAAGTTTCAACATTTTATTAAAAATACCGTTCTGGGAAAAACGCATTTGAAGTTTATGAAAGCAGCTTTATCTATCAAAAAGTTAAAATACATGTTTAAAATTCCCCACACTTTCTTGCTTCAAAACTTTCTCATTGCCAAGTTGATAATTATTAAAAATACTAGAAAAATGTTTAAAGTAATCTTCATGAAAATATAAAAAGTTTTGCTCCCCCCCCCAAAAAAAAAATGCCCATTAAAAGTCTTTAAATTCACAACTTCCGGTTCCGAAGTTGCTACTTCCGTTTTGTTTTGACAGCTGTCACTGATGTTTAAACAGCAGTAACTTTTCTTTAAAATGCCGTAGAGACAAAACAAAAACATATTTACAAGAAGAAAAGTTGAAATTTTACAATAGAGGAATTAAAAAAAAAATTATGATTTTTGGCAAAAAAGGACGTTTTTAACATAGACGGATACCTTAAGTATTGACTGTACAAAGCATTACATTCGTTCACACTCCATTCAAAAGTCCATAATTATTAATGCTAGCTGTTGAGCTTTCTCATCGTGAAGGAGTTTTATAAAAAATAAATTACATATACGTATATACATATACATATATACATACATATATATATATATATATATATATATATATATATATATATATATATATATATATATATATATATATATATATATATACATACATAATAAAATCTGTAGCAGTAAATCAAATATATCTTTACCTTTCAATAAAATCAAATCATTTTTTTCATTTTACCAGTATCAAAGCAAAATTTAAAATAGTATATCAAGAAACACTTGTGCAAAATGTATGTTCTTTCTCGATAAATGACATTAACACATTGTTTGAGGGTACATTTCTCAGCGGAATTATAGCGAGAGCGGGCATTTTGGGCGTAAATTTAGTTACTCAGTTCAATCTCAATATATCGAAAATTATTTCATTTTTTAACCAAATTTTCGTATTTTATATTGAAATATACAAACAAATATATAAATATCAACCATAAGATTTTTGTAAACAAAAAAATATATTTTTTAGTTGATAAATTTGTAATAGTATCTTAAAGACAGGGTATCTGCCAAAATAAAATGTTTCAAATCCATGACTTTTCATTGCCTTCCCCGATTTAGCGGATCATTTTCCACGACTTTAAAAAGCTTTCGTTAAAGTATATATGAATAAAACTTCTGACGTACATACAAATAAAATATATGCTTTTAGAGAAATTATAGGAATTTTATCATAAAAAAAACTATAAACTTACTTTATAAGTGTTAAAAACTCACATACATAAAAATAAACTATTGTATCTACATACCTAAGTTTAATCATATAGCCATTTTTCAATCCAAATGTTTCCAATTTGAATTCAGGGTACTTTGGTATTATTCAGGAAAAATATCCAAATATAACCCTATAATGTTTATATACAATATCCCTAGAGATAAACTTATATATTGTGCAAAAATCTTAACTAATGTTTTATTAAAAAATAATTATTATTATATTAATAAAATTTTAATCTACAATTTAAGAAAAAACCAGAATAATATACATTTACCCACCCATTAAGCTTTCTTGCTTTGAGTTTCCTTGGCGAACAAATTTTACTTGGTCAATAGGATAATACATAAATACCACACTCAGTAACTTCAGCCAAATGACAAGTAAAGATAGAATTAAACAATTCAATGCATTTTTATTTAATCGGTAGTTTAGCGGATCCATGACTTTCCATGACTGTTACTCATTTTACTTAAAAAATCAAGACTTTCCATGACGAAATTAATTCATTGTAAAAATCCATGATTTTCCCTGACTTTCCATGTACGCGGAAACCATGTAAATAAGAAAAATCAAATAGAAATAGTAGTACATAGTTTTAATTTTTTCCCGTTCTGTGGATCCGCATCGACTGATGTAAAAACTAGTTTTTATTTGTCTCAATTTATCCAGAATCTATGTAGTAGACAAGAACTTTCGGCCTCATTTTCCTGTATATACCGTTATTTCTGTACCTACAAACACACCATGTTGTTACACTAAGCCGTACTAGTATGTGTCCCACGCTCAAGTATCAATCTTCAGAAAACGCACTAGTACGTATCACGCATACAATGTGTTAAGAGCAGTTTAAAAAGTAATAGAACTCTAAGTAATGAACTCTGTGGCTTTTCTTTGTCTGTCGTATAGTGGAAAAGATGTACGTTGTTGCCGCTCTGGAATCACGTTCAATTAAACTTCTGCCGTTCTCTTCGATATGAGGCCAGACTCCATTATTATTAATTTTAGCTGTTGAGCTTTATCCTCGTCAAGGAGTTTTATAAAAAATAGATTACACACACACACACACACACACACACATACACACACATATATATATATACATATACATATATATACATATATATATACACATATATATATATATACACACACATATATATATATATACATATATATACACATATATATACATATATATATATATATATATACATATATATATACATATATATATATATACTATATATATACATATACATATATATACATATATATATACACATATATATATATATACACACACATATATATATATATATACATATATATACACATATATATACATATATATACACATATACATATATACATATATATATATATACATACATACATATACATACATATACACATATAAAGATATACGCATGTATCTTATTTGAGTTTAATTTTATTTTCTATACCATTATGTTTTATAATTATATTTAGTACATTTCTTATGTATATTAACTGTATCAGATTTGTAACCAGTAGTTTTGGGAATTATTAAATTTTTGTAATTAAAGTAATAGACTGTTTAAAATAACTTTAATGTACAATAAATCATTTTTTAAACTCCAAACGCATTCATCAATTGCCTTTCTTGCTGTAAAATATTTTCTAAAATATTGTATCCTTTAGACGTTTTAATAATAACAACACCCAACAAGAAAAATATAAAGATCTACTCCTAATAATTCTAGTTATTTCTTTTACGGTGCAATGTTATATATAAGTATGTCATGCTTTTTATAATTTTCTTAAAATTAGAAATATTGAAATTTTTTTTCAATTATTTAAATGAACATTTTTTGTGTTGTTTTTTCCTTTTTTCATCAGCAGATGGCAGCACCAGAATTCGCAAATGGTGTTTCATCAAATTTAGCTTTGCTTGGAAAAGAAAAGAATCGATTTTTCTTGCCTATGCAGGGTTGTATCGGTTTTAACCATGGGGGTTAACCAATGGTTTTAACTGGTTTTAACCGTCCTGGTCAATATCAATTTTGACTAGTTTTGACCACTTTAATTCACTTCTATCATTCATATTTAATACTAATCGAACATAGTTTACTAGCATATGATAAAGGCAAGTTACATTTGTTAAAATTGTCATACTATAAATAACACCAGCCAAAAACAAATATAACATAACACCCAGATACGAAAAAAATGTTTTACTTATTTTTATACAAGCTGTTTTATATGTAACAAGGTTTGGTCTGGTTTGCAGCGCTACGGTCTACTGTTTGCATTAGGAGGGCTAACGAGACCGGGACCTACTGCTTAAAGCCGATTCCGAACGGCTACGTCCATGCCACAGTGGGATTCGAACCCACGAACTCCGGTTCCGAAAGCCAGCACCCTGACCAATCAATCGGCCATCGTTCGGCATTATATGTAACAGGTGTGCCCGTACTTGTTACATATAAAACATCTTCGCTACGGTGAACTTAATATATTACTTTTAAACAAAGATTTTTTTTTTCGTCATAGCGAATGATACGTTTTTATTTGCTTACGAGAGTCACTGAAATTTGTACTTTTCGTTGTCAGAATATTGTTGATGAAGATTTCATTGTAACGTAAAAATTAACCAAGAATCAAATTTATAATTGGTTCTAATATAAAAAAATGCTAATTTCCAAGTCCAATCGAATGGATACTATGCAGACGATGTTTAAATAATACAAAATAAGAATTGAATAAATGAGATGTTTAAAGGAATGACGTCATAATGATAAAAAAAATATCACCTATTTATTATGTGATAAATTGAAAATTTTAATCTCTTGCTTTTCGAACCTTCGGTGTGACGCCACTTTGACGTCAGCTTGTGGACATTATGCCAGCAAACGATCAAGCTGACGTCAAAATGAAGTCACAACGAACGTTCGAACCGACTAGTAACGTCCAGAGTAAACCCCTAATAGAGTTAGTTTCCTGACATTTTGTACAGCTTTCAAAAAGTATTTGGAATGGGTTTTAGTAGATACTAACAAGTTTGCCCGTGTTTCGCTGCGGTGAACTTAATATATTACTTTTAAACAAAGATTTTTTTTTTCGTGAATAAGTCTCTAAATTCTGCACAGTTCAGTTCGAGTCATTGGTATACTTATATATATATTTCTATTATAAGTGTATTATGAGATTATTCAGTTTTTTAAAATCGAATTTGTGTCTTATATTAAATTTGCTCAAACTTTTTTTATGGTAAACATATAAGTTTAACCCTAAATTACATTACTGTATTACTACTGTACGTTGATTAGCAAAGTTAACAGATCTTGCCATATTAGAATAGGAAGAGGTTTTGACAACAACAGTGCTAATTTTAGTGGTACAAATAAATGTTGTCCAAAGTTAAGGAATTTATGACAAACCACATGGTTTTGTATGAAACAGAAGCACACATTCATATCGACAACCATATGAATATAAAGATAACTATATAAAATGATATGTTTTTATTTGCCCATGAGAGTCACTGAAGTTTGTACTTTTCATTGTTAGAATATTGTTGATAAACATTTCATTGCAACGTAATAATTAACCAAGAATTAAATTCAAAATTAGTTCTTATATAAAAATTGCGTCACATAGAAATGAAAGTGCATCACTCTATATCTAAATTTCCAGGTCAAATTAAATTGATTCTACGCAGACGATGTTTAAATAATATAAAATAAGAATTGGATAAATGAGATATTTAAAGGAATGACGTCATAATGATAAAAAAATCACCTATTTATTATATGATAAATTAAAAATTTTAATCTCCTGCTTTTAACCGAGGAGCACTGCGTTTAAAACAATTACTTGGGATGACGTCACATTGCTAGAAATATTGCTTCTTTCACTTAGTTATGATGCGATAAATTAAAAATTTAATCGTTTGCGTTTAACCGGGGAAAATAATGCTTGGAATAATGACATGAAAAGCTCGAAAAAGGGGGAAGGAATGGATTTCGAACTTTAAAAATTTTCGAAAACCTTCCTAGGGATATACCTAATAATTTCCCAAATTTTCACGGCGATTGGATGTACGGTTTTTGAGTCTATCGAGTACAGACAGACACAAATTCATTTATATATACACACACAGATATATATATATATATATATATATATATATATATATATATATATATATATATATATATATATATATATTATAACTTTTAACTGCGTACTCACGAATAATATAATTTTATATTAGAACTATTTGTTAGCATAATATATAAATCAACTTATATAAGAATTTCATTTTAAAATCTTCAGTGATAGCAAAAATACGGACAGTTTAATAATCATCGCTTTTAGTAACTTCATGAAAGTCTCTAAATCTTAAGAAATTTTGGAGACTCTAAAGATTTTAAAAAGAGATTCTATAAAGGCATCAAACTCAGAGACAGAGAAATGGCTTCCCGTATTCAAAAACTGTATCTTAACCGGCTGGAGTACGATAGCCGTTTAAACAAACGATCGTATAATTGATTTTGTGCTTATGTGATGCATCGTATCTGACACCATTCTTTGTTGACAAATGACGAAAACATAAAGCTACGAGAGACTAGGAAAACGGAAATGGCTTCCCGTATTCAAAAACTGTATCTTAACCGGCTGGAGTAACAATAAAAACAAAAGATCGTATCATTGATTTTGTGCTTATGTGGTGCATCGTATTTGACTCCATTCTTTGCTGACAAATTATGACAACACGAGAGGATGACTACGAGAGGACTCGGAAAACGGAAATGGCTTCCCGTATTCAAAAACTGTATCTTAACCGGCTGGAGTACGATAGCCGTTTAAACAAACGATCGTATAATTGATTACATGCTTATGTAGCGCATCGTGTCTAACTCCATTCTTTGCTGACAAATTACGATAGCAAAAAGCATCGAGAGGACTCGGAAAACGGAAATGGCTTCCCGTATTCAAAAACTGTATCTTAACCGGCTGGAGTGCGATAGCCGTAAAAACAAAAGATCGTATCATTGATTTTGCGCTTATGTGGTGCCTCGTACCCGACTCCATTTTTTGTTGACAAATTACGACAACATAAAGCTACCAGAGGACTCTGAAAATGGAAATGGCTTCCCGTATTCAAAAATTGTACCTTAACCGGCTGGAGTACTATAGCCGTTAAAACAAAAGATCGTATCATTGATTTTGTGCTTATGTGGTGCATCGTATTTGACTCCATTCTTTGCTGACAAATGACGAAAACATAAAGCTACGAGAGACTAGGAAAACGGAAATGGCTTCCCGTATTCAAAAACTGCCCCTTAACTGGTTGAAATACGATAGCCGCATAAACAAAAGATCGTATCATTGATTTTGGGCTTATGAAGTGCATCGTATCTGACTCCATTCTTTGCTGACAAATTGCGACAACATAAAGCTACGAGAGGACTCGAAAAACGGAAATGGCTACCCCATTCAAAAATTGTACCTTAACCGGCTGGAGTACGATATCCATAAAAACGAAAGATCGTATCATTGATTTTGTGCTTATGTGGTGCATCGTATCCGAATCCATTCTTTGCTGACAAATTAAACTGACAACATAAATCTACGAGAGGAAAAAGAATGATAAGTGACATACCTTCATCTCGCTTCCATCGATAGAGTAAAATGTTCCATTAAAAGTGGCATCCTCTGAGAAAGGTATCTCCCAGAGACCCTTGAAGAAGATCGCGTTCATCAAAATAAGTCGTGTTTCTTCTGGCAACGCACTTTCGATCAAGGTGGGAATATTGCCTTTCGTTTTCTTTGATACCCAACCGTTTATAGCTTGGAGGGCTGCGGAAGAATCACTGAAGTCCAATTTTCTGACCTCCGCGGCGTAGAACCTTTTCACTTCTTCCAAGAAAGGTTCTTCGACGTCGAAGTTCTTTCCGAAGAACAAACCGCTCGCCACCAGCAGTTTGTAATCGTTGGATTCTGGTCTCATCATCGACAGGAGATCGGAGATTCCCATGTGAAGCGGCTTATCATGCACCGCGTACTCATTAAGACCCAAGATCTCTTCCAACTGGGCCTTCGTTCTGCCGCCGGATCCAAGATATAGCATGGAAAGGGCGGTGAAAATGCTCAGCGGTGAGACGACGAAATTAGAATCTAGTCTCATATTTCTCACCATTTTGAAGGTGAAATCGTTCACTATCGCCGCGAAAAGATTGGCATCTGGAGAAATCGGTTTGGGTTTTGTGCTGGGAGATGTGACACGATTTTGATTCCTTCTTGTCGGTTGAGGTGTAACATATCTGTTATTGATGGTAGATCTTTGAACCCCACCGTTGTTTCTATTATTGGGGACATTTCCGTTGGGTCTGTTGCCATTGGGAACATAACCATTGCGTATATTGCTGTTAGGCACATTACCATTACGTATATTATAAGGGGAAATAGAAGTATGTAATGCATTGGCATTGGGGGTTGTAGTTACTCTCATCGCGTAACCAGTGTTACGCTGAGGATATAAAAACTCAACAGGTCTCGTTAGATTATTCTTACTTATTTTGGTCACTTCCAAGAAAGAACCACGGTCTTTGATCCTTATTATCTCTTCACCAGTGGACGTTGCGACCTCTCTCCATACTATTCCAAGTGCAGTATAGTACGGCCTCAAGACCTTGACTCCAGCATATCTGTCATTTACCACGGCTAAAGTAGGTCGGTTCTTGTCATTTTGAATGTCCATAGATTTCTTCTCTGACGATTGTGGGTCTGTTACGGGATACTGCACCATCTCCGAGTCGGGATTGTATGGAAGCACATTGGCGAGGAGGCACACAAGGCACAAGGATGAGACAAGTGTGGTGGGGATTTTCGATACCATAATTCAGGAATTCCTGAAAGATGAAATATAGCTTTTGAAATATCACAATGTTAAAATATTTACAGCAGTACGCATGTAGAAGGAAAATGTTTTCCCAACTTAAGAGTATAGAAAGTCGATAGATTGTTGTGATGAGGCGAATTAGATCAGTAATATAATTGATTCATTCATACAAGAAGTAAAAGGCTCGGGATCTAAATCTGACCTCATCACATCTTTGTAAAAAGACAGAGGACCATAAATTTATATTTTACAGATATTGTTGTCTTGTACGGTGGTCTCGGACGGGGTTCTGATCCCAGTCCCAGATTAGAATCCCGTCTCTGAACTTGAAATTAAATAAGAATGTACCTTTGTGGAGTATTTATGAGTCCCTAAGGGACAGTGCCCAATTAGAAGGGATAAGGTTTTTCACGGTCTCAAGGCGGGGTTTAAGCAGACCAAAGAGATAGTCTTACAACTATCCCGATTGGACGATAAGAAGGAAGAGGGGACAAGGTTGAAATTAATAAAATAAGAAAAATCTAAAAATTGAGAAGGTGTTCGGAAGTCCCCAAAAAGGTGTTCGATAGTTGAGACTAGAGGAGAGTCCGACAGAAGGTGTGTTCGATAGTCGAGACTAGAGGAGAGTCCGACAGAAGGTGTTCCATAGCCTAGACTAGGAAAGAAGTCCGACGGAACGAGTTCGAGAGTCGAGACAGTCCGACAGAAGTTCCGAGTCGAGACGAGGAGAGAGTCCGACAGAATCAAATAGCACAACCAGAACTCAGAGGAAGCCCCGACCAGACCGACGAGGAGATCCATAGATACCCATCAACCGAGCAGTGTTCCGGGCACACCATTTATCGACTCCCCAAATAGCACCCCCTTTTACATACATTTGACCAGATGAGATCCATAGATACCCATCAACCAGCAGTGTTCCGGCACACCATTTTCACTCCCCAAATACTCCTTTTACATACATTTTGAAATTGAATTAGGTCAAATTGCCAGAACTAATTTAGAAGATGTTGAAAAAGCTTATTTTATGAAAATTAGCTTCAGTTTTGTATGTACATAGATGTATATATATTATAATAAATTTACTTTTTTATATTAAGCTAGTTTCGGATGCTGTTAATTTAGCTTTTAGTTTATCTTCATATTTATGTCTGTAGTTTCTCAGAACCTGTGGTTAAATTTAGTACAAAAATACTTTTACACAACGCAATCAAAATAAAATCACCACTATACATTTGATCACAGGTTAATACTCAAATATAAACGAGGACTACACGACAATTGTTACATCTTATCTGTTTATATTTACATGTATATACCGTTCAGTCCTATATGTAATTGTTCATGCAAATAAACACGCACATACATACACATCACTTCTAAAGACACTCATACATATCTACATGTATGTAAGGAAAAGTAAATTGGATCGGGAACCTAATGAGGCATTTTGCATAAAACCCCCAAGACGGCCCGAGAGTGTTTGTTCTCAGGGGTCTTCACATCTTAAGCCAAGGGCAAAAACATTCGCGTCCTTTTGCTTTCCCCCTTTGACCCTAAACCTATATTGACCGCTGGGGCTACAATTTACGCCCTCAGAGAAGGGGTCTGGCCAATTATAATTCTGTATTGCCCTAGCGGACAATTATGAAATTTTCAAATAAAAAGAAGATGCACGCTATCGGAGGCAGATTTTTCCTAGAGATTTTCCCAGAAATCTTGACTGAGATGTTGACCCAGGTGTTAAGGGTCTTTTACTTATAAATTCATGCTAACTGACCCCTCCGTTTGACCTGTCTCTATCATGACTTGGAAACCCGTCCATCAACGTTCTGTTACTAATGTTCTTTAGCTAAAATGGTACCATTTTTATGGGTCATGACTACAACCACCCATCGTGAAGTCTCTTATTACATGTATATATACACTCAAGAGCCAAAACCTGACCACCCGTATATTTTGCAATGAACTCGCCTGGATGACGTAGAAGGCACGTGATCAGGTGGAGGTGGTATTTAACTGCTGCTGGAAAGTCTGAAGAATCATTCTTTCACTTACTTTTGTGTGCGATGGGAAAGGCTGCGGGTTCTAAACGATTTTGATAGAGGGCAGTTTGTAATGGCTCGAAGACTCGAAACAAGTATTTCCGAAACTGCAAGACTCGTGGGTTGTTCGCGATCTACAGTTGTTTGCACTTATGCAAAGTGGATGAATAATGGTGAAACCATCAGTAGA
>CM063499.1:78794239-78809239 GCA_032207245.1 Pardosa pseudoannulata | reverse complement strand
CAAGTAAACACAGTACGAGATAACTCGTAGTTGGCGTTCTAGAAAAGAACGCAATCTACGAGTTATCTCGTAGTTGGAAGTCGTAGTTATTAAATAATTTAAAAATTAAATATTAATGGCACGATTATGAAATTTGTAAATTATATGAGTAAATGAGGAATCACATTAAAAAAGAAATATGGTTTAGACAGATTTATCGTTTATATTGATTCATATTTGTTACTGGTCACTACTTTAAGTTTTATTAATAGCGAGTTGTTTATACAAAATTTCGTTTTTTTTTTATTTTTTCACTGTGAATTTTGTTAGATGTGCATTAATCTAGAAATATTGTTATTAACTCTTATTTTGGCTAAGTCTGCTACACCGGACATGTATATATATATAAAAATATATTTATACATATATATACATACATATATATATATATATATATATATATACATATATACATATAATATATAAATATATTTATATAATATAATATATATATAATTAATATAAATATATATGTATATTATATATATAAAAATATAATATATGTATATATATATATGTATAAATATATATATATATATATAAATGTATATATATACATATATATATAATAATATATTTTATAAGTATATATATATATGTATATAAAAATATATATTATGTAATATATAAATATATATATATATATATAATTATATATATATATATGTTATATATATATATAATATATATATATATGAAAATATATATATATATAAAGAAAAATATAATATATATACTATAATATATATATATATTATAAATATAATATGTATATAAATATAATATTATAAATATGTATATATATATAATATGTATGTATATATTGTATATAAATATATATATATATATATATATATATATATACATATTAAATATATATATATACAATATATAATATATATATATATATATATATAATAATAATATATAAATATAACTACTATATAACATAATTGCCAGTGTTCACTACAGCGGACATTAATTATCTCAAAAATGGAAAATGATATATATTTTTTGCTTATTTTACAGACATCCTAATGTCTATACAGACATGGGAAAGTAACAGAAATTAAAAAATATTTGAAAAAACATCTTGTCAAATTAAGGGTTAAAAGAATTTAATGGTATGATTAATTAATAAACAAAAATATTTTGTTCCCTATGGAAATTTTTTAAAGCAAAGTTATAATTGATACTATAAATAAAGCTTAATACACTTATGCCAATTAGTGACCATTCTTAGAACATCGAGTTTAGTAAATAACTTGACTTTGGTTTTTAAAACTTTTTTATAAA
Organism: Pardosa pseudoannulata; assembly: GCA_032207245.1. NCBI lineage: Eukaryota > Metazoa > Arthropoda > Arachnida > Araneae > Lycosidae > Pardosa > Pardosa pseudoannulata. The sequence continues at coordinate 78,807,904 of CM063499.1, read as the reverse complement.
TTAGATGAGAGCGAATCATGATGTATTCGTATATAGTAAATAAGGGGGGGATATTACAAAATAAGCTTTAAAATTTTCAAAACTCTTTTGTAATAATATTGTAATAATACTTCGAAAAATATTCAAACTAAAACAATCATATGAAAGGCATTTATTTCAAGAATTTCTAAGTCAATATCCCTGAAAACGTTTAGCAAAAATTATTCCTTAAAATATACCTGGCAAATTATTTGAATGAACAATTTTTTTTCTTGACAATCCTCGGTTCATTGTGCCGGTCAAGCAAGATTCGATACTAAATGAAAGCTATAGAAATTCCAAGAAAACGCCTGCCAAGTGATATGTCAACTGCCTTAAGGTCACTTTGGCTTTTTGCCCACACTGAAGGCGAAAGCACTATAAACATTTTCCTGTGAAATTCATCACTAACATGAATTTTGACCATTTGGATCTTATTATTTTATACCTGAATGTGACATCATTTACTCCTTTTTTATTAAGAAAAAGAAATTAATACGGTTAGTTCTAAAAATACTGCTTATGTAAATAATCCATCAAATGAAATAATCCATTAATATGGCTTTCGGATTGCTGGTAAAAATTCTTAACAAAGAATCAACTTCTGGTGTAGATTCTATCCACTAATGCAATTCAATACTAATAGAATAATATTAATCTGGTAATATAATGATAAATATAATATAATGTCATTAACATGTATATGTAATAACACGAACTTGTATATAATAATATAATGATCATAACATATCGTTAACTAGCATATAGCCTGTCATATGATAGGATCAGTAAAGTTTCCAGAATTGTAAAGTACTTTATGAGGCTATTAAAAAATGGTTTGCTTTTTTGGCTGAGAATTGTCTGGTACACGCTCAAAAATTGTTAACCTTCACACTCCTCTAAAGTTTTCCAATACTGGGAATGCAGTTTAGAATCACTTGAATTCATTTAGAAAGACAATTCAAACTTTTCTTAGATACGTCGAAATTATCGTTAAGTTCTTTCCAATAATTTTTTTGCAGAGTAATTAATGGAAGTAAAAAAATCAGACTATCCTTTCCACTGCACCCTTGAGGTATATAGAATTTATTAATACCGGTAATGAAAATTTTTTTATTGCGACAAAAAAAAAAATCGATGATTAAATTTAAAATTATCACATATGTACCTAATCTCTTATTTAAGCCAAATATAAAGTAAAATTATTTACGTAATACCTAATGGCTTTCAGCGATAGGAATTCCTTACGTAATACCTAACAGTGATAAAACGTATAAAAATAATGCAGACGATATTTAAAGAAATGATTCAATGAGATGGTTAAAGGAATGACGTCATAATGCTAGAAAAAATGTTATTTTTACTTATTTATTATGTGACAAATTGATAAATTTAATCACCTGCTCTTAACCGGGGAAAATAGGGCTTGAAATAATGGCATTAAATGCTAGAAAAGGGGGAAGGGGTGGATTTCCAACGTTGTTAACCCTAACTCATCAAGAATCCAATATGGATGCCTCTATCCATTTCAGATCCTCCGCTTCATCAATTCGAGGACAAAAGAACAGAAAACTTAGGCTATTATTATATAGTTAATGTGGGTAATGTAATATTTGCTGTTTCTGAACTCACGTAAGCAAATAGTCCTTGTTTGATGATAGTTAATTTAATCATGTGAAGTACATTAATTGTAGATGGTTGTATTGAATAGAAAGAATTTGTACGAATAACAATGAATTTTGAATTTTGCTTTTGTTTTAAAACAATTACTATAAACTAGCATATAGCCCGATATATGACGGCATATTGTAAAGTACCCTATCAGGAAGGTAAATAATGGTTTGTTTTTTGTGTTTTGGTTGCCCAAAATTTTGCCCAATCAATTGCAAACCGTGTGGTTCTGTATAAAAAAATACACAAACGAACAAACTTATTAATTTTCAAAGATATGTAATTTAAACGCTAGATATTTATGAGTCCGTGAAATAGACTCCTAGATTTTATGAAAAGAATTGGTTGTTAATACCGGTTATACAATTTTCATTGCAAAAAAAAAAAATCTATGATTCAATTTGAAATTATCACATATGTACCTAATCTATTATTTAAAATAAATACAAAAGAAAATTATTTACGTAATACCTAACATCAGTGATAAACCGTATAAAAATAATGCAGACGAGTATTAAACATTTTAAAATAAGAAATGATTCAATGAGATCGTTAAAGGAATGACATCCTAAGGCTAGAAAAAAATGTTATTTTTACCTATTTATTATGTGATAAATTGATAAATTTAATTGCCAGTTCTAAAACGAGGCAAACAGGGCTGGTAATAATGGCATTACACACTGGAAAAGGGGAGAAGGGATGGATTTCGATGGTTTTAAAGACGATAGTATTTTCGATATGATATGAAGTCTATTTATACCAATTTATTTTAGAATCGAATCGATAGTTTAGGAGATAACTTAGGCTATTATTATATAAGGGATGTTCTACAGTAATGAGTAATCAATAATTGAATCATGTAATTGCTTACCTTTTTTTATCCTTTTGAATAATTTGATATGCAGGATCTGCAGAAACCGAAATGATGAATCAAAACAGAAGTTTATTGTCGAATAACATTGTGTTCAATGATGAAATACATCACGATGAATTGAAGGTACACAAAATGAACTTGGAATTAGGAATTAGCTTTTAAACACATGTTTACCGTTGAATACGAATGGAATACAGGCAAAAAAAGAACTTAGAATTGGAAATTAAACTTTAAACACATGTTTACCGCTGAATACGAATGGAATACTGGTAAAAAATGAATAGAATTACACACAGAATAACAAGCTAACAGCCATGTTTTTCTTCGCTCTAAATACTAAAAACAAAATAAAATCGTTACATGGTGATGCCATCTGTTGAAATAGAAAAACCGTTAGAACAGAAACTATACAAAATAAAAATAAAACATTGTGAATTAGTAAATAATTAAAATTAAATAGTAAGTCTTTTATGAAGACTGAAAAATAATAAATGACACCTCTATGATGAGTTAATATAACAGTGTGTAGAATATTTTTATTCCTAGCATATGACACTATCAGTAAAATTTTTAATTTTCCAGAATTGTAAATTAGCCTATGCGGCAGGTTAAAAAAATGGTTTCTTGTTTGGCTGAGAATTATCTTGCAACCAAAAATAATCGATTATTACATTTAAAATTATCACATATGTACTTAATCTATTATTTAAGCCGAATATAAAAGAAAATTATTTACGTAAAATCTAAGTTTAGTGATAAAACATATGAAAATAATGCAGACGTATGATTCAATGAGATGGTTAAAGGAATGACGTCATAATTCTAGAAAAAAATGTTATTTTTACGTATTTATTATATGATAAATGGATCAATTTAATCGCCTGCTCTTAACCGGGGAAAATAGGGCTTGAAATAATGACATTAAAAGCTCGAAAATGGGAGAAGCGATGGATTTCGATCGTTTTAAAGCGACAGTATTTTTCTATATGATATGAAGCCTATTTATACCAATTAATTTTAGAATCGAATCGATAGTTAAGGATATAACTTAGGCTATTATTATATACGGGATGTACAAAATTAATGAATAATTAATAATTGAATCATCGAAAACTTACCTTTTTTAATCCTTTTGAATAACTTGATATGCAGAATCTGTAGAAACCGAAATGATGAATCAAAACAGAATTGCATTGGCTAATAACACTGTCTTAAATGATCAAACACATCACGATGAATTGAAGGTACACAAAATGAACTTATAATTGTGAATTAGGTTTAAAACACATGTTTACCGCTGAGTACGAATGGAATACAGGCAAAAAAAAAATGAACTTGGAATTGAGAATTAGGTTTTAAACATGTTTACCGCTGAATACAAATTAAATACTGACCAAGAAAAGGAACTTAGAATTGTGAATTAGGTTTTAAACACGTTTACCGCTGAATACAAATGGAATACAGGTAAAAAATGAATAGAATTACACACACAGAGAATAACAAGCTAACAGCCATTTTTCCTTAGCTTAGAATACTAAAACAAAATAAAATCGTTACATGGTGATGCCATCTCTTGAAATAGAAAAACCGTTAGAACAAAATCTATACAAAATAAAAATAAAGCTACAATTATGTATTAGTAAATAATTAAAATTAAATAGTAAGTCTTTTATGAAGACTGAACAATAATAAATGACACATGTATGAAAGGTTAATATAACAGTGTGTAGATAATTTTTATTACTAGCATATAGCCCATCATATGACGGGATCAGTAAAATTTTTAATTTTCCAGAATTGTATATTACCCTATGAGACAGATAAAAAAAAAATGGTTTGTTTTTGGCTGAGAATTATCTTGCAGCAAAACATAATCGATGATTAAATTTAAAATTATCACATATGTACCTAATCTATTATTTAAGCCAAATATAAAAGAAAATTATTTACGCAATATCTAAGTTCAGTGATAAAACGTATGAAATAAATGCAGACGATATGTAAATAATTTAAAATAAGAAATGATTCAATGAGATGGTTAAAGGAATGACGTCATAATGCTAGAAAAAAATGTTATTTTTACCTATTTATTATGTGATAAATTGATAAATTTAATCGCCTGCTCTTAACCGGGGAAAATAAGGATTAAAATAATGGCATTAAACGCTCGAAAAGAGAGGAAAGTGTGGATTTCGAACGTTTTGAAGACTGTACTATTTTTTGTTGTGATATGAAGCATATTTATACCAATTTATTTTCGTAGGGTGTGCATATTCCTGAAAAATTCCAGGAACGTGTAATTCCGCACTTGCCATTTCCCTAGGTTGAAGAGGAGAATTCTCGGAAATTCAAACAACAGCGAAGTTAAAGAAAAAAATGGGTTCCTACTGAATATATTGTGAATATTCTTTTGCCAGGTAAAATGAGGTTCAAAAACTGATCGCATTAACCGATGTAACGATCCCATAAAGCGATCATTTTAACATGCAAATGAATAGAGAATATCGGGACCAAGTGATTTCGATAACAGTAAGCGATTGATAACATTAACCGCGATCAAATTAACAGGACGCCACTGTATATATTTCTTATCTTATACGTTTACATCACGTTTGTTTCATCAATAGGTATCAACAGGAAGCAATTATATAGATAAATATAGTGACTTTCCGCATTCTTGCCACCTATTCCAGGTCATGTGACTTCCATTTCTGTTACACATTTTCATTACACAATTTTCTAATGCAGATGAACCTAAATATGGCACTATCACACACACACACACATAACCAAATATATTTAACTCCTTAATGTACAGTTTTTTTTAAAAGGCTGGCCAAAAAATCCATTAATTTTTTAAATGTAGAAAACACAATTTAGAACGTTGTTTTGCCAAAAAAAAATTACAAAAGTTAAAAAATAATGAAAATTTTTATTGCAATTTTGGATTTTAATAACATTGCAGAAAAGAGATGAATATTGTAATCTTACACAATTTGCTTTCACACTGTTATTTTCAATTCTCGATTGCATTCGAGTGTGAATAATTATAGCAACAAAAAGTACAACGCCGCTCGAATTATCTCGAGTATGCACAGTTTGGCCAGTTTAGCGCGCTCGAATTAACTCGAGCGTGCACTTTAAGGGATTAATGTATCCATTATTTTTATTCCTATGAAATTAAATACTGTTAGTTAATTTCATGATTAATTTATAGTCAACAATTCAAAGTCAAGTTGTAAAATTGTGGTTTTGCGGTAATTTTTTCTTTATAAAGGTGGTTGCAAAAGTTTTTCTTTATTTCGAATTAAATATATCTTTTATTTCAATCAGTTTTTGCAATCGGTATTTTTAATCTTCGTTTAACATCCGCTTTTAATAAAAAATGTTGTGAAAAATTTCCGGTTGTCGGTTAATGTCTGTACAGCACGAGAGAAAAATTGCTAGAAAATGACGCACTATGGGAAATAATATTAACGTTTGGCGAGCTTTCCCGAAAAGTATCTCCAATATAATAATATCTTAAGTTATAAGTTCGTCTGTCCTCGAATTTATGAAGCGGTTGAACCTGGAATGGAAAAAGCACCCATATTGGATTCTTTATGAGTTAGGGTTAGCAAAATTCAAAGCAAATGTAGTTTATCTTTTCCTAAACCATCGATACGATTCTAAAATAAGTTGGTAGAAATAGGCTTCAAACACAGTGAAAAATACTGCCGTCTTTAAAATGTTCGAAATCCATCCCCTCAAAAATAACATTATTTTTTTCTAGTATTATGACGTTTAACTCCTTTAACCATCACTTTATAAAGCGGTTGTACCGTTGAATGGATACAGGTCCCCATATTGGATTCTTGATGAGTTAAAAGTTAACAACGTTCGAAATCCACCCCTTCCCACGTATCTAACATTTCATGCCATTTAGTGCCGTCTTTAAAACGTTCCAAATCCAGACTTTCCCCTCTTTTCGAGAGTTTAACTCAATTATTTTAAACCCTTATTTTCCCCGATTAAGGGCCGATCTCACCAAAGTCGTTTAACGCTAAGCGCGATTAATCTCGGTTTAAATGGAGAATTGCGTTCCCTCATTGGTTGGCGCCAGGGTTAATCGTGGCTAATCGTAGTTAGCCGTTAAACGACTTTGGTGGGATCGGCCCTAAATTTATCAATTTGTCACATAATAAATAGGTGAAAATAACATTTTTTCTAGCATTATGACGTCATTCCTGTCATTGAATCATTTATTTTAAATTATTTAAATATCGTCTGCATTATTTTCATACGTTTTATCGCTCAACTTATGACGTCAATAGTTTTCTTTTGTATTTGGCTTAAATAATAGATTAGGTACATATGTGATAATTTTAAATTGAATGATCGATTGTTTTTTGTTGTAAGGAAAATTTTTTCACCTGGTATTAAGAACAAATTTTGTCTACCTCCAGGGTGTAGTGGAAAATGATAATTTAATTCCTTTACTTGGGTTTACTACTGTGACAAGAACTTAACGATAATTTCGATGTAGCTAAGAAAACTTTAAACTATCTTTCTAAATGAATTCAACTTGATTCTAAACTGCATTTACAGTATCGGGAGATTTTACAGGAGTAGAAATATAAACAAATTATTAAGCGTGTACCAGATAATTCTCAGCCATAAAACAGACCATTTCTTTTACCGGCCTCATAGGGTGCTTTACAATTTTGGAAAATTAAAAATTTATATTATTTTTAGACGGGTAGCAATTAATTTCATTTAATTTTTGTGTGCTATTAACCAAAAAGTTTAATGAACACTGCTTTAGAAAATATAATTTTATTTCAGCTTATGCGTACTGAAAATATGTTTACATTTATAAAACTTTACAAATTTGTTTTCAATTAGAATCATATTTGTGAAGTAAAAATAATTACTTATATTTTTGAGACATTACCAAGATTTAATAATAAACATGCAGTTGTGTATACAATTTTCATATTTTTACTGTTTTATAACAATTTTAAAAGGGCTTTACTTTGAACCTCATTTAATAATTTTATTTCCGCTATCTGATACCTTAGTAGAAACTTTAATTCACGTATATTACACTACGCGAAAAAAAATAACAATCCAACATGCTTTTAACTCATTCAATTTTTAATTTAGAAAGTGCTGCCATCTGTAGTTGAAATTATAAAACAGAAACACTTTTACCGCTTTGTCAATTATTTCTGACAGCTAATCTTGCATTTTTTCATCCAGCTTGTTTATCTTGGTAGTATGGAAAAAATAATGTATAATATTATTTAATACTGTAAAAACAGCAGTTAAAATATTTTTTATGTTTTTAAATGTCTTCCAGATGAAATAATAATGAAGTTGCTTAATATGTCTAGGTCCAAAGAAAAGAGTGTATTTACGAATTATTATTTAACTAGTATAGAGCCCGTCATATGAAGAGATCAGTAAAATTTTTAATTTTCCAGAATTGGAAGTACCCTACCAGGCAAGTAAATATATGTTGCTTTTTTTTTCTTGCAACAAAAAATAATCGATAATTACATTTAAAATTATCACATATGTACCTTATCTATTATTTAAGCCAAATATAAAAGAAAATTATTGATGTCATATCTAAGTTCAGTGATAAAACATATGAAAATAATGCAGACGATATTTAAATAATTTAAAATAAGAAATGATTAAATGAGATGGTTAAAGGAATGACGTCATAATGCTAGAAAAAATGTTATTTTTACCTATTTATGTGATAAATTGATAAGTTTTAATCCCCTTCTCTTAACCGGGGATTATAGGGCTTGAAAGAATGGCATTAAACGCTCGAAAAGGTGGGTATGGGTGGATTTTGAACGTTTTAAAAACGACAGTATTTTTCGCTGTGATATGAAGCATATTTATATCAATTTATTTTAGAATTGGATTGATAGTTAGAAAATAAACTTATTCGCTTTGAATTTTGCTAACCCTAACTCATCAAGAATCCAATACGGATGCCTTTATCCATCCCAGGTAAAATTGCTTCGTAAATTGGAGGACACACGGAGAGATAACTTGGGCTATTATTATATAGGGGATGAAATCAAAATGATCAATGTGATTATCCTATTGCTAAAGCTCATATATTAAGCAATGTATTAAGCAGTTTCTAGATTAACTAACAACTTTTACATAGTTCATAGAGCTTACTAAACAATCGCAAATGAACCATGAACCGAATGATTTGTTCTGTGGTTGTTTCTAATGCCATTTGGACGAGACAAACATGTGGGCCAGGTACTACACAAATTAAAGCGAATGAAGTACGTTTTTCGTTTGATGAACACCGCTTGGGTGGAAGACAATATTTAAGACCAATAGACTCAAATATTACAACAAATAGCGGAAGGCTTGACATCACAGCAAAAAATACTGTCGTCTTTAAAACGTTCGAAATCCACTCCCTCGAAAATAACTTTTCTTTCTAGCATTATGACGTCATTCCTTTATTTAATCATTTCTTATTTTAAATTATTTAATATCGTCTGCATTATTTTCATACGTTTTATCCTTGGACTTAGATATGACGTAAATAATTATCTTTTATATTTGGCTTAAATAATAGATTAGGTACATATGTGCTAGTTTGAAATTGAATCATCGATTATTTTTTGTTGCAATGAAAATTTTATCACAGATATATTTTATCACCTTTTTATCACCTATATATTTTATCATTCCTTTACCTCCATTAATTACTGTGGCAAAAAATTGGGAAGAATCCCCTATATAATAACAGCTTAAGTTGCCTGTCTGTCTGTCCGCGAATTTATGAAGCGGTTGGACCTGGAATAGGCATCCATATTGGATTTTTTATGAGTTAGGGTTAGCAAAATTCAAAGCGAGTTCAAAATCAACCTCATCTTCCTTTTCGAGTGTTTAATGCTATTATTTCAAGCCTTATTCTCCCCCGTTAAGAGCAGACGATTAAATTTATCATTTTGGATATCATTCATATATACCACCAAATAATCACTATCAATACTAAAACCTCTGCTGTCCTATTCTATCACGTACGCGACAATCATATACTCTAATTAGTTCCCTCACCAAGTGTAGACGTGGCACACTCGGTAGAATGTCTGCCCATTTGATCCTCGTAATTCTGGGATTGACGGTTCTAGCCCCTACTCAGCCAAATTTTTCTAAATGTCTAATTAATTTAATCTTTTCTACTTTTTTTTTTAATTCTTATTCTTAAAGTTGTTTTATTATTTTCAAAATAAGTTTTTACTATTTGTTTTTAACTTTTTATGATTTACATTATTTTTATTTTATTAAATTCACGTATTGTATCCCTGGCCACATAAACATTTCAAGTTTTCTATCCTTAAATTTTCTTCTTGTTTATTTTTATGTTTCCTTTCACCTTTTAGCTGTTTATTTTTTTGCTCGCTTTCATTTGCGTTTATTGAAAGAAATCTCGTCATATGACTGGCTATATGCTAGTATAACGATAATCTTGGAGTAGCTAAGAAAATTTTGAATTATCCTTCTAAATGAATTCAACGTGATTTTAAACTGCAATTCACTTTCTAAACTGAATTCATTGTTTGAGTTAATTAAATACTTTATAACAATCCAAATTTCTATATGAAATGTTCCTTTTTTCAAGCCTACACAGGACTGTTTAGTTAAAAAACATAAATAATATTTTTAGGACGCATAAATTTCCGTTTTATTTATATATCAAGGGTTTACTGGTTGTTTAACTCCTTTTCGCCTCGTCGTCAAAATGACGGGGTAAAATTTTGCCCTCTAATTCGGGCGATAGTGATATTTCTAGGCTTAAGTGTAAAAAAGTAACGCGACAAAAATATTGAAACAATCTGTTTCTTGTCATGTTTATTTCTCAGTCTAAACACCCCATGCCTGTACCAGACTATTTGTAATGTGTTAGATATAAACCATTCTGAACTTGTACTTTATTTACAAAGAACAAGTTGGAAAAAAGATCCCATTTTGTATTCCATTTATCTGTAGTAGATGAACTTTATTGAAAAGTATTCGATATTAGATACCATTCGAAATATAGACCAACCAAGCTTAGATATTAAACCCCAATCGTTTAATGGATAGGCATTTTAACACATTGTATGCGGAACACTACTAGTACGTTTTTTGAAGATTGATACTTGAAAGCGAGTCACGTACTAGTACGTTTCTGACGATTAATACTTGAGCGCGGATAATGTACTAGAGTTTTTTAATGGATAATTGAGCGCGGGTCTCGTACTAGTACGTTTTCTGATTTTAACAACTTTAGATAACGTACTAGTACGTTTTTTACGATTGATACTTGATAAACGTACTAGTACTTTTCTGACGATTGATATTGAGCGCGGATAACGTACTAGTACGTTTTCTGACGATGGGTACTTGAGCGACACGTACTAATACGGGTTAGTGTAACAACATGGTTTGTTTTGTGGGTACAAAAATAACGGTATATACGGGAAAACGCCGATTTCTTGTCTACTACATAGATTCTGGAAAAAATTGAGAATATAAAAACTTGTTTTTACATTATTAGTTTTATGATTGCTCTTTCCATTTTTTATATTGTATTTTTATATGTAACATTTCAAAAAACTAAAACATACTTACTATATTTTTCTATTTGATTTTTATATTTACGATACTATTATAAATGTATCCACTAAAAAAAATATTTTGTTTAAAACATCTTATGGTTGTTATATACATATTTCTTTTTATATATTTGTTTATATATTTCAATACAAATACGAAAATGGGTTACAAAATGAATATTTATCTATTATATTTAATCAAACTAAATTGAAGCTCAAAATGCATCCCGGTACAATTCCGCTGCAAATGGACGACACAATGCGTTAATAGCTATATCTCCCACTGATAAGAATGGCAAACACCAAGAGAATGCAAAGATTGTTGTTCCAGAAAAGATGAAGTTGTTTTGTGCCACTTGGTGAAACCAATTGATTGAGCCTGCAGGCTCTCGTATTAAGGCAAAGGTGCGCGTTTCTCTTTAATAGCTGTTAATCTGAAAGAACGAATCTTGCTCAGTTCCTCTTATTTAGAAGCAGCACCAAGCAGAAAGAACTGGCAAAAGTATTGATTGAGATTCGCATTGTGCAGAACTATACGTTAGTCACCTTTAAGAATCTTAGGATCTTAGACCGGCTACCGAAAAAGTTGCTAGAGCGTTGCCTTTGCCGACTGATTACCGTAGATCCAAAGAGATTGTTCTCATGCCACTTAGTCAAACAAGCTCGATTAAGTCATATTCTATCGTATTAAGTCCAAGGGGTGTGTTTCATTTTAATGCCCATTAGGTAAAAGAAAATTCTCAATAGGTCCTCGTCATTTTGAAGCAGAACCAGTAAAAACCCCACAGACTTGGCTTGACACTCCAGAGGTATTGATTGAGATCTTCGAGGACATTTGACCACGAACCTATTTTAAGTTCCTAGTCATTTAAATAAAACGGAGGATTTTTACCCAATGCACAGTTACGAGATTCATGACTGAGCTACCGCGGCTCTCTAAATTACATGTGTTCTATTAGCGAACATTTTGTTAGTATGTGCACGACTTTCAATATTTCTGCGTCTGTATCTAATAAAGTAAATAGATCTTAAAAAAAGTTCTAATTTTTACAATAAAATTTATTCTATTATCTAGCACAATAGAAAATATTAATTATTAAGTTTTTTAAACTGAATTGATCAAAGTTCGATTGCATGACAATTGTCCGCAGCATTCGACAATCAGAGTTTTTGTTTATGCTCATTTCCTTTTCTTCATTCAGTTCGGAGGGAAGCTTAAAACCATGGAAATGGAGGAAAAGAATTGCTCGGTCCCAACAACGTAATACCCACTTTTTGTTGTGCTAGACCGGTCAAACCAAAATCGTATAACTTAACAGTTAATTTCATGGCACAACCATGGTAGGACGCAATTCTCAGTTTAAATAGTGATTAATCGAGGTTAGCATTAAACGAATGTGGTGAGACTGCTATTAATGTTTGTCGCCTATAGGTAGTTTCATGCAGAAAGGCATCTCAACTCATGAAAAATTTAGCTTAAATTTCACACTGAAGGGCAACATATTGCTTATTGGCTATCGTAAACATGAAAATGATAGGAAGGGCATTAAATTCGTGACGTTGAGTGAAATCGCTCTATACAGACTCTCATGAAAAAATGACCAACAATTACTACGGCTTGATTTTGCGAAGGTTTTAAATGATAAGCTTATTGCCCCTCATCCTAACTGTATCGTTATTATTGCTAGCTGTTATGCTTTCTTTTTGAGTAGGTCGGGAAAGTAAAAAACAATATTACTTAATTATTGTGACTAAAAGAAATTAATTTTTCACACACACACACACACACACACACACACACACATATTATATCATACAAAAAAACATATAATATAAAATAATATATAAAAATATATTTTTATAATTAATATATATATGTATACCGGGTTGCCATGATTAAAGTCACAGTGCTAACAGTATTCTGAGAGCGATCTATTTGCGAGAATGACGCCACATTTGTTGGAAGATTAACAAGACGGGGGACGAAGGATTCGCAAAATACAAATTAGTTCCAAAAGTCACCTCTAGGAATATTTGTGCTGTCTTATAGAATAGAGTGAACAAATGCAAATTAAATACGGATAAAATTACCTTTTATTAGCCCATTTTCTGATTTAGTTCAAGTGCAATATGGCAACACTTAAAAATGCGTAAAATCTACATAAACGATGATAAAGTCTCGTTTCTGAATATCACGTACGCTGAGGAAGAAGTTCTTTATTCAAATTTCACGTTAAATCCATTTTCACGATTAATATATTAATTTCCGCATGATTTGCATTTGTTATCACTTTATTTTCATAAAGTAAATATTCTAAGTGACTTTTGGAACGAATGTTTTTTCGCGGAATCCTTCGTTCCGTTTTGTTTAATCTTATAAAATGTGGCGTCATTCTCGAAATAGATCGCGCTACAGAACACTGTGAAACTGTCAGTTTATTATCCACAAGGCTAGTATGAATGTATATGTATGTA
>CM063499.1:78746739-78784239 GCA_032207245.1 Pardosa pseudoannulata | reverse complement strand
CCTCATAGGCTACTTTGCAATTCTTGATTATTAAAAATTTTACTGATCCCGTCAATGACGGGTTATATGCTAGTTAATAAGAATAAATAATGGAAAGACCATAAATCCATAGAAATAAATTTTAAAAACTTAAAGGCTTTCCGAAAACAGTTAAATATATTTTTAAATTATAGGCAGTGGAAAGAAATTAATCAGAATTTATATAGCTGAGTACACACACAATAAAAAATATTATTTGACGAGAGGTAATTTTATTTTTATTAAAATATTTTATAAAATATTTTTTCATTAAATTTTTAAAGAAAAATAATTATACTCCAATAAATTTCGAAATTTCCTTTCAAAACCTTTTATGAAGAGATTCGTCTTAAAAAGTCTACGGCTTTGTACAAAAGTTAAACATTACAAAGTTTTAATTAAAATTTCGGATTGTTATACAGAGAAAACATTCTAGGTGAGTTGATATTTGCTTCGCTATAAAAGCTTTTCATAACTGAGATTAAAAAAAAGTGTCATTTTGTGAAGTTTTTTTTTTCCTTTCAATTTTTAAACTAATGCTTTTAAAACTTATTTTTGAAAGCTTTCAAAAGACGAATTCATCTTACTTCGGTGGATGCAAAAATTAAATAAGTTAATTTTATTTAAAATATGTGATCATTAATAGAAAATATTTCGAGGATTTGTTTCCAATTTTAAAAACTTTGAAACATTAAAAAAAATAATAAAATAAACAGACAAAATCCGATTCTCCCGAGAAAAAGAATTTTCCGAAAGAAAAGAATAAATAGCTATTAAGCCTTGCATAGACTTTTTTTCAAAGATAATGACTTTACTTTTTAGAATGGTTTGTACATATTTTTGTCAGCGTCTTTTTTTTAATTTCATAACATTTCATGAGTTTGATGTTACTTTATCATAAAGGATTAACTAAAAAATGAATGAGTTAAAATATTTTTTCGAATAGTTTCTGATTTTTGTTTCTTTTTCTTCGGGTATTAGCTTATTAAATTAAAAAAGAATCAAGGGAGATCAACTTAGCAAAATGTCATTAAACTTTTCGCAAATATCCAGTTTCAGAAAACCCCGTGAGGAACAAAAGTTAACATATTTCAATTTTTCAAAATGTGTTCAAATTTTGTCTATGCATTATTCCTTGGATGTTCGTAGCTGTTTGGAATCAGCTAAAAGTAGTAGGTGTCGGTAAATAGTGTTCGTAGATCAAAAATAGTAGATCAATAGTAGATCCAAACCAAAACTGTTGCATTTGTAAACTATCCGGCAGACGAAAGCTTTATATGATCTACAATTTTCAGCGCTTCAATGATAAGTTATAAACTAACATATCACTCTGGTATTCTAAATATTATCATAAATCATAATCTTTAAGGAACAGATCATTTTTAACTTTTCTGTTCACTATGCTTGAAATATTTTTAAAGGCTATTGCACTAATAATTAGAAAATACCGAAAACGAAATTAAAGAGTCTGTTAGCACATTTTTTGGACGATTTTGGTTAGCGGTATTAAAAAATCGTTTGTTGCAAAATAAATAACTGCAATTGTAATATGTTTTTTAAAGTCAAAATTATCGTCTGCGGCTTGAATGTTTTTTTTTTCCAAAATGGTGTTTTCAACGAAGCAGTAGTTCGAAGGCTATATTTATTCTCTTTCCGAAGAGAAGTATTCATATTCTGTTATCCAAAAACGACGTGAAAATCATGGTTTCGTGATAGGTAATATCGTTAAAAAGAAAGAAAAAAAAACGTCAAATTGCAGCTTCAATTCGGACAAAAATTTCAAAAAAGTGTCCAAGGAAAAACAAACCTCTTCGACTATTTCAAAGGTACGTTGTTTAACGTTAAAAGAAAATCCCTTAAGTCAAAGAACAGTTACAAAACTATTGAAATGCTCGGTGTCCACTGTAGACAAAATGAAAAAAGTTGATTTAAATCTTAAGAAAGCAAAAAACGCAACGTGCATCGTCTTTCTCTAAAGCATGTCGCTGAAAGCAGGACACGCTGTAGAATTCTGTATGAGAAACATTTATCCGAAGAAAAATGGAAAATAATTGTCCCAATAGATGAATCATGGGTGTATTTAATTTATTGGAACAAATAAAGAGCCATTAATTATCATAAATATTTAAGTACATGGTTCAAAGAATCGAAAGAAAGTTTTTCTAAGGGATTCCTGATTGTTGCTAGTTTTACATATAATGACAAGTTAAAAATAAAGAGAGTTCAAACAAGTGTCAAGATTAACACCAAATACTATCAGGAACCTATTTTATTGCCAATTTTACGGAATGAAATAGCATCGCTTTACCCGCAGTGCCATCCATCTGTGCAACTCCATCAAGACAAAGCTAGAAGTCACACATCAAAATCCAAAGTAAATTTCCTAAAAGGAATGGAACAAAAAACCGGTATCAAGGCCGTAATACCCTTTACTGATATCCCTGGTTAATCTCCCGATGTATCACCAATGGATTTTTGTGCTTTCGGACTTTTAAAATCTGGATTATCTAATCCTTACAGGACTCTGGAAAGCTGTTCAGGAGGAATGGGATAGAATACCTCTTCCTGACACTTCAAAAGGCATTATTATCCTGAAAATGACGGTGTCGCAAGAAAGTTCAGAATAAGGGCTATGAAATAGAACATTTCAAACACAAGAATTTTAAGTAATGTAGTTTTGTGACTACAATATACATCGTCTAAAAAATGTGTGAACAGCCCCTGTATTTAGCAACACTTCGCTACTATACGTTTTTAGCTATTTATTTATTTATCTATTTTTGTAATTCTAGGTGTCTGTATATTATCTGGAAGAAACGAGATAATTGTATGTCTCAAAAATTTGAATTTCAATAGAAAAGGATTTATTTTGATAATTAATTTTTTAAACTTTTCTTTTTCGCGGACTCTCCGAACACAATATTCAGTCTGAAAAATTTACTTTCTTAAATTTAATGTAGATATCTTTTTTTTAATTCATTAGAATAAAATTTCGATGTTTCATTGAAATTCAGTAACACAAAATTTTAAATTAATAATAAATTGCTTAGTAAATTATTAAAAAGAAATAATTAAGTATCTTAAAAAATATATTAAAATCATATTTTAAATTAAATCTTAATTTATAAAGTTTTCTTTTTCATGAACTTTTTCATAAACACAATAAATATTCAGTCTGAAAAATTTACTTTCCTAAATTTAATACAGATATCTTTTTTTTTAATCCATTAGAATAAAATTTCAACGTTTCATTGAAATTCAATAAAACAAAATTTGAAATTAATAATAAATTGCTTAGTAAATTATTAAAAAGAAATAATTAAGTATCTTAAAAAATATATTAAGATCATATTTTAAATTAAATCTTAATTTATAAAAATAAATCAAATTATATCTTTATTTTCAAAAATAAAAGAACTGTTTTATCTTCAATTTAGATTTCGATAAATGTAGAGCAATGTGATATTTCAAACAGTTCCATGAATTAGACGTAACCTTCGAAAAAACTGCACAGAAATCTAAATTGCAAATCAATATAATTTTACTGATTATTTTACTATTCCCCCCCCCCTAGACCAAAAAAAAAAAAACTGCCAAACACTGCTTTTGTTTAAGTGGACTCTGCTTGCTGTATATCTATAAAAACATTCCTGTCACTGAAGATGAAGTTTTAAATATTTTACAAAAACAAAAGCGGAGAATAAATATAAATTTGTAAAAAATAATAGATTTTTTTCATTGCATTGTAATCGAATATTTTTAACCTTTTTTTTTAATTGCAACTGCTTTTTTTTTTCGATCATTCAATGGTATTTCATCGATTTTCAGTAATAAAGGATTCTATCAATTCTGGTAAGTAAAAAATTTTGTTTTTATACCATCTCTATTATTTTTCCTAAATGGCCAGATTTTTCTAAATTATTACAACATGGTAAAAATTATATCAGTTCATGAATAGTTTTTCAAACGAGAAATTAGATTGATATAATATATTATTTAGTTTTTACATCTATATAATAATAGCCTAAGTTATATGTCCGTCTGTCCTCGATTTTATGAAGCGGTTGGACCTGGAATGGATAGAGGCATCCATAGTTAGCAAAATTCAAAGAGAGTAATGTTTATCTTCTCCTAAACTATCGATCCGATTCTAAAATAAATTGGTATAAATAGGCTTCATATCACAGCGAAAAATACTGCCTTCTTTAAAACGTTCGAAATCCACCCCTTCCCCTCTTTTCGAGCTTTAAATGCCATTATTTCAACTCCTATTTTCCCCGGTTAAGAGCAGGTGATTAAATTTATCAATTTATCACACAGCAAATAGGTAAAAATAACATTTTTCTAGCATTATGACGTCATTCCTTTAACCATCTCATTGAATCATTTCTTATTTTAAATTATTTAAATTATGCCTTATTTTCATACGTTTTATCAATGAAATGAGATATTACGTAAATAATTTTCTTTTATATTTGGCTTAAATAATAGATTAGGTACATATGTGATAATTTTAAATTGAATCATCGATTATTTTTTGTTGCAAGATAATTCTCAGCCAAAAAACAAACCTTTTTTTACCTACCTCATAAGGTACTTTACAATTTTGGAAAATTAAAAACTTTACTTATCCCGTCATATGACGGGCTGTATGCTAGTAATGATAATACTAAATTAAAGAAGTCTATATTTTCAGGTCAATTATTGGTTCCTATAAGAAAACATTTAGGAGGGGGGAGGTCTGAGATAAAAATGTGTGTATGCATATGTTGTACTTGCATATTTAAGTGTTAAATTTAGGTAAAGAACTGACTTTATAAAATGGAGGGAGCTCAAGAACCTTCTGCACTTTCTATATGGCTGCTCTTGTTGGAAATGACTTTAATTTTTATTTTAGTTGCGCCATTTTTTTTTTTTCAAATTTCAGTTTGCCAATGTCATTCAATCACCTAACTGACCTTGGAGTTTTAAAATTTGTCTTGTTTTAAGAATGCATTTTCAGATTTCATCCAAATAGTACGTAATAGTATCCTAATAGACACAAACTATATTTTTTCTCAAGGTTAGAATTAAATTTCTCGTAATTAATATTTTTAAGTTTATCAGGTTTAGCGAATTTTTAGCGACGCTTTAATAATTATGTACGTTTGGAACTGGGAAATGAAAATTCATTTTCGCATTTTATCGTAAAAGGTAATAATACGTTAATCCAAAGGTAATAAGTTTCAATTTACTAAAAGTAAAATAAGTAATGCTTTCTGATTTAAAATTTTATTGACACTTTAATTTATCATGCAATTTAATAATTCCTATTATGATTTGGGTGTAAATAAATGTTTGATCAAAATGGCGCCAATAAAGCAATTTGTCGCAACATCATGAACTGCTATAATGCCCTTCACATTCATGTTTTCAATAGCCAATAGACAAACAATAAATTGCCCTGCCGTTTGAAAATAAAGCCAGAATTGTCATCATTTGAAATGTGCCCTGCGTGAAATCGCCTTATATTTGGTATTCTGTATAACATTTATACATATAAAATCTTTTATATGAGTAAAAGAACTGTGGAAGCACAATTCAACTCCGCTTTTAATTAAGGAGAGCAAAGGGAGACCACAGACTATGGGGGAACGTTTTATTTTTGGGGAAATTAATAAAATATATCGCCACTTGGCTTGCTTGAGGAGTTACATATCTCTATTTAATTAAATTTTATTTTGTGCAATGTGCTGCTTAAAAATGTCATTAAAATTTGGCAGCTAAAAACTTCCTGACATTTTGTGCGTCTTCAAATTTTTTCCCCTGCCTTTACACACTTGTCCAACGATTGGAATTTTACATTATCTATATACATAAATAGCTGCAGTCAGGTTATTTAAATTTTTCTAAATCTTTTTCACACATGAGGAAAATATTTCTTATATATCAGGCATTTTATCTAACAATAAAGTCTTATCATCTTTTCCAAAATATCATCTGTTATTACACCTATTATTCTCTGCAAAAACTGAATTGGCTTACACTCTCTGTATTCTAATTCATTTACCAGAAGCTGAATTCACTTGTTTTCACCCTCTTTGAGAGTATTTAAAAGACGTTTTTTGCCATAGAATATTCATAAAGCTTAGTTTCTCTAATAATGCCACAAATAGTTTCAAAATACCTTGGTTCCAAATGGGATATAAAATAATTAAATTTCGGGTTTGATATAAGAACAGGGTGCCCCTGCCAATTTGGTGATAAAGCTCAAAGCAAGGTAGCCTAACATTTTCTTCTGATTTCCCCATGTTCAAATAATCTGTATTTATATTTTATTTTATATTATATTGATTTTGTTTTCTTATTCAAATACTGCATGATATAGACGGTTTCAAGGAAAAACGACAAGAAGCACCATAAGATTTCTTTTATTAATTTCATATATATGCTTTCCGTTATCTTACAATACTCCAATCTAATCAGAAAAACTTATTATTCTTTCTTTTCAAAAGTTGCCACACCACAAAAGAAAAATTAAAATAAAGCTAATGACAAACGATAATATTTTTAAAACAAATATTAAAACCATTGATATAATCAACAATTGCTCTTTTTTCTGCAACCTTTTTTTTTATATATTAAATGCCCGTAATGCTTAGACTATGGTTAACTATGGTTCACTATTGCTAATTTTGAATATTTTAGTTGTTGGCTTTGCAAACTGTTGAAAAATTAGTTCCCCATAAATATAAATTTCTACGTGGTTTCAGTTAATTAAGTAAGAGTACATAATTCTATTATAAGATGTACTCTGCATCCACTAAAGTCGCCAAAGAGGGCAAGGAATACAATGTTCGAATGGAATACCTTTCTGGTTTAGTAAACATCGTCAATAATTTCTCCAAATTTGCTAAGTGGTACCCTATTTTTAAATATTACTAAATTTCGTTTCTTCAGTGGCGAATTTATTTGTATTAACTGGCTTTCTACTTGGTAAGACTAAGTATCTAGTTTTTCTCGCCAAAATGATGGAATCTTAATACTTACTGTATTTGCTCAGGCTTCCATTGCAGTAGTACTTTCGAGGTCCGTAGTCCTGATAAATTATGAAGTCGAACGAATCACGGTTCTATGTTCTTGTTTCTCAGTTGGAACAGATGCATGTAAACACTAATTTAATCTCAACGATGTTTGATTAAAATAAGAATACAGCCATAAAATCATATACAGTGCATTTATTTTCAACATTTTCTTAACCCTATTACGTTTTCTTTTAAATCTAAAAGAATAATGATAAGTGTTGCCAAAGACAAAATTAAAAGTTTTACAAAAATTTACAAAAGTGGTGCTACCATATTATGGTCGACATATGTCACTCTTGACTTCTGCGTCATAATGATGTCAGAGAGGGAAATTTATTATACCAAATTCTTATCTCTGGCGATTTCTGACACCATTATGACGTGGAAGTCAATAATATGGTAGCAGCCAATGACATTGTGGTAGCACAGACTCAATGATTTATTTTTAGTTTAAAAATCGTTTGCAGTTTGTTACAAGTTTATCGTTTGCAAGTTTTGGTTTTGCTATAAAGTTTTTATAAAATATATATGGAATAAAAGTTGTTGTTCTAAGAAGACTGGAAAATGCTTCGCTTCTTTTAATTGGATTATATGCCTGATTAAGGGATAAGAATATAAATATAGCTCAAACTAAGTGTATAATTAATTTAATATCGTTGTAATACACGATAACATCTACAATTACTGAATTACTTTTAAATTAATTAGAGATAAATTTATTATGTTTAAATTATGATTTAAATTAAATACTTCTAAATTATATATACCGTTACATATGCTTATACAAAACAGTTATTAATAAAATATATTTTAACTGGTAGGAAACACTAAATATGATTTTTATTTTTAAAAGTGTTAATTACTGAAAGTAAGGGCTATTAAGTTATCCAACACATTTTATCAAGTTTCTACATGCAATTCTCACATCTATTGTTTTCCCGCATTCATCCTTTTCTGTTATCATCAATTTCTATTATCATTATTATTCATCGTTTTCTGCTGTATCGCTTCTGAAGTTATTACTTTGAATACGTCATGCTTTAATTTCTTTTTCAGTGTTCTTTTCAATAAAATAATTGCTGCTTATATCATAATATCTGCAATGACTAAAGTGTTGTTTCAGTCAAAGGTTCATTAAAAGACACTCAGTAAATAATGCCAAAGGCATATTAAATTTCCGAGCAGATTGATTAAAATGAAAATAAATTAGTTAGAATTTTGTTTTTGATCTGACATAAAGACAGCGAAAAAACACTTGTAATTGTGGAGAATAGACGACGAAAATGTGATAACAGATGGAGGGGAAAAAAGGCAGCTGAGTAGAGAGGAATTTGTGGGGATAAAATAGGAAATAAAGAATTTATTTGAGGCGAAGAAGATCACACGGGAAAATGTTATTAGATGCAGACGATATCAAGCGAAACATGTTATCCGGATCAGCGGACATTTTTAATTGAGGATTACACACCATTATCCTTCATGTGTTTCTTACAACTAGTGATAAAACGTTTAATATTATGTCTATGTAAGAAAATGATATAATTTGTTTTGAAATATGAAGTGTTTTTGGGTTACGAACAAATATTTACATTTTTATTTATTATATTATAGATAGATATAATAATAATTACAGATTGGTATAAAAATAAATGCACATCGTTGCTGGCAAGCAGTTTAAAAATATAAGAGATCAGTAAATTTTAAATGCTACCAGGGTGATAATATTAATTTGTTTTTACACTGTACAAGTAATTGTCAATTTTGGTTGAACGAAGAAAATAGATAAGAATAATGGTATATTGAATTCAAAATTTTGAGAATTGAACATTTTAGAAAATACTCAGTTTTAACTAGATTTATGACAAAATATTTTCAAAAGGAAATTCCATTTTTAATTTTTTCGCGTAAATGACATTACAGAATTATCAAAGTCAAATTGGAGTAGAGCTCTGCTCCCTCAAGACACAGCTCCAATGTTCGAGCTTCGGGCTGAGCACACTTGACTCACCCATTCAATAGAGAAAGTGCATGTTTGTAAACAAATACGAGTGTTGACTACAAGTCAACTTTTCGTGGCAAAACACTGCTTGTTTTCATTGTATCTTCACTGTTTCACTGTTCTTCGATATGGATCACATATACAACAAAACTAAATTTTATTTAAGGGAAAGTAAAGGAAACATCAGAAACTGGCCAAGTAATTTAAAGTAGATTTTTTAGCATTTACAAAATTTATATATATATATATATATATATATATATATATATATATATATATATATATATATATATATATATATATATATATATATATATATATATATATATATATATATATATATATATATATATATATATATATATATATATATATATATATATATATATACATATATATATATATATGTATATATATGTATATATATATATATATATGTATATATATATATATATATGTATATATATATATGTATATATATATATATATATATATATATATATATGTATATATATATATGTATATATATATATATATATATATATGTATATATATATATATATATATATATATATATGTATATATATATATGTATATATATATATGTATATATATATATATATATATATATATATATGTATATATATATATATATATATATATATATATATATATATATATATATATGTATATATATATATATATATATGTATATATATGTATATATATGTATATATATATATATATATATATATATATATATATATATGTATATATATATGTATATGTATATATATGTATATATATATGTATATATATATGTATATATATATGTATATATATATATGTATATATATATATGTATATATATATGTATATATATTTATTTATATATATGTATATATATTTATTTATATATATGTATATATATATATGTATAATATATTATCTATATATATATATATATGTATATATTTAATGTATATATAAATGTATATATATATGTAATAAATAAATATTATATAATATTATATAATATGTATATATATTTTAAACAAAAAATATATTATTATATAATTTATATATTATATATGTATATAATATGTAAAAAATATTGTATATTATAAAAAAAATTATTATATATATAAATTTTATAAATTATTACATTATTAAAAAATTTTATAAAAAAACATATTTTTTAATATAAAATTAAGTTTTTAAAAAAAATAAAATAATAACACAGTACACAAATAGTTTACATAATAAATTAAAAACATTAAAATAATAAAATAATTAAAAAATAATATACTTCTCAAAATAAAAATTAAAAATATTAATAAAAATATTAATAATAAAAAAATTCTAATAACAATTATAAAATATTTTCTTTTTAATACAAAAAGAAATTTAATGTTTCTTTTTCCAAATATTTTGAAAAAAAAAAAAAATCCAATATTTTCACAAAAAAAAAAAAAGCCTGTTACCATTAATAAATTCAAAATATAAAAAAAAAAAAATAAAAAAAAAAAAAAAAAACCAAAACCCAACCCCAAACACAAAACAAACAAACACACCCCAAAAAAAAAAACAAACAAAAAAAACCCCGAAAACCCAAACACTAAAAAACAAAAAAAAAAAAAAAATAAAAGGTTATAAATTATGATATTATTTAAAACCAAAAAAAAAAGGCGAAAAAAAAAAGAGATAAGGCAGTAGAAGGAAGACAGAGGGCTTTTATTAAACTGTATATATTTATTTATAGCAGATCTTTTGGTCTTTTTGTGATTTCTCCTTCGTTCTACTATGCATAGGATGAGTTCTTCATTGTCCGAAAAAAACTTATGGAAGAGAGTCTGTGACTTGCAGAAGCAAAACTTCCGCATTCTCGCGTCGTCGATGCAGATGGATTGGTTGCCGTACACGTTGATGCGGCTGATGTCATCCAGCACGCGGTACGTGCCATCTTCGGAGTCGTACCGCACCGTGCCCTCGAAAACGCCCCCGCTCGGCTCCACCCTCACCACGATCAAATAGTCCACCGGCGCGTTCACTTTTTGGCCCAGCACCACGTGCCGGTCGATCACGTCGTTCTGGTGCTTCACAAATCGTAGCACTACATCGTTGGCTTGACCGAAACGCGCGTCCATGATCTCTTTCAGCCGAAGGACGGCACACGCCCTTTCGAACGGCTTCAGCAGTTTGTTGAGGGTGTCGACCAGGGCGGCAGCCGAGTTAACGACTGCCGGCTCAGTGACCGGCACGGGTTTGTGCGTCTGGCAGGGGCACCAGTGCGGCAGGATGCCCGCCTGCTCACACGTCCGCTCCCCAGGGATGGGTTCGAGTAGGCTGATCCCCAGCGCCCCTGCAGTCCGGTTTAATGGCGACCGTCGCCCCGGTTGAAGCAGGTGCAATAGGGTAGCGTGCACGTCGAATGGGGTGGTGAGCCGGTCCTGATTCCGCCGCAGGTTCCTCTCGAGTACCGGGTACTTCTTGGCAAACCAATGTGGGAGGAACATGTAGATGAAGGGCATGCGCTCCTCGAACTTGCCGATGTACGTTTGACGTATAGGGCCGAATCTAATGCCGTGGTCGCTGAAGAGGAGGGTGAGGCTGTTATTGAGGGCTCCCGAGGAGTGTAGGTCCTTCAGCAAGCGGAAGGTAGGCTCGTCTGCGTATCCGGCCGCGTTGAGGTTGTCGTGTGTGAGCCGGGCCACGAAGGTAAAGGCGAAGAATGGCCGGCCGGACCCCATCGTCCGGACGAAGTCTCTGAGGTAACCGTAGAGCATCTCGATCTCGGGCACCGAGTACAGGCAGTTCGCCCTGCTCTCTCGCCTAATTAGTGACTTTTCAACCGCTAAAGCGAAGGGACGGAAGTAGTAGTCCGCAGGGGGATCGCGGAATCCCTTTTTTAGGTAGTTGAAAGTCGCTATGTGAGGCGCATCCTCGGCGAACAGCGTCCTGTAACCCCTGTCGGAGTAGTTCTTCCACACGAAGTCCAGCCCGTCGAAGAACATGTCTCGCACGCTCTCGTTCCAGTAGTGTTCGATGAAGTGGCCCGTCAGCAGCGGAACCAGATTGGGGAAAGTGTTGTCCGCCACCTTCGTGTACCCTTTCAGCTCGAAGTACCGGAGGTTCTCCTCGAGGAAGCGTCGCGTCTTCTGGAAGTGTCTCAGGAAGTTGAGCTTCGAGACAGAGTCGATGCCGACCACGATCACATTCAGCCTGTCGGCGGCGTCCGGGGCTGTCCGGCGTGACTTGACGTCTTCCACGTCCGGCTTGAGAGGCACTAGCGGGATGAATTGGGTGAAGTTCGGGATGTCGCCGCCCATCGAGCAATTCACGACAAGGAACTCGTCTTTGAGGGGCACGCCGAACCGCAGCTTCCTGTACTCCCCGAACAGGAATTTGTTGTCTGTCCTCTCCCCTTCAGGTCCGGGGTCCCTGACGATGGGCCTGTAGGTGCAGGTGAGGTTGTCCGCATGCACGCCGTAGTAGAGGCTCAGCAAGTTGCGGTCCATGCTTATCACAGCGTTCGGCTTCGACCTCATGAAGGGTGGTCGGCCTGGGCACTTGTAGGGCGCCCTCACCTTCGAGACGAAGGGCAGCACGGAGGGGTCATAAGGGTCCCAGTCCGGTATCTGGCATCCGGGGGTGTTGAGGACGAAACCGCGGTTTTCCACCAGCCATTTTATGGGTATGGGTTTGGCGGTCTCCGGGATGATCTCATCGCCAGAGTAGGAGAAGAACAGCAGCAGGGCGAGAAGAGACACCGACAATATGATCACGAAGTAACGGCGCAACGTAGGGCCCATAGATGGTGGAAAGGTGCTGCCCTCGGACACTCATAGGACTCTGAAAGGAAAAAAAGAACACATCGTTACTTGTCTGCAAAACAAATCAACGCAAACAAGTCAAAACACTTCCTCAGACTTCTTTTACAAGCCATTGATATCTATATACTAGTATTTAAATATGCG
Organism: Pardosa pseudoannulata; assembly: GCA_032207245.1. Classification (NCBI taxonomy): domain Eukaryota; kingdom Metazoa; phylum Arthropoda; class Arachnida; order Araneae; family Lycosidae; genus Pardosa; species Pardosa pseudoannulata. The sequence goes on along the minus strand of CM063499.1, from coordinate 78,771,181 downwards.
TCATAGTGTACTGTACTGGAAAATTAAAAATTTGACTCATCCCGTCATATGACGGGCTATATGATAGTATTTAAAGAGAAAACACACATAAATGTGCGGCAAAACTTTTTTCTGATCCGAGGTATTCAACTCTTTAGGTTTTACTGAACCTACAAAGTTTATCATATTTTTGAATTTCAAGGCCTCTAGCAGGGTTCCCACTCTTTTTCCAGAACAAAAATTAAGGACTTTCTAAGGACCAAAGTAATTTTTTATAAGGACCTACTTGAAATACATATCATAACGACATAAACCCTATTTCCTGAGGAATATAATTTAATGATTATGAACCAGACAAGGCATGCTCAATACATTCCCTACAATATTTCAGAATAAAGTTTTTAAAAATGTCTAAAAATTATTACAAGATAAATCTATTTGACAAAAACTAATTTTGAAAAATGTACATCTAAAGTTTTTTCAGTGATTAAACTAAAAATGAATTGTGAGTAAAATACAATATTATAAACAGTACTTTCTGAGGGTTTAAAAATGACACACACACAAATATATATTATATATATATATATATATATTATATATCTATATATATATATATATATATATATATATATATATATATATATATATATATATAAACCAGTTGATAAATTTATAATAGTATCGTAAATATGAAAAATCAAATAGAAATAGTAGTATATAGTTTTAATTTTTTCGAATTATGTTATATATAAACATTTTTACATTACAAAAAAAAAAATAAAAGAGCGATCATAAAACTAATAATGTAAAAACTATTTTTTATTTATCTAAATTTTTCCAGAATCTATGTAGTAGACAAGAACATTCGGCTTCGTTTTCCCGTATATACCGTTATTTTTGTACCCACAAACAAACCATGTTGTAACACTAACCAGTACTTGTATGTGACCCGAGTATCAGTCGTTAGAAAAGGTACTAGTACGTGTCCCGCGCTCAAGTAATCAATCATCAGAAAACGTACTAGTACGTGTTCCGCGCTCAGGTATCAATCGTCAAAAAACGTACTAGTACGTGTCCCACATACAAAGTGTAAACTAAAGAAATAGGAAAAGAATTAACTTTCATATAAACAAATACATACTTAGAAATATATAAATAATAACCATAAGATTTTTGTAAACAAAAAATATTTTTTTGAGTGGATGAATTGATAATAGTATCGTAAATATGAAAAATCAAATAGAAATAGTAGTATATAGTTTCAATTGTTTTCGAATTATGTTATATATAAACATTCTTACATTACAAAAAAAATGAAAAGAGCGATCATAAAATTAATAATGTTAAAACTAGTTTTTATTTGTCTCAATTTTTCCAGAATCTCTGTAGTAGGCAAGAACATTCCGCTTCGTTTTCCCGTATATACCGTTATTATTGTACCCGCAAACAAACCATGTTGTTACACTAACCCGTACTAGTACGTGACCCGTGCTCAAGTAACAATCGCCAACAAACGTACTAATCCGTGTCCCCCCATACAAAGTGTTAACTAAAGAAGTAGAAAAAGAATTAACTTTCATATAAACAAATATATAAATAGAAATATATAAATAACAATCATAAGATTACTGTAGACAAAACATATATTTTTGGTGGATAAATTTATAATAGTATCGTAAATATGAAAAATCAAATAGAAATAATAGTATATAGTTTTAATATTTTCGGATTATGTTATATATAAACATTTTTACATTATAAAAAAAAATGAAAGGAGAAATCAGAAAACTAATAATGTAAAAACTAGATTTTATTTTTTAAAATTTTTTCCAGTATCTATGAAGTAGACAAGAACATTCGGCTTCGTTTTCCCGTATATACCGTTATTTTTGTACCCACAAACAAACCATGTTGTAACACTAACCAGTACTAGTATGTGACCCGAGTATCAATCGTCAGAAAACGTACTAGTACGTGTCATGCACTCAAGTAATCAATCATCAGAAAACGTACTAGTACGTGTCCCACATACAAAGTGTTAACTAAAGAAGTAGGAAAAGAATTAACTTTCATATAAACAAATAGATAAATAGATATATATATAAATAACAACCGTAAGATTTTTGTAAACAAAAAATATGTTTTTAGTAGATAAATTTATAATAGTATTGTAAATATGACAAATCAAATATAAATAATAGTATATAGTTTTAATTATTTTTGAATTATGTTATATATAAATATTTTTAAATTAGAAAAAATTTAAAAGAGCGATCATAAAACTAATAATGTAAAAAACTAGTTTTTATTTGTCTAAATTTTTCCAGAATCTATGTAGTAGACAAGAACATTCGGCTTCGTTTTCCCGTATATACCGTTATTTTTGTACACACAAACAAACCATGTTGTTACACTAACCCGTACTAGTACGTGACCCGCCTCAAGTGTCATTCGATAAAAAAAAGGTACTAGTACGTGTCACGTGCTCAAGTATCAATCGTCAGAAAACGTACTAGTACGTGTCCCACATACAAAGTGTTAACTAAAGAAGTAGGAAAAGAATTAACTTTCATATAAACAAATAGATAAATAGATATATATATAAATAACAACCGTAAGATTTTTGTAAACAAAAAATATATTTTTTAAGGGATAAATTTATAATAGTATCGTAAATATGAAAAATCAAATAGAAATAGTAGTATATAGTTTTAATTTTTTTGAATTATGTTATATATAAACATATTTCATTATAAAAAATAAAAGAACAATCATAAAACTAATGTTGTAACTAATGTAAACTAACCTATGTTAACTAAAACTAATGTAAACTAATGTAAAAACTAGTTATTGTCTCAATTTTTCCAGAATGTGTGAAGTAGACAAAAATATTTGGCTTCGTTTTCCTGTATATACCGTTATTTTTGTACCCACAAACAATGTTGTTACACTAATCCGTACTAGTACGTGACCCGCGTTTAAGTATCAGTCGTTAGAAAAGGTACTAGTACGTGACCCGTGCTCAAGTATCAATCGTCAGAAAACGAACTAGTACGTATCCCGCGCTCAAGTATCAGTCATCAGAAAATGTACTAGTATGTGCCCCGCGCTCAAGTATCAATCGTCAGAAAACGTACTAGTACATGTCCCACGCTCAAGTGATCGATCGTCAGAAAACGTACTAGCACTTGTCCCGCGCTCAAGTATCAGTCGTCAGAAAACGTACTAGTATGTGTCTTGTGCTCAAGTATCAATCGTCAGAAAACGAACTAGTACGTATCTCGTGCTCAAGTATCAGTCATCAGAAAACGTACTAGTATGTGTCTCGTGCTCAAGTATCAATCGTCAGAAAACGAACTAGTACATATCCCGCGTCCAAGTATCAATCGACAGAAAACGTACTAGTACGTGTCCCGCATACAATGTGTTAACTTAAGAAGTATGAACTTTCATAAATGTAAACATTTAGCATGTAGACATGGATCAAATTAAAAAAATAATTATCTTAAATGATTTGATTTCTCAAAATGACAATCAGAAATCTATAAAAGAAGTTAAAAAATAAACAACCATAAAATAATAATATGCTACCGAACTTTCTAAGATAGATTTTTAAATTAGAGAAAACTAAACTATAGCTTTTAATATAGCAGCAATAAAAAAAACTTAAAGTTCAACAGACCATAGGGCCCTTCATTAAATCTTAAAAGAGATTTGAAACGCTCATTATTGAACCGTCTTCAATAAAAATTAAAGCGAAACTATTAATATTGAATTCCTTCTCCTCGGAGCGTCTACGAGAATGGAAGTTTTTAAATATCAAATTGAAAACTAATTTTCCTTATTATTATCAAGGAATAAAAGCTTCACAGATCATCAAATTTATCGCAGCTGTTATCACGAACCGATAAAGCCTTGGCGATGAACCGCTCACATTCAATTACTAAAACTGAATAGAATTGAAAAATTCTGAAAAATTGAGGCCCAAAATTTCTTTTAGTGGATATTTAAAAGTAATTGAAAGGAATAAATTTAAACTGATATTTCTTTTAGAAATATCGTTTGGGATAGTGACAATAATCGAGTGAAATTCAAGTGCATATTAAAAACGTTTTTAGTAGAATTGAATTTTAATCGTTATGTGCTATCAAAACTTCTTTTTAGACTGCTGTCATCAGAATGAAATTAATTTTGAGAATAATGTTAGAAAAAAAGCTTTTTACAGTTTGATCTTTGAAATATATCATACTTCAAAATTCTCGCTTCCAAGGAGAAAAAAGTAAAATCAAGAGAATAAAAGGTATTGTTTTTTAATCTTTTTTAAAAAATATATTATTACTTTCAGTGCAGTATTTAATTGTTTTTACTTAATTATCGTTTTTAATTCCTACTAAGTTATTCATATAAATCAGGAAAATAAAGCAATTTGTTGCAACGTCACGAACTACTATAATGCCCTTTCCATTCATTTTCACGTTTACAGCAGCCAATAAACAAACAATAAACTGCCCTTCCGTTTGAATCTAAAGCCAGAATTGTCATAAGTTGAGAAGTGCCCTACTGCGTGAAATCGCCTTATAAGCTAAGTAAAAGTCTAGTCATATTAAATTTCCAGGAAATTATTCCAGGAAAGTCCCTCAGTCGTAGCTTCTCGGAAACTCCTCTCTTTCAACAGACTAAAGGCTGGTCTTACCAAAGTTAAATGGCTAACCGTGATTAAACTCTGTTTAAACGGAGAATTACGGTCCACCATTGGTTGGTGCCATGGGTTAATCGCGGTTAGCCGTTTAACGACTTTACTAAGACCGGCCATTTGGGGACTACCCACATGTTCCTTTCAGTCGAGATATGTCATAGGAGGCACCCGCGTCATGATGTCACAAGTGGTCATTTTGGCGTGACAGAGGGAAGATTATATGGTACCAAATTCTTATTTCTAGCAACCATATTAAATTCCCATAATTTCCAATCTGGTTGCCTAGGGTACAACTACTTTACCTCCTTGGCTTACCAGTTACTTTACCAGTTTATGCTAAACACAGATGTTAATAGCCAAATTCTAGAATCCAGTTTTGTGACAACACCTGCTCTTCCTTTTAGCGTATAGAGAAAATGCATGTCTGTAAACAAATACATGTTCTGACTACAACTCAACTTTTCGTTGGCAAAACATTGCTTGTTTACATTGTATCTTATAAGCTTCGATATGGATCACGTATACAACAAAACTAAATTAGAAACTGGCCGAGTTATGTAAAATAGTTTTTTTAGCACTTACAAAAGTATATACACACACACACACACACACACACACATATATATATATATATATATATATATATATATATATATATATATATATATATATATATATATTAATCACTTTACATAATACTATTAAGTATCAAAATGGACAAAAATAATTACATTTATCGGAACAGTATTTCTGACAAAAGCATAGGAAATACAGTAGATATTTGAAAGAAAAACAACTTAGTAATAATAAAAAAATTCTTAGAGCATAATAATTTTATACATTACAGTAAGGTTAACGTTTTCTTACCATTCTAAAAATGTTTACCGCAAATTCTCGAAGAAGAACCTTGAGTCCAGTCTTGCTTTTTCAAAGCATTTGTAATGTAGAATCTTTAGGAAAGTAACAAAATCCAATATTTTCACATTTTTTGAAACACTTAGAACAGCTATACGTACAGCAGCTTACCATTTTCAGATAATTCACAAAATTAAACACAACATAACAAGCACAATTTGTAGGAAATTCAAATGTTTTGCCAACGAGTAAGTTGAGCTGCAACTTTTGCTACACCTGACGTCAGGTAAACATTCTTTATTCGTCCGTATTTCATAAACATTACACATACGAAAAAATGACAATTCCCCCTATTTACTAAGTAGACTAGTTCTTCTGGAGCATGCGTACCAGTTTCCACGGACCTTGAATATTATTAATTATTATTGTTATTATTATTTATTATTATTATCATTATTAATATTATTTTAATATTATTTTTATATTTTTAAAAATATAGTATAAAAAGGTCACGTGATTATATAACTAAAAAAATTACCAAAATTGTTACGATAAGTGTTTGCATTTCTGACACTCATATATAAAGGACATTAATGGGAACATTTCCTGTACCATTTTGATTTTCGAAACCAGAAGTATTATTTTGTTCTTAATGGTGTGGTTAGTTCGTAAACAAAATAACCTTCTATATCAACATAGTTTATTACATTTCCAGCATGCAAACTCTTTTAAATCATATATCAAGCCGAAAGGGTAATTAATATCTAATAATTTTTTTCAAAAACGCAAAAGTATCTCAAGAGCCATTTTCTTCTCGCTTACTCAAGAACGACAATTTTACACAAAAAATCGTTTGCTGACATTTGCATTTTAAAATTCCATTTCCATTTTAGTTTTAAAATAAAATATTAATAAAATTAATGATTGTATAAATATAAACTATAACATAATGACTGTAATTAATAACCGCAGCTATTTTATTTTGTGTTTGAATGCTACATTATAAAAGTGGCACTATATGAAAAATCTTAAAATAAATTTACATGCATACAGTATATAGTTATTATGTATGTACGTATTGCTTTACCAGATTTAATTATTTCTCTAGAACAATAAATATTCTTAAACACTTAAATAGCTTCCTACTTTATGAAACAATACTGAATTAAGTACATCTGAAATGTAAAATATGGATTACCTGTAATACAATATTTAAAGAATAAACTCTGTACTGTGAAATTTTTTATGGAACAGATGTGATAAATGAATTCTTGGCGCATTTTTTGCTTTTAAAAACTAAAAATTCGTTCGCTTGCTTAGAAACGAAATCAAATTGAACCATTGAAGAAATAATATATCCAAAATCTTACCAGAAAAGAACAGTTTACAAGAAATGTCACAAATGACAGGACTAAATTCTTGTCAAAATAGCGAAAAAGCGTTGGAATTTCAAATGGCGCCAAGAGAGTGTTATTTCATATCTCTAAACATACGTGGCAAAGTTAAAAGTCATAAAGTTAACTGTAATCCACACTATGCTAATTAAGTTTGTATGAGAAAGTAACAGTATAATATGGTATTATGAGTAAATCTCAATTTAAATTACAAGTAAATATAAAAATATGTTTTCATCAATAAGAAAAACGGGGCTTGACTGAAGAACTGGGTTTCCTCGCCAACTTGGCGGTAATATTTATTTTGGGAAAATTACATTTTGTCTCGAATCGCCATAAATTGAAGAACTTTTCATTTTGAAGTCGCTCCAGTATAATTATTCTATTGAAGCCAATAAAATCAATTAAAATGATTAACCCTGTAAGATAACGGGAAGCATATATATATGAAAGCTTAGCAAATGGGCTGAGACCGGAATCTATTAAAACATTTGGAAGTAGATGCTAATTTTGTGTTTAATAACTCAAAACATTATTTTAGATACATTTGATCCAGTTTTATATCTTAAACAAGTAACATAAAAAAAATTTAAGTCAATAAGTCACCAAAGAAAAATTTTATTTTAGTTACTTTTTATTCTTAAATTTATATCCTGCTCATAATAATATTTCTACAGAAAATAGAGCCTCTGGTACATCTAACCGATGTTTAAAGGTTGTCAATATTCTATGAAATTATCAATAAATCACTCAGAGATCATTAAAACAACATTTTAATGCAACACAAAAGCATATCATCATTTACATCACTCAATTTTAATAGAACATATATTACGCCAATTAAATAAAAAAAAATTCGCTTCACTTCATCACGAAAGATAAAATATCAATTCAGTGACAATATTCACTGGCACAAGTTTCAAAAGTTAATGACGTCATACATCTTACGCGACAGCCGCAATAAGTTTCATTAATCGACATCAATATTTTCCTAATTTGAAAACATTAGGTAAATAAACGTTAATTAATTGGTGTAGGAATGAGAAATTAATAGTATCGACATGTAGTTACCCAGTACATAATAAAAAACTAAAAATAATGACTTAAAATACCACAAAAGATATATTATTCGCCCACGTGATCGTCTGTTTTTCTATAAGGCAATTTGTCGCAACGTCACGAACTACTATGATGCCCTTCCCATTCATTTTCATGTTTACAACAGCCAATAGACAAACAATAAACTGCCCTTCCGTTTGAAACAAAAGCCAGAATTGTCATAATTTGAGAATTTGCCCTACTGTGTGAAATCGCCTTATTTAGCGACAGCAAATGGCGGTATACTGGATAAGTTTGTACACCTTGAAAACAAATTGCAGTATACTTAACATTTTTATACCGGTTAAACACTGTTGTGGTGTTTCATCCCCCTTCTTTTCATTAATTCATTTTTAGGATCCCGTTTGGGTTGCCTTCACAATACTTTTGGGATATTCCTAGAACACGAATGTCTCGTTATCGCCATTTCATTGTTTAACTCGCAGCTGATTGGCCAGCGCCTTGGATGACGGAACTTTTCAAATAAAATAAAAAATATTTTTGTTAGTTCTGATTTTAACATTTTTGATTACGTACCAAGTTTCTGTTTGCTCGGTGTTTAAATATTTCATTTTTCTACATTCTTGCGCCATTTTTTAAATCATCATAGACAGTTCACAATCCAAGAAATATGAAGAAGTGGGATAGAATTTAACTCTTTGTGGAAGCTTGAGATTGTACAATCTAACACTTACTTATACCATACAACTTGACTAATCTCTAGTATATCTATCATACTTAATAACTGAACTTAAACTTGTACTGAAAAAGCTTTCATTGCACATAGTTTTGTCACTTAGAAGTAAGTGTTAGATTGTGCAGGTTGAAGCTTCCAGAATAGGTGATATCCTATCCCACGTTTCCATATTTCTTGGCTCGTGAACTCTGTAAGCCTAAAGGTTAATGTGGGTAGTTCATAATGGGGAATGGCGATGTATGAAATAACTATTACGAATCTTACAGAAGAAAGAATTGATATCTGGATGAGAAAACACACAATATAACTATTAATGTTTGTTCAAGAGACAAAACTGTATGCAGTGAAAAACATTTCAGTACAAGATTAAGTTTAATTATTATGTATGATAGATGTACCAGAAATTAGTCAAGTTCTTAGAACTTATGCTTAGAGAATTCAGGAGGCAAGAAATATGGAAACGAGGGATAGAATTTCATCTATTCTGGAAGTTTGAGATTGTACAACCTAACACTTACTTATGCCTTACAACTTGAATAATCTCTAGTATATCATCTATCACAGTTAACAATTAAACTTGTACTGAAAAGTTTTCACTGCATATAGATTTGTCTGTAGAACTGGCATCAATCAAGACACCAATTCTTTCTTCTCTGAGAATCGTAATGGTTACATCACACATCGTCATATCTCATTATCAAATACTCACATTAAGCTTTAGGCTTACAGAGTTCACGAGCCAAGATATATGGAGAAAAGTGGGATAGACTTTCAACATTTCTGGAATCTTGAAATTGTACAATCTAACACTTACTTATGCCTTACAACTTGATTAATCTCTAGTATATCTATCATACTTAATAATTCAACTTAAACTTGTTCAACTTAAAGTTTTCTGCAGAGCTGATATTAATAGTTATATCGCGTGTTTTCTCCTCCGGATATCAATTCTTTCTTCTTTGAGAATCGTACTGGTTATTTCACACATCGTCATATCTCATTATCAACAATCCACATTAAGCTTTAGGCTTAGAGAGCTCACGAGTTAAGAAATATGGAAAAGTGGGATAGAATTTCACCTTCTCTTTAAGCTTGAAACTGTACAATCTAACACTTACTCGTGCCTTACCACTTGACTAATCTGTAGTATAACTATCATACTTAGTAATTCAACTTTAACTTGCACTAAAAAGGTTTTCACTTGATAGAGATTTGTCTGCAGAACAGGCAGTAATCAAGATATCAATTCTTTATTCTCTGAGAATCGTAATGGTTATTTCATACATCGTCATATCCAATTATCAAATACCTACATTAAGCGTTAGTCTTAGAGAGTTCACGAGCCAAGAAATATGAAGAAGTGGGATAGAATTTTACCCTTTGTGGACAACTTGACTAATCTCTAGTATATCTATCATACTTAATAATTAAACTTGTTCTGAAAAGGTTTTCACTTCATATAGATTTGTCTGTAGAACAGGCATTAATCAAGATATCAATTTATTCTTTCTTCTCTGAGAATCGTAATGGTTATTTCACACATCGCCATATCCCATTATCAACTACCCACATTAAGCTTTAGGCTTAGTAGAGAGTCCAGGAGCCAAGAAATATGGAGAAGTGGGATAGAATTTAATCACTTCTGGAAGCTTGAAATTGTACAATCTAACAACTTGACTGATCTGTAAAATATCTATTGTACTTAATTGAACTTAAACTTGCACTATAAAGGTTTTCACTGCACTTAGTTTTGTCTGTAGAACAGGCATTAATCAAGATATCAATTCCTTCTTATCTGAGAATCGTAATGGTTATTTTACACATCGTCATATCCCATTATCATTTACCCTTATAAAGTTTTAGGCTTAAAGAGTTCACGAGTCAAAATATATGAAAAAGTGGGACAGAATTTCAACTTTTTTGGAAGCTTGAAATTGTACAATCTAACACTTACTTATACCTTACAACTTGACTAATCCCTAGTATATCTATCATACTTAATAATTAAACCTGTACTGAAGGTATTCACTGCATTTAGTTTTGCCTGTAGAACAGCCATTAATAGTCATGTCGTGCCTTTTCTCATAAAAATATCAATTCTTTCTTCTCTGAGAATTGTAATGGTTATTTCACATATCGCCATATCCCATTATCAATTCTACCCACTTTAAGCTTTAGGCTTAGTTCATGAGCCGAGAAATATGGAGAAGTGGGATGGAATTTCACTCTTTCTGTAAGCTTGAGATTGTACAATTTAACACTTACTTATGCCTAACAACTTGACTAACTGTAGTATATCTATCATACTTAATAATTAAACTTAAACTTGTACTGAAAAGTTTTTCACTGCATATAGATTTGTCTGTAGAACAGGCATTAATCAAGACACCAGTTCTTTCTTCTCTGAGAATCGTAATGGTTATTCCACACATCGCCATATCATATTATCAACTATCCACATTAAGCTTTAGGCTTAGACAGTTCACAAGCCAAGAAATGGGATAGAATTTTACACCTCCTGGAAACCAGAAATTGGAATCTAGTACTTATCCTCTATAACGACGTATTCCGAATAAATCTATCTTCTTTAACCACTATATAAAATACATATCGATAACAAAAGCAGAAAAGATATATGTGATCAAGTCCTCTAAAATGACTTATTGAAAATGTAATCACCATTATCTCTGCGAAAAGAAAGACTGAAATCCAATTAAACAGCGACATCTGCCTTAAACGAAAACAGCAAATCAGATCAATCGATAAGTGTAATCACAGGGATAAAATAAAAGAACTCGATTCCAGTGTTTTATTACGTTTATTTTTTTTCTCTTTCGAGGTATTTATTACTCTATTGTGGACTAATATTATCGTTACTGGAAGTTTGTAAATCATCTATTGATAAATATTTACTTTAAATTCTTAAACACTAGTATATAACCCGTCATATGACGGAATCAGTAAAATGTTTAATTTTCTAGAATTTTCAAGTATCCTACAAGGCAGGTAAAAAAAATGGTGTGATTTTTGGCTGAGAATTATCTGGTACACTCTCAATTTATCGTTACTAACCGCATGTTAGTTGCCATCTCATTTAATCATTTCTTATTTTAAATTAATTAAATATCGTCTGCTTTATTTTCATACATTTTATCACTGAACTTGGATATGACGTCAATAATTTTCTTCTCTTATATTAGGCTTAAATTATAGATTAGGTACATATGGGATAATTTTAAATTGAATCATCGATTGTTTTTTGTTGACATGAAAATTTTATCACCGGTATTAACTACGAATTATTTTCATTAAAGTCTAGGAGTTTATTTCAGGGACTCATAAATATCTAGTGTTTAAGTTATATATCTTTGAAAGTTAAGAAGTTTTTTCGTTTGTTTTTCATACATAACCACACGGTTTGTAATCTATTTACTAAATTTTGGACATGTTCCTCCAAATAATCATTGTCCATATTAAAGCTCTGCTGTCCATCTGCTGTCCATGTATAATAAACAAACACATAAACGAACAAACTTAATTATTTGGTGGTATATATGAATGATGTCCAAAATTTAGATAATCGATCGCAAACCGTGTGATTATGTATCATAAACAAACACATAAACGAACAAACTTCTTAATTATTTGGCTGTATATATGAATGATGTCGAAAATTTAGATAATCGATTGGAAACCGTGTGATTATGCATAAAAAACAAACACATAAACGAACAAACTTCTTAATTTTTAAAAATATATAACATAAACGCTTGCTATTTATGAGTCCTTGAAATAGACTCCTAGACTTTTATAAAAAAAAAATTGTTGTTAATACCGGTGATAAAATTTTGATTGCAACAAAAATTTATCGATGATTAAATTTAAAATTATCACTATGTACCTAATCTGTTATTTAAGCCAAATATAAAAAAATTATAAACGTAATAGCTAAGTTCAGTGATAAAACGTATGAAAATAATGCAGACGATATTTAAATAATTTAAAATAAGAAATGAATAAATGAAAGGAATGACGTCATAATGCTAGAAAATATATTATGTTTACCTATTTATGTGATAAATTGATAAATATAATCTCCTGATTTTAACCGGGGTTGGTTGGTTGGTTGGGAGCACTACGGTCTACTTTTTTGCAACGCGAGGGCTAATGAGACCGGGACCTACTGCTTAAAGCCGATTCCGAACGGCTACGAACATCCATGCCACAGTGGGATTCGAACCCACGAACTCCGGATCCGAAGGTCAGTGCCCTAACCAATCGGCCATCGTTCGGCTTAGATTTTAACCGGGGAAAATAGGGCTTGAAATAATGGCATTAAACACATGAATAGGGGAAAAGGGGTGGATTTCGAATGTTTCAAAGCGACAGTATTTTTCGCTGTGATATGAAGCATATTTATACTAATTTATTTCAGAATCGGATCTATCGTTTATAAGAAGTTACTCGATAATTCACTCGCTTTGAATTTTGCTAACCTTTAATTTGGCTAAGTCCGCTACAACGAACAGTCAAATAAATAAAATCTGGAGGGTTTATGAAAACTTCTATACGGCTTAAATATCCAACAAAAACTTTAAAATATATTTCTATAACGGTAAAAAAAAAATAAAATTCTTATTTGGCAACACTGTGTCTGTAATGTCTATACAGACATGGGAAAGTAACAGAAATAAAAAAATATTTGAAAAAACATCTTGTCAAATTAAGGGTTAACCGTAACTTATCAAGAATTCAATATGGATGCCTCTATCCATTGCAGATCCAACCGATTCATAAATTTGAGGTCAGACGGACAGATAACTTAGGCTATTATTATATAAGGGATTTTACAGATATCTGAATATAAGTGTATATTCTTGTGTAGAATGTTTTATTATATTTAAAAATAATTCGGAGCAAAAATATTATCTGGAAAGTTTATGAAATTTTAAGAACATTTAAGAAGATTAAAAACTTTAAATTTTAATTATATGGCCTGTTTAAACAAACTTTAATTTCATGAATAGTTTTTAGAGCAGACTAAACAAAGAACTTTAAAATAAAAAAAACAAACATTTAAGGAATTATAACAAGGGATAAAACATGTTCAATTTTAATGTATTAACTAAATTGCAAAACAAATTACAAAGTTACTCTAATACTAAAAATAAAAATTTCTCTTAGAAGAAATAAATAATTTAATAAGTGAATTTAAAAGTTGCGAGATGCAGTAATTCTCTCAACACAGAAAGCTGCCGGAAAGTAGCCAAAAGTCTAGCAACTTAACTAAAACTACGCCAAAATTATTTCGCTACTCACTACTCTAACAATCTCTTTTAGCCAAGAAAAAATATAAACTCCGGTTCTTTACATCCAATTAGAAACCAGTGACTCGGACATCCTCAAAAATAGTAATTAACATCGTTAAAAGTCTCGAGCTTTTTTTTCCCTTTTTCTGGATCCTAATGTCATTTCGCCCTTCATGTCATTGTTCAGCAAACAAGCCTTAATGCCAACGACGCGAAACAAAATGTCAGATGTTAACTAAAGGAGGCTTGATTTCGATCGCAGCCCTGCATGGAGAGAGGCAGTTAAAAGTAATCGATCCCCCAGAAACCGTCTCTCTCAAGTTTTTCCCCGAGCCGTGACCTCAATGAGCAGAGCTACTCTCTATGTCGATATTTATCAGTCGATACAATAAGGAAAGGCATTTTGGCAACAGCGATAGTTAACGTCAATTCCTTGGAAAGACAACTTCTCTCTCTTCAACTGAAGAGACGATATATATATTTTTTTTCAAAAACAACCTCCTGTCATTTTAAAACGACACAGGAATTTTAAAACTTCTAAATATTTCATTCTTTTCAAAAATTATAGGTATTACAGTGCACATTTTCTATTAATTTTACTTCAAATAGTGTTAAAAATTGCAGAGTTTTCAGGAGTTATGACATAAAACATGTTAACGTCAATTCCTTGGAGAGACAACTCTTCTCTTCAACTGAACAGACGATATTTATTTTTTCTCAAAAATAACCTCCTGCCATTTTAAAAAGACACAGGAATTTTAAAACTTCTAAATATTCCATTCTTTGCAAAAATTATAGGTATTACAGTACACATTTCTACTAATTTTACTTCAAATAGAGTAAAAAATTCCATATATTTTCAAGAGTTATGACATAAAACATGTTAACGTCAATTCCTTGGAAAGATAACTCTTCTCTTCAACTGAACAGACGATATTTATTTTTTCTCAAAAATAACCTCCTGCCATTTTAAAAAGACACAGGAATTTTAAAACTTCTAAATATTCCATTCTTTGAAAAAATTATAGGTATTACAGAGCACATTTCTATTAATTTTAATTCAGTGTTAAAAATTCCACAGATTTTCAGGATTTATGACATAAAACATGTTAACGTCAATTCCTTGGAAAGACAACTCTTCTCTTCAACTGAACGGAAGATATTTATTTTTTCTCAAAAATAACCTCCTGTCATTTTAAAAAGACACAGGAATTTTAAAACTTCTAAATATACCATTCTTTGCAAGAATTATAGGTTTTACAGTGCACATTTCTACTAATTTTACTTCAAATAGTGTTAAAAATTCCAGAGATTTTCAGGAGTTATGACATAAAACGTGTTTTGGTTCGTATGAAAATAATTAACCATTTATTAATTTTACGAGAACAAATTTTAGTTTTAGGTCAAGATAAAGTTGAGCTTTTAAAACACATATATATTCTTCCAAAAGGCGTGATCTAATTTTTTACAAAGAGTTTGAAACTTTGGACATATATTTAGATATCCCTACATCATAAGTATAGTTCTTTTTTCAGTTCCTACAATTAGTTCACACTCTCCCAATATATGTTGTCCAAATTTTTAATCGTTAATAACTTTACATTAATAATCGTTTATAATTTTACTTTTTATTCATCCACTGAAGTTCAAATACATTTTTTAAACATGCAATGGATAATACGATATTAATACAGTTTTTTCAAATATTAATTTATTAATTAAATTTAATTAATATCAGTTTTTAATTTCATATATGCTTTCTGTTATCTTATAGGGTTAATCATTCTTAATTATGATTTTATTGACTTCAATAGAATAATTATACTGTAGCAACTTCAAAGGTACTTCAATTTATGACGATTCGAGACAAAGTGTAATTTTTCTCCCATTAAATATTCTAATATGTTATTTTCAACTGGGTACTACTGAAGAATAGGGTACTCCTTGGCGAATTTGGCTAAATTATTGGCGATGTTTACTACAATTTAAAGGTATTTCATCCGAACAACATTGTATCCCTTGCTATTTGGGCGACTTTAATCGATGTAGATTGCGCTATTATAATAGCATTATATACATTTTCTTAATTAACAAACACCACTGAGAAAGTGGGCATTTACATTTATGGGCAATTAATCTCTTAACAGTTTACAAAGCCAACCGCTACAAATTATTAAAAACTAGTGAAAGTGAACCTATAATGGTTCATTATAGCTAATATTTTTAAGCATTATGCGCATTTGGGATTACTTAAGAATTGGGTTCTCCGTGGCAAATTTGGCGAAAATATTGGCGATATTTACTAAAACACAAAGGTAATCCATCCAAACATTGTATTTCTTGCTTTTTTCTAGCGACTTTAATTAATGCACAGTGCGCCATCGAAACAGAATTATATACTCTTATTTAATTAAAAAAAAAAAAAAAAAAAAAAAAAAATTTGAAAACTAGACTTTTATACTTATGGGCCCTTTAATCCCTCAACAGTTTACAAATGCAACAGCTCCAAATTATTAAAAGTCAGTTATAGTGAACCATTAATGGTTTGTTATATCTAAATTTTTTAAGCATTGCGCACATTTATTTAACATATAAGAATTTATTTTATTTAATATATAAGAAAAGAGTTACGCAAGAAGAGTTGGATACAAATATCATATAAATTATAATATAGATACAGATATTTTTGGCACGGTGAGATCATGAGAAAATGTTAGGCGACTATACTTAAACCATTATCGCCAAGTTGGCGGGGGAACCCAGCTCTTTAGCCAACTATATTAGTAGATTATTTAAAAATTGGGCTCTACTTGGCAAATTTGCCGAAAATATTGGTGATATTTAATAAGACACAAAGGTAATCCATCCAAACATTGTATTTCTTGCTTTTCCTGGTGACTTTGATGAATGTACAGTGCGCCATCGTAATAGAATTATATACTCTTATTAATTAAAGAAAACGACTTGAACACTGGACAGTTATAATTATGGGCAATTAATTCCTTAAAAGTTTACAAACGCAACACCTCCAAGTTATTAAAAATCAGCCATAGTGAACCATTAATGGTGTGTTATATCTAATTTTTTAAGCATTGCATAATCTTAATATATAACAAAAGATTTACAGAAGGAGATTTGGATGCAAATATCATATAAATTATAATATACATAGATTGTTTGGATACGGTGAGATCAGGAGAAAATTTTAGACGAACTTACTTAAACCATTATCGCCAAGTTGGCGGGAGAACCCAGTTCTTTAGTCAAACCCGCGCATTTAATATATAAGAAATGAGTTCCACAAGAACAGCTGGATAGAAATATAATAGAAATTAAAACGTAGATACAGATTTTTTTTGACACGGCGAGATCAGGAAAAAAAGTTAGGCTGCCATGTTTAGAGCTTTATCGCCAAGTTGGCGGCGAGAACCCAGTTCTTTTATCAAGCCCAAGCATTTAATATAAAAGAAATGAGTTCCACAAGAACAGCTGGATATAAATATAATAGAAATTAAAATGTAGATAGATTTTTTTTTAACGAGTCGAGATCAGGAGAAAATGTTAGGTACTGTATTTAGAGCTTTATCGCCAAGTTGGCGGGGAAACCCAGTTCTTTAATCAAGCCCAAGCATTTAATATATAAGAAATAAGTTTCACAAGAACAGCTGGATAGAAATATAATAGAAATTAAAATGTAGATAGATTTTTTTGACAACGCTAGATCAGGAGAAAATGTTAGGCTGCCATACTCAAAGCTTTATCGCCAATTTGGCGGGGGCACCCTCTTCTTCAGTCAAGCCTTTCAACTGTATGCTTATATAAAAATTACGGAAGAAAAATTAAAAATAGAAACTGGGATATATTTTAAATTAAAAATTAAGGTTCATCAAATTATAATATAAATCAAAAATTAATAGCAAATACTGTTTCCCTTTTTATATAATAAAGAAATTTTAAATTACATCTGGGTTTGTCAATATATTACTTGCAACAACTTAAATTATTATTACGATAAAAAATAATGCTCTTAAATTTTTTTCCAGGAAAAACGTTCAAAAGTTTTCCCCTTAATTTAAAAACTGTGTATACAATAAGTATCAAATACACCAGAGAATTAGTCATAATATTTTACACATGCAGTTTCGACAGAATTTGAGATGCATCAACTTAAATTTACCGATACATCAAAATGTCATTTAGTGATAAATATTTAATTCTATTTAGAGATTGTAGGAACACAGTCAGTAAAACATAAAAAGAGTAATAGCTTATATCAGGAACATGCAATTTCCATTACGAGGTTTTAAAAGGTCTGTAGTGTAGATTAAGATGACATGGATTCTAAATTCTAAAATGTAATTTCTTTCAAATATAGCAGGCCTTTAGAAATATATTGACGTAAAAAATGCTAAATATGGAAAGCAAAATATTGATTATTTATTAATTATTAATTATTTAAAAATCACCTTTACTACAACTAATTCAAGAGCATATTTAATGTACCTGTAGAATCATTTTTTTTAACGCACGAGGTAATTTTTGAGTTTCGAATAAGACTTATTTAATATCATTTACATTCACAGCAAATATAATAAAAAATAATTAACAATAGGGAAATTATTAATTTTTTTTTATCAAAATGTATCAGTGATTTTAAGAGCAGTATATTGTTGTTGGCTTATTCCACCCGATATAGCCACAGGCTAGACGAGGTCCACGAACCTAAAGATTTCCTATATAATAATAGACTAAGTTATCTGTCCACCTGTCCTTGAATTTATGAAGCGGTTGCATCTGGAATGAGCAGTGGCATCCATATTGGATTTTTTAATCAGTTAGGGTTAGCAAAATTCATAACGAGTCAAACTTTGAATTTTGCCCTGACACCCTGGAATATACTAACAGATAAACTTAAAAATAAACATTTTAAATATACGTAACCAGACAAACATTATTTATAAATTCTCTTAAGTGTGTCTGAAATGTTACTTTTCATCCAAATTTTGTCGCCAATTTTTTCATCTATTGTATTAACTAAGACACTATCAGAAACACCCTGAGATATACTAACATAGAAACTTTAAAAAACAAACGTTTAATATATACATAATCAGACAAACAAATATTTAAAATTTCTCTTAAGTGTGTCTGAAATGTTAGTTTTCATCTAAATCTTGTCGCCAATTTTTCATTTATCTTATTAACTGAGACACTATCAAACTGAGACACTGACATATACTAACATACAAACTTAAAAACACAAACTTTTTAAATATATATAACCAGACAAACAAACATTTAAAATTTCTCCTCAAATGTTACTTTTCATCCAAATGTTGTCGCAAATTTATTCTTGAACTGTACTAACTGAGACACTATCAGAACACCCATGAGATATACTAACATAGAAACTTAAAAACATAAAAGCTATATATATACATAATCAGACAAACAAACATTTAAAATATCCTCTTAGGTTTCTCTGAAATGCTACTTTTCATCCAAATCTTTTAGCCAATATTTTCATCTATTGTATTAACTGAGACATTATCTGAAACTCCCTGACATATGCTAACATACAAACCTAAAAGCATAAACGTTTTAAATATACATAACCAGACAAACAAATATTTTAAATACCTTTTTAAGTATGTCTTAAATTTTACTTTTCATCCTAATCTTGTCGCCAAATTTTTCATCCATTGTATTAACTAAGACGCTACAAAATAACCCTGTTATACAGTAACATACAAAATTAAAACGATAATGTTTTATATATACATAAGACAAACAAACACTTAATAATTCTCTTACGCGTGTGTCAAATTTTATTTTTCATATACGAGACCAGACTAACAGACATTTAAAAATTTTCTTAAATGTATCTGAAATGCTACTTTTCATCCAAATTATGTAGCCAATTTTTCATCTATTGTATAAACTGAGACACTATCAAAACACCCTAAAAATATACTCACATACAAACTTAAAAACACAAACGTTTTAAATATATATAACCAGACAAACAAACATTTTTAATACTCTTACGCGTGTTTAAAGTTTTATTTTTATTCAAATCTTGTCGCCAATTTTTTTACCTATTCTATTAAGTGAGACACTATCAGAAACATCCTTACATAAACTAACAGACTAACTTAAAAACATAAACATTATATAGTTAAGCAGACAAATATTACCATTAAAATTATAGTCTCTTAAGTGTGTCCGAAATGTTACAATTTATCTAAATCTTGTCGCCAATTTTTTTCCTTAATTCTATTAGGCGAGAGACAATCAGAAACACACGTATATGCATTTGCTAACAGACAAACTTAAAAATATAAACATTTTAAGCACACATAACCATACAAACATTAACATTAAAAATATATCCTCTTAAGTGTGTATGAAATGTTACTATACAACCAAATGTCGTCGCCAAATTTTCTGACATTTTCTGAATTGTACGGTTGCCCTAAAATATTGAATATCTCTTGTCCCTTCAAACGCGTTAGCTCAAAAATCGATTAACATTCTTTAACATATTTTAATTTTTTAGCATTGCACACATTTCTTCTTCTTTGGAAGTAATTAAACTTCGCATAACTCGATCTGCCTATGCAGTGGAAGTTAAAGTATTTTTCTACATCGTTTAAATTTTATGGAGGATATTTTTTTTTAATCGTCACGTACAAACTCTTTATATTTAACTTTTGTGTTCTCCCTCGGTACTTTTAAAATTTTTCAGGAATAATCGAATTTGCAGCTTACGATAAATAAGTTACAGAGTAAATTGTGTTGAAAATATTCTCTGTAATGTAAGTATAATTTTTCGCTAGGATACAGCTTTGTCAGTGATTTTCAGTGTTTACTTGCTTCAATGTTTGACTAGGTATTCAGTGAAAATGAAGATAGGTCGCAACATTAAAATGTTTCCGAATAAAACGTGGTTGTGAAAATTTGTGAGAGTTAGAGATTTTGTTTTATCAAATTAAAAAGGCAAATGACTGCAAATTTGTTCAAACAAGCGCATTTTTTTTTTCAGAAATCTTTTGATGGGTCTAATGAAAAACGTACATACCAAATCATGTTAAAAATATTCTCATAAAAATATTTTTCTCTAGAAAGTATTTGTTTCTCAAAAATATTAAAAGTAATAATAAATAAAATTAAATAAATAAAATTAAAAATCTTAAGCAAATTTAATGGTTGTATAGCAACAATCACTGTAATAAACTATATATATATATATATATATATATATATATATATATATATATATATATATATATATATATATATACACTATATTGTCCATGATGAACTTTCACTTGCGATTTTAGACTTTTTCTGGAATATCTAGAAAAATACACAAGGAATTATCCTGAAAAATCAGGCGTGTAAACAGGATGGTAGACGTCATATATTTCTGCTAAGAATTTTTTCGGAAACCCCATAGTTGACCGTCAAATTTTGTCGGCAATTTTTCCTCTTTTGTATTAACTGAGACACTATCAGAAACACCTTGACATATACTAACATACAAACTTAAAAACAAAGGTTTTAAATATACATAATCAAAAATAAAACATTTAAAAATTCTTTTAAGTGGGTCTGAAATATTACTTTTCATCCAAATCTTGTCGCCAATTTTTTATCTATTGTATTAACTGAGAAACACTCTACCATATACGAACCTACAAATCTAAAAACAAATGTTTTAAATATACATAACCAGACAAAAAAAATATTTAAAAATTTTCTCAAGTGTGACCAAAAGGATACTCTTCATCCAAATCTTGTCGCCAATTTTTCCTCTACTGTATTAACTGAGACGCTATCAGAAACACTGACATATACGAACATACAAACTTAAAAAAAAACGTTTTAAATATACATAACCAGACAAAAAAACATTTAAAACTTCAATGAAGTGTGTCTGAAATGTTACTTTCTATTCAAATTTTGTTTCCATTTTTCATCTATTCTATTAAGTGAGACACTATCAGAAACACTCTGATATATACGAACATACAAACCTAAAAACAAACATTTTAAATATACATAACCAGACAAACAAACATTTAAAACTTCACTGAAGTGTGTCTGAAATGTTACTTTTCATTCAAATCCTGTTGCCAATTTTTTTATCTATTGTATTAACTAAGGTACTATCAGAAACACTCTGATATATACGAACATACAAACCTAAAAACATGACCGTTTAAAATATGCATAACAAAAAAAAAAAAAACAAACCTTTAAAAATTCTCTTAAATGTGTCTGAAATGATACTTTTCATCCAACTCTTGTCGCCAATTTTTCCTTTACTGTATTAACTGAGACACTACCAGAAACACAATGACATATACAAACATACAAACCTAAAATCATAAATGTTTTAAATATACATAACCAGAAAAAAACAAACATTTAAAAGTTCTCTTAAATGTGTCTGAAATGTGACTTTTCATCGAAATATTGTCGCCAATATTTTATTTATTTTATTAACTAAGACGTTATCGAAAACACTCTGACATATACTAACAGACAAACATCAAAAAATAAATATTACAATGTTAAGAAGACAAACATTAACATTGAAAATATAATCTCTTAAGTATGTCTGAAATGTTAGCTTTCATTCAAATCTGTGCTAATTGTTTCATGTATTGTTTTAACTGAGACACTATCAGAAACACCCTAAAATATAATAACACACAAACTTTAAAACATAGATGTTTTAAATTTTTAAATATACATTACCAGACAAACAAACATTTAAAAATTCACGGAAGTGTACCTGAAATGTTACTTTTCATTCAAATCTTGTTACCAATTTTTTTATCTATTGTATTAACTAAGACACTATCGGAAACACTCTGACATATTTGAACACACAAACCTAAAAACATAGACATTTCAAATATATATAACCAGAGAAACAAACATTTAAAAATTATCTCAAGAGTGTCTGAAATGTTACTATTTATCCAAATATTGTCGCCAATTTTTCATCTTTAGTATTAAATGAGATACTATGAGAAACACCCTGCTATATACTAACAGATGAACTTGAAAACGTAAGCATTTTAAAGTTAAACATTAACATTAAAAATATAATCTTAAGCGTGTCTGAAATGTTACTATTTAACCAAATTTTGTCACCAATTTTTCATCTATTGTATTAACTGAGACACTATCAGAAACACTCTGACATATACGAATACACAAACCTAAAAAGATAGACATTTCAAATATACATAACCAGAAAAAGAAACATTTAAAAATTCTTCAAAGTTCTGCAAAACCCCAAAGTTGGTAATGGTTAAGAGTACCACTTCAAACCCATCCAAAACCATTAAGAGAACCGTACTTATAAAAGATACCTAGATAGAACCGTCTCATCAGTGAAACCCTTTTAAGGAAAAGAAAACGATTTAAAATAACACAGATAAAATGTATAAAAAGGATTTACTTGATTGATTGAGCTGATCTTAAAAAGACATTTATCATCTGTTTTATTTAAAAACTGTTCCAAAGGAATCGATCGAACTTAATTGAGGATTTTGTCATTCGAAACTCCGGTCAGACGTGACTTTTTAGTGGAATACTCAGATAGAATTTGAATCCCCTAAATGAATCCTATGCAAAGGCATCGAATCTTGCATGATAGCGTTTTTTCTTCCCTTTCATTGTCTGTAGCACTTAAATAGATATTAATTTCAAAAGGCATGTGGATTGAAATTTGTATCTAATGGCACAGACGATAAGTGGTTCAGAATTTTGTATTTCAGTTATGTTCGAAACATTGTTGCAATCTTCATTCGAGGGTTTGGCAATTGAATGAACTTTTATGGCGACAAAACACAAATATGTATTTATTTACAGAACAATAAAAAGTTCAAAGTTCAAACTATTTCAGTTCAAGAATAGTTAAAACTTTCCAAAACAATCCAGTATATTCTGGAGCAATAGCGTACACAGAACTGTTTCAAGGGGGGAGGAGTTCATAATTCTTAATTTCGCATAATTTCTACTAAAAGTTTTATTTTTGCCATTTTTTCTAAGCTTAAGGGGGAGGTGTTTAAATCCCTAACCCCTTGTGTAGGCCCCTGCTCTGGAACAATTCAGAGTACATAAAAACCCTATAAGTACGATGGGGCAAAATGCAACTCCGCTAGGTAGAACCAATGTAAGAGTGGTTATGAACTTCCATGTCACAGTGGAATTGCCATAGTTCGAGCCCCTTATACAGAAGATCAGACCATAATGCCATCGTTTTGAAATGACACAAGGACCTACAGCTTAAAGCCGATTCCAAATGGTTACAGACATCCATGTCACAGTTCGATTCGAACCCCTTTCGAATAGTAGTCATAATACCATAGTTTTGAAATGAGACTACGAC
>CM063499.1:78734240-78741740 GCA_032207245.1 Pardosa pseudoannulata | reverse complement strand
ATTTTCTTTTATATTTGGCTTAAATAATAGATTAGGTACATACGTGATAATTTTAAATGGAATCGTCGATTATTTTTTGTTGCAGTGAAACTTTTACCACCGGTATTAACAATAAATTCTTTTCATGTAAGTCTAGGAGTCTATTTCACGGACTCATAAATATCTAACTTTTAATTTATATATATTTGGAAATTAAGAAGTTTGTTCTTTTGTGTGTTTGTTTATTATACATAACCACACGGTTTGACTCAATGAATTCAGTGCGATGCTAAACTGCATTCACAGTATCGGGAGACTTTAGAGGCGTATGAAGGTAAACAAATTATCGAGCCGGATAATTCGGCCAGATAATAACCGGATAAATAACTGAGTCGGATAATAACCGGATACAGTCAAAAAACAAACCATTTTTTTTACCTGTGCCTCATAGGGTACTTTGCAATTCTGGAAAATTAAAAATTTTACTGATCCCGTCATATGACGGGCTACATGCTAGTTCCTGATATAAATGCCATGTCTGAAATCGCACTTGGTTTGTCCAAGGCATTAAATTTAACATTCAATTTGTGTTATTAAATTTAACAACAACAATACGAAATAAGGCTAGAAGAGAAGTTTTCATGAAATGCTTCCACACAAATATATTTAAATATTCAAAACAATCTTACTTTCTGAGTAACTTTCATTATTACCGGAAGTTTATGACAAGCTTATGCTACAAACTCACATTATGTTCCAAGCCGTCTGTTAAATTTAGAATTTCGATTTGTGCCTTTCGCTCTATCACGTAAGCGTAATGACTTGAATTATTTTCATGCGTACGTATTTCTAACTGAAATTTCTTTGTCAGAGAAGCCATTACGAGAAAAGTGGTCGTAAACACGTGCAGGCGGTTGCTATCGGCTCCATTTCTCAGTGTGTGTTATTATGCAAAATAGCAACTATCGGCTGGAGTCTGTACATGAGGTCTTGGTTAGGTGTCACGGAAGTGTTCGAAAATGTAGTTCATTTTGGACGTTTAAGCTGTGAAAATTATCTATTACATTTGTGTTATTATTTGAATACTTACTCTTTATTTTCAGCATTTTAAAAATCTTTCACTAACGTTTTATAAATTAATAAATAAATAATCTATAATAAATAAATAATCCTAATTATTTTATATTATTTATATTTTATTAGTTATTATATTCTAATTATTATTATATTATTATTAGTATTATTATACTGTATTATTATATTAGCATTATTATTATTATTAGTATTTATTATTAGTAGTATTATATTGTAATTATTATTATTATTATTATTATTATATTATAATTATTATTATAATTATTATTATATTGTCATTATTATTATTATTATTATAATTATTATTATTATTATTATTATTATAATTATTATTATTATTATTATATTATTATTATTATTATTATTATTATGATTATTATATTATAATCATTATTATTAATTTATAATACTTATTATTGTATTATTTATTATTATTATATTATTTATATTTGTTTATTAATAATAATTAATAAATAAATAATCTTCATTATCTAACATTTTGTCAATATTTAAAAATTTACATTTTACATTAATTCAGTGTTTTGCATCCCATATGAAATAATAGTTTAAGTTATCTGTGCGTCTGTTCTCAAATTTATGAAATGGTTGGACCTGGAAGAGATACAGACATCCATATTGGATTCTAGATGAAATAGGGTTAGCAAAATTCAAAGTGAATTCGAAATTCACCCCTTCCTCCCATTTCGAGGGTTTAATGCCATTATATCAAGCCCTATTTTCCCCGGTTAAGAGCAAGCGATTAAATTTATCACAAATAAGTAAAATACCATTTCTTTTCTAGCATTATGACGTCATTCCTTTAACCATCTCATTGAATCATTTTTATTTTAAATTATTTAAATATCGTCTGCATTATTTTCATGTTTTATCACTGAACTTAGGTATTACGTAAATAATTTTCTTTTATATTTGGCTTAAATAATAGATTAAGCACATATGTGATAATTTAAAAGTTAAACTGTCGATTATTTTTTTGTTGCAATGAAAATTTTATCACCGGCATTAATAACAAATTCTGTCTATATCCAGGTTGTACTGGAAAGGATAGTTTCTTTCCTTTACTTCCATTAATTACTGTAGCAAAAATTTGGGAAGGACTTTAGAATAATTTCAATGTAGCTAAGAAAACTTTATTTATTTAGAAAAATGACTAAAAGAATTATATTTCTAAATGAATTGAACGTGATTCTGAACTGCATTAACACTATCGGGAAACTTTAGAGGCGTATGAAGATAAACAAATTATTCAGCCAGATAATTTAACCGGATAGTAACCGGATGAATAATTGAGTCGGATAATAACCGGATAATTCTCAGCCAAAAAAACCCCATTTTTTACCTGCTTCATAGGGTAGCTTGCAATTCTGGAAAATTAAAAAAATTTACTGATTCCATCATATGACGGGCTATGTGCTAGTTATGATATAAATGCCATGTCTGAAATCGTACTTGGTTTGTCCAAGGCAATCACTGGTTTACACTATTTTAGCATCTTTTATCACTGAACTTAGATATTATGTCAATGATTTTCTTTTATATTTGCCTTAACTAATAGATCAGGTTCATATGTGATAATTTAAAATTTAATCATCGATTATTTTTTGATGTAATGAATATTTATCGCCGGTATTAACAACAAATTCTTTTCATAAAAGTCTAAGAGTCTATTTCACAGACTAATAAATATCTAACTTTTAATCTATATATATTTGGAAATTAAGAAGTTTGTTCTTTTGTGTGTTTGTTTATTATACATAACCACACGGTTTGACTAAATGAATTCAATGCGATTCTAAACTGCATTCACAGTATCGGGAGACTTTAGAGGAGTATGACGATAAATAAATTATTGAGAGTGAACCAGATAATTCTCAGCCAAAAAACAAACCATTTTTTTACCTGCCTCATTGGGTACTTAACAGTTATGTAATATTAAAAGTTTTACTAATCCCGTCATATGATGGGCTATATGCTAGTTTTAATTTATTTAAATATCGTCTGCATTATTTTCATAGGTCTTATCACTGAACTTAGATATTACGTAAATATTTTTCTTTTATAATTGGCTTAAACAATAGATTAAGTACATATGTGATAATTTTAAATTGAATCATCGATTATTTTTTTGTTGCAATGAAAATTTTATCACCGGCATTAATAACAAATTCTGTCTATATCCAGGTTGTACTGGAAAGGATAGTTTCTTTCCTTTACTTCCATTAATTACTGTAGCAAAAATTTGGGAAGGACTTTAGAATAATTTCAATGTAGCTAAGAAAACTTTATTTATATAGAAAGATGGATAAGAGAATTATATTTCTAAATGAATTGAACGTGATTCTGAATTGAATTATCAGTATCGGGGAACTTTAGAGGCGTATGAAGATAAACAAATTATTGAGCCAGATAATTCAGCCGAATAATAACCGGATAAATAAGTGACCATGTTTTTTACCTGCTTCATATGGTACTTTGCATTTGTTGAAAATTAAAAATTTTACTGATCCCGTCATATGACGGGCTATATGCTAGTTATGATATAAATGCCATTTCTGAAATTGTACTTGGTTTGTCCAAGACATTCAAAATTCAACTTTCAATTTGTGGCATTAAATTCAACAGCAATACAAAAGAAGGCTACAAGAAGTTTTCATGAAATGCTTCCACACAAATATATTTAAATATTCAAAACAATCCTCTTATCTGACTAACTTTCATTATTGTTTATGGAAAGCTTGTGCTACAAACTCACATTATATTCCAAGCCGTCTGTTAAATTTAGAATTTCGATTTGTACCTTTCGCTTTATCACGTAAACGTAATGACTTGAATTATTTTCATGCGTACGTATTTCTAACTGAAATTTCTTTGTCAGAGAAGCCATTACGAGAAAAGTGGTCGTAAACACGTGCAGGCGGCTGCTATCTGCTCCATTTCTCAGTGTGTGTTATTATGCAAAATAGCAACTATCGGCTAGAGTATGTACATGAGGTCTTGGTTAGGTGTCACGGACACGTTCGAAAAGTGTAGTTCATTTTGGTCGTTTAAGCTTTAAAAATTATCTATTACATCTGTATTATTATATGAATACTTACTCTTTATTTACAGAATTTAAAATATCTTTCATTAACGTTTTTATAAACTAATAAATAAATAATCTATAATAAATAAATAATCTTAATTATTTTATATTATTTATATTTTATTAGTTATTATATTATAATTATTATTATATTAATATTAGTATTATTATAGTGTATTATTATATTATTATTATTATTATTTATTATTATTAGTAGTATTATTATATTATAATTATTATTATTAATTTATAATAATTATTATTAATATATTATTATTATTATTATATTATTTAAATTTGTTTATTAATAATAATTAATAAATAAATAGGCTTCATTATCTAATATTTTGTCAATATTTAAAAATTTACATTTTACATTAATTCAGTGTTTTGTATCCCATATGTAACAATAGTCTAAGTCATCTGTCCGTCTGTTCTCAAATTTATGAAATGATTGGACCTGGAATGGATAGAGGCATCCATACTGGATTCTTCGTGAGTTGGGGTTAGCAAAATTCAAAGCGAGTTTGAAATCCGCCCCTTACCCCCTTTTCAAGCGTTTAATGCTATTATATGAAGCCCTATTTTCCCCGGTTAAGAACAGACAATTAAATTTATCAATTTATAACATAACTAAAATAACATTGATTTCTAGAATGCTGACGTCATTCCTTTAACCATCTCATTGAATCATTTCTTATTTTAAATTATTTAAATATCGTCTGCATTATTTTCATGCGTTTTATCACTGAACTTAGATATTACGTAAATATTTTTCTTTTATAATTGGCTTAAATAATAGATTAAGTACATATGTGATAATTTTAAATTTAAACATCGATTATTTTTTATTGCAATGAAAATTTTATCACCGGTATTAACAACAAATTCTATCTACCTCCATATTTTAGTGGAAATGATAGTTTTTTCGTTTACTTCTATTAATTACTGTACCAAAAAATTGGGAAGAACTTTAGAATAATTTCAACTTAGGTAAGAAAATTTTATTCATTTAGAAAGATGACTAAGAGAATTCTCTTTCTAAATGAATTGAACGTGATTCTGAACTGCATTCACAGTATCGGGAAACTTTAGAGGCGTATGAAGATAAACAAATTATTGAGCTAGATAATTCGGCCGGATAATAATCGGATAAATAATTGAGTCGGATAATAACCGGTTAATTCTCATCCAAAAAATAAACCATGTCTTTTACCTGCTTTATATAGTACTTTGCAATTCTGGAAAATTAAAAATTTTACTGATCCCGTCATATGACGGGCTATGTGCTAGTTATGATATAAAGGCCATGTCTGAAATCGTACTTGGTTTATCCAAGGCATTAAAATTTGAACATTCAATTTGTGGCATTCAATTCAACAACAGCAATACGAAATAAGGCTACAAGAGAAGTTTTCATGAAATGTTTCCACACAAATATATTTAAATATTCAAAACAAACCTACTTTCTGACAAACTTTCATTATTACCGGAAGTTTATGGCAAGCTAGTGCTACAAACTCATATTATATTCCAGCCGTCTGTTAAATTTAGAATTTCGATTTGTGCCTTTCGCTCTATCACGTAAGCGTAATGACTTGAATTATTTTTATGCGTACGTATTTCTAACTAAAATTTCTTTGTGAGAGAAGCCATTACGAGAAAAGTGGTCGTAAACACGTGCAGGCGGTTGCTATCGGCTCCATTTCTCAGTGTGTGCATTATTATGCAAAATAGCAACTATCGGCTAAAGTATGTACATGGGGTCTTGGTTAGGTGTCACGGACGTGTTCGAAAAGTGCAGTTCAATTTAGACGTTTAAGCTATAAATATTATCTAATACATCTGTATTATTCTTGGAATAATTATTTTCAGCATTTTAAAAATCTTTCATTAATGTTTTTATAAATTAATAAATAAATAATCTATAATAAATAAGCTTAATTATTTTATATTATTTATATTTTATTAATTATTATTATTATTATCCGATTCTAAAATAAATAGGTATAAATAGGCTACATATCACAGTGAAAAATACTGTAGTCTTTAAAACGTTCGAAATCCAACTCTTCGCCCCTTTTCGAGAGTTTAATGCCATTATTTCGAGCCCTATTTTTCCCGGTTAAGAACAGGCGATTAAATTTATCCATTTATCACTTAATAAATAGGTAAAAATAACAATTTTTTCTAGCATTGTGACGTCATTCCTTTAAGCATCTCATTTAATCATTTCATATTTTAAACTATTTAAATATCGTCTACACTATTTTAATATCTTTTATCACTGAACTTAGATATGACGTAAATGATTTTCTTTTATATTTGGCTTAAATAATAGATTAGGTACATACGTGATAATTTTAAATTGAATCATCGATTATTTTTTGTTGCAATGAAACTTTTACCACCGGTATTAACAATAAATTCTTTTCATGTAAGTCTAGGAGTCTATTTCACGGACAAATATATATCTAACTTTAAATTTATATATATTTGGAAATTAAGAAGTTTGTTCTTTTGTGTGTTTGTTTATTATACATAACCATACGGTTTGACTAAAAGAATTCATCGTGATTCTAAACTCCATTACAGGATCGGGAGATTCTAGAGGGGTATGACGATAAATAAACCATTGAGAGTGAACCAGATAGTTCTCAGCCAAATAACAAACCATTTTTTACCTGCCTCATTGGGTACTTAAAGGTTCTGGAATATTAAAATTTTTACTAATCCCGTCTTATGATGGGCTATAGGCTAGTTAGTTAAATAAAAGCATAGCCGTATGATGCAAACAACACACACAAATCGTCGTATTATCATATCTTGTTTATGCCATCTCTCCGAGGATATCGTATATATATATGTCAGGATTAAAAATGGGATTAAAGAATTAAGCGATTTACAATTAACAATAGTTAGAACTCATTAACGATAACGTAATAGGAGAAAAACACACCCTCGAGCGGAACTATACAGAGTGAAGAAGCTGACGCGGAAGTACACATAGGAATTTTGCTTAGGTAGCAACGCCAAAAGAGACAGTCCTGAGCGGGGAACTCGGGCTGATAACATCCTCCACGCTTGTAGTAGCAAAATATATATGAGATCAAAGGATTTCTAAATGGAATAGCTATGGACAAAAGGATTGCAATATAGGAGTTTTTATATATAAAATGAAATGTGTCTTCCATGCCTTAACCATGTCAGACATATGTACTATACATACATATATATTTATTTAAAGGCATGAAATATTTGCTCATGTTATGCAAAATATTAGAAATAAACTTGAATGTGAAAACTGTAATTGAAATTTTTTA
>CM063499.1:78719240-78721740 GCA_032207245.1 Pardosa pseudoannulata | reverse complement strand
ACTGCGCATGCGCGAATGCAATCAAAATAGAATGTGCATAATGTATTAGCTAACTGTAAACAGCAACTTTTGTGAAAGTCCCAAAAACACAGCTTGAAAATTCTAAAAGTGATCGTCTATAGAATAAGCTCGAAATCCGTTGTTCTCAAAGGAAGCAAAATTATTTGACAAAACTTCACACTTCGTAAGCCTTTTTTTTGGGGGGGGGTTGGAACGTTACGGTCTATTTTTTGCAACACGAGGACTAATCAGACCTACTACTTAAAGCCGATTTCGAACGGCTAAGAACATCCATGCCATAGTGGGATTCGAACCCACGAACTCCAGTACCGAAGGTCAGCACAATAACCAATCGGCTGTCTTTCGGCAAGACTCTTTTAACATCTGCAAAGTTGCATTTCCAATTGCCTAGTTATCGCATAACTTTATACCTTAACACTTTGACTGCCAAGCCAAAATTGCAAATGTTCACAACGGGGCCAAACTTTTTTTTGTGTAATTTGTATTTTTTCAACATAAAACTATATATAAAAACAATATTTCAAAACAAACAATATTTTAAAACAAACTCTCTCTATTTATATATATTCCCTTTTTTGTTGCATGTTCCAAATATTTAATTTTTCATAAAACTTAGCTCATAAAATCGTCACATATACCAATTTGCGCAAACCACGTATACCTAACACATCGTAGGGAGCCCAACAATCAAACTCCAATACGATTTTCATGTAACTGATAACATCTTTGATAGCCATGGCCTGAAGTGGCTATCATATCAGATAGCCAGTGTCTCAACGGAAATATCACTGGAAATCACATATGACAGCCATGGCAGTCAAAGTGTTAATATGTATTATATATATAAATATATATAAATATATATATATATATATATATAAATTATGGATATATATATATATATACATATATTAATATATATACAAAATATTATACATACATATATATTATATATAAATATATATACATATATTATACATTAAAATATATACATATATTTATATATAATATATATAAATAATATATATGTATATATAAACATATATATACATATATATATACATATATATAGATAATTTATTATATATATATATATAATATATATATATAAATATATAAATATATATTATAATAAAATTATATATATTTAACACTTTGACTACCAAGCCAAATTGCAATGTTCACAACCCAAACTTTTTTGTGTAATTTGTATTTTTTCAACAAAACTATATAAAAACAATATTTCAAAACAAACAATGTTTAAAACAAACTCTCTCTATTTATATATATATTCCCTTTTTTGTTGCATGTTCCAAATATTTAATTTTTCATGAAACTTAGCTCATAAAATCGTCACATATACCAATTTGCGCAAACCACGTATACCTAACACATCGTAGGGAGCCCAACAATCAAACTCCAATACGATTTTCATGTAACTGATACATCTTTGATAGCCATGGCCTGAAGTGTTAAAAAACACCATGGCTATCATATCGGATAGCCAGTGTCTCAACGGAAATATCACTGGATATCACATATGATAGCCATGGCAGTCAAAGTGTTAACTAACTGTAAAGAGAAACTTTTGTGAAAGTCCAAAAAACACAGCTTGAAAATTCTAAAAGTGATCGTCTATAGAATAAGCTCGAAATGCGTTGTTCTCAAAAGGAAGCAAAATGATTTGACAAAACGTCATCTTCGTAGGCCTTTTTTTCTTTAAATTTTTTAGTTTGGAGCGTTACGGTCTACTTTTTGCTACACGAGGGTTAATGAGACCGGGACTTACTGCTTAAAGCCGATTTCGAACGGCTATGAACATCCATGCCATAGTGGGATTCGAACCCACGAACTCCAGTACCGAAGGTCAGCACAATAACCAATCGGCTGTCTTTCGGCAAGACTCTTTTAACATCTGCAAAGTTGCATTTCCAATTCTACCGAGTTTATCGCATAACTTTTTTCCTTAAAGTAGTTCAATACATTGCTTATTTTAAGCGTAACTAGTTATTGGTTTCGGTTGGTAACAAGCCATTACTATGGATCAATGTTAGGTTACTGGGAATGCCAAGCGATTTAAAAGAAGCTTTCTTTTTTAATACTTACAAACAGCCCAATACAAATGCCTGAACCACCTGTTTTCCTTGGTAATTTTCCAGAAATGCACAAAAAAAATTTTCATTTCTTCTGGGGTATACCTTGTAGTTTATAATATTTCCATTCTTTAGGTTCAATGCACACATAACTGATATGTCTACATTTATTAAAAAAAAAACGTGATATGTTTTATAAATTTTTAGTTAGGAGGGTTGGTGTAAAGCCTTTTTTCTAGTTTTTGTCAAATTTTAACAATATATATATATTATTTTGCAGATTATTAGCCTACATCACAATTCATCAGTTTTCTTTTCTTTTCTTATTTTTTTTAAATGAGCTAAAATTATCTAATGCAAAAAAGTAAAAAAAAAAATGGGATTTT
>CM063499.1:78711740-78714240 GCA_032207245.1 Pardosa pseudoannulata | reverse complement strand
GTACATGAAAAGAAAAGTATACGAAAGTATATGAAAAGAAAAGTATACGAAGGTATATGAAACAAAAGTATGCGAAGTTATATGAAAACAAAAGTAAACGAAACTATATGAAATTAAAAGTATACGATAGTATAGGAAGCAAAAGTATACGAAATATATGAAATTAAAAGTATACGATAGTATAGGAAGCAAAAGTATACGAAATATATGAAAAAAATTATAGTAAATAATATGAAAACAAAATTATAGAAAAGTATATGAAAACAAAAGTATAGGAAAGTAGATGAAATGGAAAATATACGAAAGTATATGAAAAGAAAAGTATACGAAGGTATATGAAACAAAAGTATACGAAGTTATATAAAAACAAAATTATACGAAAGTTTATGAAAACAAAAGTAAACGAAATTATATATGAAATTAAAAGTATAGGAAAGTATATGAAGCAAAAGTATAAGAAAGTATATGAAAACAAAATTATAGGAAATAATATGAAAACAAAATTATAGGAAAGTATATGAAAACAAAAGTATAGGAAAGTAGATGAAATGGAAAGTATACGAAAGTATATGAAAAGAAAAGTATACGAAAGTATATGAAAAGAAATGTATAAGAAAGTATATGAAAACAAAAGTATACGAAAGTATATAGAAGAAAAAGTATACGAACGTATATCAAAACAAAAATATACGAAAGTACATGAAAAGAAAAGTATACGAAGGTATATGAAACAAAAGTATACGAAGTTATATAAAAACAAAATTATACGAAAGTATATGAAAACAAAAGTAAACGAAATTATATGAAATTAAAAGTATACGATAGTATATGAAGCAAAAGTATACGAAAGTATATGAAAAGAAAATTATAGGAAATAATATGAAAACAAAATTATAGGAAAGTATATGAAAACAAAAGTACAGGAAAGTAGACAAAAAGAAAAGTATACGAAAGTATGTGAAAAGAAAAGTATACGAAAGTATATGAATACAAAAGTATATGAAAATATATGAAAAGAAAAGTATGTGAAATTATATGAAAAGAAAAGTATGCAAAAGTATATGAAAAGAAAACTATACGAAAGTACATGAAAAGAAAAGTATTCGGAATTACATGAAAAGAAAAGTATATGGAAGTATATGAAAACTGAAAAGAATCCAATTACTTTACTAGTTATCCCAAAAACAATGAAATAATTTTAAATCTGACTGAAAAATACTGCGGTAGCTTATGAAATGAGGGAAGAAGCAGTTCGAAGTACGCCTATAAAAAAAGCAGTTGTGTAATTCTTAAGGCAAATATAACTTGAGAATTGGATAGAAGTAGTGTTTGAAGTTGAAGTGAACTTGAAAAATGCAGGCAGAAATCCAAATTAAACACTCAGCTTATGGTTACGAAAGTATATGAAAAGGAAAGTATACGAAAGTATATGAATACAAAAGTATACGAAAGTATATGAAAAGAAAAGTATACGAAAGTGTATGAAAATAAATGGATACAAAATTACATAAAAAGAAAAGTTATGAACAAATATTAATATTTATAGTAAAAGTTTTAATATTAAGAATTATAATATTTTAAATTTAAATTTTAAAATTATGAAAAAATGCATAAAGAAATTGGAATTTTATGTTTCGGAGTTTTTTAAGAATGAATTAAGAGAACTCTATTATAAAGAACTACTCTTACTCTATAAAGAATTTATTCTTTGAAAATTTAATAGAATCCATTATAAGAGATACTTCTGGTCAAAGGAAACGGAAATTATCTATTTTTCGGATCCCATATGTACTTCAGAAAAGAAGATTTGTATAAGAGGAAAATTATCCTGAAGATTAGAATCATGGTGTTCAAGAACATCAGGAAATTGCCTCCGATTCAGAGATAGAGGACCTGTCAAGCTCGGATATTAATTGCTGGAAAATATTGCGTCGGCTTATGAAATGAGGGAAGAAGCAGTTTGAAGTACGTCAATGAGAAAAACCAGTGGAGTAATTCAGAAGGCGATTATAACTTGAGAATTGAATAGAGGTAGTGTTTGAAGTTGAAATAAAGTACAAAAATGTAGGCAGAAATTCAAATTACACTCTCAGCTTATGACTACGAAAATATATGAAAAGAAAAATATACGAATTTATACGAAAAGAAAAGTATACAAAAGTACACGAAAAGAAAAGTATACGAAACTATAAGATCACAAAAATATACGAAAGTATATGAAAACAAAAGGATACGAAAGTACATGAAAAGGAAAGTATACGAAATTATATGAAAACAAAAGGATACGAAATTGTATGAAAACAAAATTATACGAAAGTACATGAAAATGAAAGTATATGAAATTATATGAAAAGGAAAGTATACGAAAATATATGAAAAGAAAAGTATACGAAACTATATGAAAAGAAAAGTATGTGAAAGTATATGAAAACCAAAGTATATGAAAGTAAATGAAAGCAAAAGTATACGAAACTATATGAAAACAAAAGGATACGAAAGT
>CM063499.1:78699240-78701740 GCA_032207245.1 Pardosa pseudoannulata | reverse complement strand
CCACCGTGCATTAAAAGGCGACCATGGCCGAAGTGCAGTTCTAAGTCTTCGCTTAGTGTCTCCAGTAGAGATATGAGTGAGAAAATCAAGAGCAAGGAAATAAAAGTTTGTAATCTAACGGATGAAAGATAATTTTAGATTTTTAATCTAACGGACAAAAGCTTTTGAAATTCAGTTGAAAACAGATTATATCGTAATCGATTTCTTGAAATGAATTTGTTTAGTAAGTAGCTCATTGTATTTTAACACTACGAACTAAAATAAATATTGGCTAGAATGAATAATACGGTATTCTAAAAATGTAAAAATAATTTAAAAGACTTATCAGACAAAACTTGCAGTTTCTCGGCCCAAAAATGCATCTTTTACCAAAAAAAATTGTTAGAATGAAGAATGCAGTATTTCAACATGTAGAAGTTTTTTTTCTAAGACTAAGCACACAAAACCTTTCAGTTATTTTGCAAAAAAATGATTAGAATAAAGAATGTAATATTTCCACATGCAAAAGTCAGTTTATAAGACTTAGTATGTAAAATTTGCCGTTTATTGACCAGAAAACGGCTATAATGAAGAATGCAATATTTCAACATGTAAACATTAGTTTATAAGACTTATTACACAAAACTTTCAGCTTATTTGCCCAAAAATTCATCTTTTACCAAAAAATGGCTAGAATGAAGAATGCAGTATTTCAACATGTAGAAATTTGTTTATAAGACTAAGCACACAAAACTATTCAGTTAATTGCCCAAAAAGTGTTTAGAATGAAGAATGTAATATTTCCACATGCAAAAGTCAGTTTATAAGACTTAGTACGTAAAATTTGCCGTTTATTGACCAGAAAACGGCTATAATGAAGAATGCAATATTTCAACATGTAAACATTAGTTTATAAGACTTATTACACAAAACCTTCAGCTTATGTATATGTATGTATTCAGCTTATGTATATGTATATATGTATATGTATATGTATATATATATATGTATATATATATATATGTATATGTATATGTATATGTATATATATATGTATATGGTATATGTATATATATGTATATATATGTATATATATATATATATATATATATATATATATATATATGTATGTATCTGCCCAAAAATGCATCTTTTACCAAAAAATGGCTGGAATAAAGAATGCAGTATTGCAACATTTAGAAATTTTTTTTATAAGACTAAGCACACAAAACTTTTCAGTTTAATAGTTGTTATATGTAATATTTCCAATGTATATATATGTATATGCCGATTCATATATAAGTGCAATATATGTAAACATTATATAAGATATTACATATCAAATATATGTATATATGTATTATGTATATATATATGTATATGTATATATATATATGTATATAAATATATATGTATATGTATATATATATGTATATGGTATATGTATATATATATATATATATATATATATATATATATATATATATATATATGTATGTATCTATGTATGTATCTGCCCAAAAATGCATCTTTTACCAAAAAATGGCTGGAATGAAGAATGCAGTATTTCAACATGCAGAAATTTGTTTATAAGTCTAAGCACACAAAACTTTTTAGTTAATTGGCCAAAAATGGTTAGAATGAAGAATGTAATATTTCCACATGCAAAAGTTATATAAAAGTCTTATAAAAAGACTTGTAGATAGTCAATAATTGATCAATATTTCTAATTATGTATACAATTCTTGTATTTTAAAGCATAATATACAGTACATAAATATAAGGTGCGTTTTTTCATTTTGTTTTGAAATTTAGTACGGGTAAATTAAAGGGAAAAGGGTAAATTTTTCTAATTTTGCATATCGGTTATTTTTATTAAAATAAAGGGTGCCCCAAACTGAACACATTAATCGGAGTCTTCTGTATATATATTAGTAGAATAAACGAAAAGATTCGATTGGAGAAGAAGACATTAGCATTTGACGAGTTTGAAATCTTTCATGCACTCTATCCATTAACAGAATTTACCGTTCACAGTTAGAATGTAGTTCAAAATCTTAGATTTGATTTTGGATGAAAATTTAAGCCTAAGGCTTACGAATTGCATAAGAAAAAAAATACTTTTTCCATTTGCTTCACTATCATTGAATTGTAGGAAAAGCTTCCGGAATAATTTGAAATAATATGGATGGGACGAAATCCATTTCTACCCTCTGCAGTCTTTAAGTGTAAACTGTATTCCATTAGAGAAGGCATTAGACAGATTTCAAACCGACCATGCACTCCATGCATTAAAAGACTTAACGATCCACAGCAAGAGTGTAGTTTATAATCTTAGATCTTAATCTGGATACTTATGTGGAGGTGTATCGGGTAATATTAAGGAATATCGAGTGGTATCGGATAATATTAAGGTATATCGTGTGGTATCGGGTAATATTAAGGAATATCGAGTGGTATCGGGTAATATTTAAAGAATATCGAGTGGTATCGGGTAGTTTTAAGGAATATCGTATGATAT
>CM063499.1:78695223-78699140 GCA_032207245.1 Pardosa pseudoannulata | reverse complement strand
GTAATAAATATGTAAAATAATGAACTTCTAATATTTACCAAATTATTAATTAGCATCATACAGCATTACATTAACTGCATTTTTCCCGAAATGAATTTATATCATAAAAGAAAAACCTGGTGATCTTTAATTACACATTTTTGGTTTTTAAAAGCTCATTAAGATAATGGAAATTTAAAGCAAATATAAAGCTTAGTTTATCATGAACATGCAATTTTTAGAAGTGGTTAAATCTTACATCGAGTTTTAGATTTTTGTTATTTTCTAATTTCACAGAAATTATCTTGTAGAGGTGAAGATTTCTTACAATGCTATTTTAGTATTAGTGGATAAAAGTAACAAGTAATTACATGTTATAAGAATGTAAAATAATGAGCTTGCCATTTATTTCTTTGTATTATAATTAAAACTTACGGCATCCTTTGGAATAATTATTAATTGTTATAAATATGTTTAAT
Source organism: Pardosa pseudoannulata (assembly GCA_032207245.1). NCBI lineage: Eukaryota > Metazoa > Arthropoda > Arachnida > Araneae > Lycosidae > Pardosa > Pardosa pseudoannulata. Next base: position 78,698,682 of record CM063499.1, on the reverse strand, counting down.
TCTAAGTAAAATATTTAAAATTATTCTTTATATTAAGAATTTATCTGTTTGTTTTTCGTGTCTTCAAATCTTACTAATTATAAACATATTAATCACATAATAATTTTTGAACATAAAATGTTTTAGACAGATTTTGGAATAAAAAGAATTTTAACATATATCTTCGTTCAGTTTTTAATGCTTTGCAATATAATTTCTCGTTTTAGTAAAAAAAATATGTAAGCAAAATTTCATCGAATATTTTGATTTCTTTTTTATTCACACTTTAAAAGTTATACATTTAAATACGAATTACGTGTTTAATTATATCAAACAGAAGTTTTTTTATATAATTAGAAGCGGAATATACTTTAAAATTGAAAATTTTTAAAATATAAATGGATAATAAATAAAACAAGATATAAGAAGGTAAAATAATGAACTTGTCATTTATTACTTTGTATTATAATAAAAACTTACGGCATCCTTTGGAATAATTATTAATAATTATAAATATTTGTAATTCTAAATAAAATATTTCGAAATATTCTATATATTAAGAGTTTTTCTGTTTGTTTTTCGTGTCTTCAAATCACACTAATTATAAACATATTATATCTTATATTAATTTTCACACATAAAGTGTTTAAGACAGATTTTGGAATAAAAAGATTTTTTTAAGATTTATCCTCTTTCAATTTTTAATGCTTTACAATCATATTTCTCATTTTATTAAAAAAAAATATGTAAGCAAAATTTCTTCGAAAATTATGATTTGTTTTTTATTCACACTTTAAAAATTATTCATTTTAATACTAATTACGTGTTTAATTATATCAAACAGAATTTGTTTATATAATTAGACATGGAATTTGCATTAAAGTTGAAAATTTTTAAAATATAAATGGATAATAAATAATACAAGGTATAAGAAGGTAAAATAATGAACTTGTCATTTCTTACTTTGTATTATAATTAAAACTTACGGCATCTTTGGAAAAAATTCTTTTTATTAAGAGTTTTTATATTTGTTTTTCGTATCTTCAAATCATACTAATTATAAACATATTAAATCATATATTAATTTTTACACATAAAGTGTTTTAGACAGATTTTGGAATAAAAAGAATTTTTAAGATTTATCTTCGTTCAATTTTTATCGCTTTACAATCATATTTCTCATTTTATCACAAAAATATGCAAGCAAAATTTCATCGAAAATTATTTCTTTTTTATACACACTTTAAACAATTACCCATTTTAATACGAATTACGTGTTTAATTATATTAAAAAGAAATTTTTATACAATTAAACACGGAATTTGCATTAAAATTGAAAAATTTTTAAAGGATAGACGGATAATTTTAATAAAAAATTAAAAAATCACATTTTTATTTGTGTTTAAGTTTTGGCATTTTAACACATTTTGTGCGGGTACATTTCGCAGCGGAATTGCACCGGGAGCGGACGTTTTACCTGTCAATTTACTTATTCAGTTAAATCTCAATAGATCGAAAATTATTTCATTTTTTATCCCACTTTTCGTATTTTATATTGAAATATATAAACAAATATATAAATAGAATTATATAAATAACAACCACAAGATTTTTGTAAACAAAAAATATTTTTAGTGGATAAATTTATAATAGTATCGTAAATATGAAAAATCAAATAGAAATAGTAGTATGTAGTTTTAATTTTTTTGAATTACGTTATATAAAATCATTTTTACATTATAGAAAAATCAATTTGTGTCTTCATAAACGACAAAACAAAATATTTCTTAAAAAAAAAGATTATTGAAATGATTTACTTATAAATTAAGAAAAAAGTAAGAAATATTATGATAAAATTTAAAATAAATTCATAAAATATTCCAAAAGACGTTAACGTGTAAGTAAAATATTTCCAATTGCGCATGAGTGAATTTTTTTTTTTTTTTTGAGTGATATCATAATCTGATAATCAACTCTATGTACAACAAATTATACAAAAAATGCATTATAATATCTCTAGTGATTTCAAAGATATCGTCAACTTGAGTCTTTAAAAAATAAAAAAAGAACTGTTTCCGTAACAAAATATCTCATTAAATTTGTTTTTTCATAAACGACAAAACAAACTAATTTCATAAACAAAAAATTAATAAGATGATTTACTTATAAATTAAGAAAAGAATAAGAAATATTATGGTAAAGTTTAAAATAGATTTATAAAATATTCCAAAACACATTAATCTGTAAGTAAAATATTTGTAAATGCGCATGCTTAATTTTGTTTTCGTGTGTGTTTGATATCATAATCTGATATTCAACTATGTACAACAAATTATATAAAAAAATTCATTAGAATACCTTTAGTGTTTTCAATTATATAGCCAACTTGCGTATTTAAATATAAAAAAGGACTGTTTCCGTAACAGAAAATCTCATCAAATTAGTTTCTTCATAAACAAAAAGACAAATTAATTTCATAAACAAAAGATTATTGAAATGATTTACTTATAAATTAAGAAAAGAGTAAGAAATATTATGATAAAATTTTAAATAAATTCATAAAATATTGCGCAAGACATAAATCTATAAGTAAAATATTTGTAATTGCGCATGAGTAAAATATTTTTTGTGCGATATCATAATCTAATAATCAACTGTATGTACAACAAATTATGTAAAAAAATTCATTAAAATACCTTTAGTGATTTCAATTATATCGTCAACTTGTGTCTTTAAAAAATAAAAAAAAAACTGTTTTCGTAATAAAATGCTTATTAAATTTGTTTCTTCAAAAACGACAAAACAAATTAATTCATAAAAAAAGATTATTGAAATGATTTACTTATAAATTGAGAAAAGAGCAAAAAATATTATGCTAAAATTTAAAATAAATTCGTAAAATATTCCGTAAAGATATTAAATTGTAAGTAAAATATTTGTAATTATTTGCATGCTTGATTTTTTTTGTGTGTTTGTGTGCTTGATATCATAATCTGATAATCAAATATGTACATAAAAAAACAGTTTCCATAAAAAAGCTCATTAAATATCTTTCTTCATACACGGAAAAATAAATTAATTCATAAAAAAAAAAGATTATTGAAATTATTTACTTATAAATTAAGAAAAAAAAGCAAGAAATATGCTAAAATGTAAAATAAATTCAAAAAATATTCCAAAAGATATTAACCTGTAAGTAAAATATTTGTAACTGACCATACGTAATTTTTTTGTGATATCATAATTTGATAATTAAGTATGTACAATAAATTATATAAAAAATGCAATATAATACATTTAGTGATCTCAAAGATATCGTCAGCTTGTGTCTTTAAAAAATAAAAAAAGAAATGCTTTCGTAACAAAAAATCTCATTAAATTTGTTTCTTTATAAACGACAAAACAAATTAGTTTCATAAACAAAAGGTTATAGAAATGATTTACTTATAAATTAAGAAAAAAAGTAAGAAATATTACACT
>CM063499.1:78662723-78665223 GCA_032207245.1 Pardosa pseudoannulata | reverse complement strand
AACTGTTTTTAAATAAATTATAAATTGAATCGTTTTGATTGAAAAGTAAGGAAAAAAATTGTTTTAAAAATATTTGAAGCCACCAAGCTTACAGTCTTCACAAACATGATTAAATTAAAATTTCGACATCGTCTATACGGGGATTCGATCCTAGGACCTCTCGTACTGAAGCCCTTCGCGCCGACCTCTGCGCCACAGATACAAGGGTTTTAAGCGGCATCATAATAATCTCAGTAAACTTGCAATTCTAGATTTTTAATAAAATATCATTTTCTATCGTCTCAAATTGTGAATGCAAACCATTTTTGAATCAACATAATTACACACACAAAATTTCATCAAAATCTGTCCAGCCGTTTAGGAGGAGCTCTATTACAAACACAAGGACAGAAAAATTTTATATATAAAGATATAGCGTTATATTTTTATTTATAAACATTTTATATTGCTCGCAGCATTACATGCAAAAAATGCATTATTTTGACGTGAAATGTTTTGCATATTCTGAAAACAAATTTTTTAAGAAAATGACAAACTTTATTAGCATCGTATTTTCTCCTTTTTAAAACAAAAAATAGTTTTTGAAAGATCCCAAATTGTAGCATGTTTTCTCTATATAATTATCCAAAATTATCAAAATACTAGCCGTCATATGACGAGATCGGAAAATTTTTAAATTTTCAGAATTGTAAAGTACTCTATGAGACAGGTAAAAAAATGGTTTGTGTTTTAGGCTGAGAATTATCTGGTACACGCTCAAACATTTGTTTATCTTTACTGACCGGATGTTTGCCAACTTTAATTTATTTTGTTTTATTACGTAATAGGATGGACAGCAGAAGTTTTAATATTGACAGTGCTTTTTGACGGTATATATGAATGATGTACAAAATTGAACGAATCGATTGCAAACCGCATGGTTATGTATAAATAAAGAAACACACAAATGAACAAACTTCTTAATTTTCAAAGATATATAACTTAAACGCTAGATATTTATGAGTCCGTGAAATAGACTCTTACACTTTAATGAAAAGAATTTATTGTTAATACCGGTGATAAAATGTTCATTGCAACAAAAAATAATCGATGATTTAATTTGAAAGTATCACATATGTATCTAATATATTATTTAAGCCAAATATAAAAGAAAATTGTTTACGTAATATTTATGTAAAAAAAATCAAACACACCAACGAACAAACTAGTTAATTTTCAAAGATATATAACTTAAATGCTAGATATTTATGAGTCCGTGAAATAGACTCTTACACTTTAATGAAAAGAATTTATTGTTAATACCGGTGATAAAATGTTCATTGCAACAAAAAATAATCGATGATTCAATTTGAAAGTATCACATATGTACCTAATCTATTATTTAAGCCAAATATAAAAGAAAATTGTTTACGTAATATTTATGTAAAAAAATCAAACACAAAAATGAACAAACTAGTTAATTTTCAAAGATATATAACTTAAACGCTAGATATTTATGAGTCCGTGAAATAGACTCTTACACTTTAATGAAAAGAATTTATTGTTAATACCGGTGATAAAATGTTCATTGCAACAAAAAATAATCGATGATTTAATTTGAAAGTATCACATATGTACCTAATCTATTATTTAAGCCAAATATAAAATAAAATTATTTACGTAATATTTATGTAAAAAAATCAAACACAAAAATGAACAAACTTCTTAATTTTCAAAGATATATAACTTAAACGCTAGATATTTATGAGTCCGTGAAATAGACTCTTACACTTTAATGAAAAGAATTTATTGTTAATACCGGTGATAAAATGTTCATTGCAACAAAAAATAATCGATGATTTAATTTGAAAGTATCACATATGTACCTAATCTATTATTTAAGCCAAATATAAAATAAAATTATTTACGTAATATTTATGTAAAAAAATCAAACACAAAAATGAACAAACTTCTTAATTTTCAAAGATATATAATTTAAACGCTAGATATTTATGAGTCCGTGAAATAGACTCTTACACTTTAATGAAAAGAATTTATTGTTAATACCGGTGATAAAATGTTCATTGCAACAAAAAATAATCGATGATTCAATTTGAAAGTATCACATATGTACCTAATCTATTATTTAAGCCAAATATAAAATAAAATTACTTACGTAATATTTATGTAAAAAAATCAAACACAAAAATGAACAAACTTCTTAATTTTCAAAGATATATAACTTAAACGCTAGATATTTATGAGTCCGTGAAATAGACTCTTACACTTTAATGAAAAGAATTTTTTTGTTAATACCGGTGATAAAATGTTCATTGCAACAAAAAATAATCGATGATTTAATTTGAAAGTATCACATATGTACCTAATCTATTATTTAAGCCAAATATAAAATAAAATTATTTACGTAATATTTATGTAAAAAAATTCAAACACAAAAATGAACAAACTTCTTAATTTTCAAAGATATATAACTTAAACGCTAGATATTTATGAGTCCGTG
>CM063499.1:78642723-78645223 GCA_032207245.1 Pardosa pseudoannulata | reverse complement strand
TGTTATATAGAAAATTTTAAATGTCTAAAAGGTACTATGTGCCCTTAATCTGATGCGATGAAAACACGAAAATTGTGAAAATGGAGATTTAAAATGATGAAAGGTATTATGTTCCCTTAATCTGAAGAGTTGATGAAAAAAAAATTGTCACATAGAAGATTTTAAATATCGAAATGTACCAAGTCCCCTTAATCTGGTGCGTTGGTGAAATAAAAATTGTTATAGAGAAGATTTTAAATGTCGAAAGGTAATTTGTTCCTTTAATCTGGGGCGTTGATGAAATAAAAATTGCTATAAATAAGATTTAAAATTCCGAAAGATATTATGTTCCCTTAATCTGAAGCGTTGATGAAAAAAATTTGTAGCATAGAAGATTTTAAATGTCAAAATGTACTATGTGCCCTTAATCTGGGACGTTGATGAAATACAAATTGTCAAAAAGACGATTTAAAATGCTGAAACGTATTATGTTCCCTTAATCTGAAGCGTTGATAAAAAAAAATTGTCATATAGAAGATTTTAAATGTCAAAATGTACTATGTCTCCTTAATTTAGTGCGTTAGTCCAATAAAAATTGTTATATAGAAAATTTTAAATGTCTAAAAGGTACTATGTGCCCTTAATCTGATGCGATGAAAACACAAAAATTGTGAAAATGGAGATTTAAAATGCTGAAAGGTATTATGTTCCCTTAATCTGAAGCGTTGGTGAAACAAATGTTGTCAAAAAGACTATTTAAAATGCCGGAAGGTATTATGTTCTCTTAATCTGAAGCGTTGATGAAAAAAAATGTCACATTGAAGATTTTAAATGTCGAAAGGTACTATGTCCCTTTAATTTGGTGCATTGAGGAAACAAAATTTATCATGATGAAGATTTTAAATGTCGAAATGTACTATGTTCTTTAATGTAATGCGTTGATGAAAGAAAAATTGTCATATAGAAGATTTTAAATGTCGAAAAGTACTATAACCCTTTATTCTGGTGCGTTATTATAATGAACATTCAACACGATGATGAGTATGTTCTATGTGTTGAAATATATATATATATATATATATATATATATATATATATATATATATATATATATATATAATACCTTCCTGAAATATGAGAAAATGAAAGGTTTGTTTCCAATAAAACAAAGTAAAAAGCAATGTTATATCAACCATGATAAAATAGTATGTATGTATCTTATAAATTTATGAAACAAACTTGAAAATTAATTCTGCCGGTGAAGTAAATTAGCTAAAAACAGAATCCGTCATTCTTGCCATTTGAATATCCCAGCGTGCATCTGCATACGCCGTTACCCATGATGTACTTAACAGATCAACTCGTTCGATTTTCGTAGGACGGCCTTAAAAATTCCTCCAAACGCAACCCTGGTGATTGCCAACGCGCTATATGCATGAGCAGGTTTTCCCTTTTATAGAAACTCTGATTATGAAACTATTTTCCGCATGGAAAACTCGACGGGGAAAATTCAACACATCTTGCATAATATACACAAGAAAGGTTAATATATGCATCATACAGTTTTTTTGCTTAACCGATTATATACGTTCTCATATTAAAACGACCCTACGTTTATGAGGAATTTTTTTAATATTGTACTTGAGTAGAATGATAATTGATACTGTCAAAATTTTCTAAGATTATACTTTAAACTTTTTCTTTATTTTACTGATAGAATGATTCTGACAAGATCATATTGATAATATGACGACTAAAAATAATATGTCAATGAGTATGACATTTATAAAGATCTCCAGCTTTATGAAAATCACGTAATGCAACTAAGTATCATATAGCATGGGGTAGGTGCCATTAATATCGCCAATCCGCCAAATTGGATAACATCTCCCCACATTTGGAGAAAAAAATTACAATGTAATAGCTTTAATTAATATGTCAATGAGTATGACATTTATAAAGATCTCCAGATTTATGAAATTCGCTTAATGCAACTAAATATCATATAGCATGAGGTAGGTGCCATTAATATCGCCAATCCGCCAAATTCAATAACATCTCCCCACATTTGGAGAAAACATTTACAATAGCTTTGTTTAGGAAATAAATATTTCTAGGTGTTTATTCATTGTGCCTCCAAGAAAAACATACGTTGCCTGTCATCACCTTCACCCAGGATGGTGTCAGGACCACATTGCAGGTGAAGTCACTTGAATCAAGACGTTCCTGTTGGAATCATTCACAAAATTCTGAGTGATAAGTCAAGTCTGTAAGATTCAGAAAGCCTCATGATTACTTGACTTGACCCCTTGGCATATTTGTCATTGTAAATATGCTTAAATTCTCGTGTGAACTGGGATTCCCAAACCACTTTGATGTATCTGAAAAATGCCATCTGACAGTCCATTACTCCATACGTGAAAACATGCTTCAATGGGCGAGGTGGCACGCCTTGCTTTCCTATCACCTTGCGGTGGTATAGTAATGTTCGTCATCTTTTACTTTAAAATACAATGCATAG
>CM063499.1:78582723-78635223 GCA_032207245.1 Pardosa pseudoannulata | reverse complement strand
AATGTTGAAAGCATTTTTCACCACCTGCTTAATTTTTGGCAAAATGAATACAGTAGAGCGCTGATTATTCAATTATCAATACCGATCTGGAATAAGTCTGTTCCGAAAAGATATATACAGGGTGGCCCTAATTAAACTGACAGTAATCACAGCGTTCTTTAGCTCGATCTATTTGCTAGTATGACGCCACATTTTGTAGGAAGATTAAACAAGACGGAGGACGAAGGATTCCGCCAAAAAACAAATTAGTTCCAAAAGTCACCAATAGGGGAATATTTGGCGCTGTGTTATAGAAAATAGAGTGTTAACAAATGCAAATCAACACATGTCACTATGCCAATGGATGTAACGGGAAAATTGAATAAAGAACTTCTTCTGCTCAGCGTACGTGAAATTGCAGATTACGAGACTTTATCGGTGTTTATGTAGATTTCACGCTTTTTTAAAAGTATTCCCATATTGCACTTGAACTAAATCAGAAAATGTGCATAATAAAAGGTAATTTTATTCCGTATTAATTTTAATTTGTTGACACTCTATTTTCTATTACACAACGCCAAATATTCCCCTAGCGGTGACTTTTGATAACTAATTTGTTTTTCACTGAATCTTTCGTCCCCAGTCTTGTTTAATCTTCCTACAAAATGTGGCGTCATTCTCGCAAATAGATCGCGCTACAGAACACTGTGAGCACTTTCAGTTTAATTATGGCCACCCGGTATTTGGACATATATATTTGGATATATATTTAGATATTTGGACAACTTTAAAAAACTGGTATAACAATGATTTTAGGCAACTTCCCTTTATAACTTCAATCCTATTCAGATTATACAATGGCATAGTAAAATCTTTAAAAGGATACAGAACATTATAATGCGTTTATGAAAATTATACAAGATCAAATTTTACAAGAACATAGCGAAATCTTTAAGAGGACATAGGACAGTGGAATGCATTTATGAAAATTATAGAAGGGCAGATTTTACAAGGACATAGAAAAATCTTTAAGAGGACAGACGAATGCATTTATGATAAGTATACAAGGGTAGGTTTTAGTAGGGCATAGTAAAGTCATTAAGAGGACAGAGAACATTAGAATGCGTTTCTGAAAATTATGCAAGGGTATAATAAAGTCTTTAACAGAACAGAAAACATTTGAATTCGTTTATGAAAATTATACAAGAACAGATTTTATAAGGGCATAGTAAAATCTTTAAGAGGACAGAGAACATTAGAAACCGTTTATGAAAATTATACAGGGGTGGGTTTTAGTAGAGCATAGTAAAGTCTTTAAGAGCACAGAGAACAATAGAATGTGTTTATGAAAATTATACAAGTGTATGTTTTAGTAGGACATAGTAAAGTATTTAAGAGAACAGAGAACATTAGAATGCATTAATGCAAATTATACATGGGCAGATTTTACAAGGAGATAGCAAAATCTTTAAGAGGACAGACGAATTTGTGTATGATAATTATACAAGTGTAGGTTTTAGTAGAACATAGTAAAGTCTTTAAGAAGACAGAGAACATTAGAATGCGTTTATGAAAATTATACAAAGGCATAATAAAGTCTTTGATAGGACAGTAAACATTAGAATGCGTTTATGAAATGTATACAAGGGCAGATTTTACACGAGCGTAGTAAAGTCTTTAAGAGCACAGAAAACATTAGAATGCGTTTATGAAAATTATACAAAGGCATAATAAAGTCTTTGATAGGACAGTAAACATTAGAATGCGTTTATGAAATGTATACAAGGGCAGATTTTACACGAGCGTAGTAAAGTCTTTAAGAGCACAGAAAACATTAGAATGCGTTTATGAAAATTATACAAGGGTAGGTTTTACTAAGGCATAGTAAAGTCTTTAAGAAGATAGAGAATATTAGAAACCGTTTATGAAAATTATACAAGGGTGGGTTTTAGTAGGGAATAGTAAAGTCTTTAAGAGGACAGAGAACGTTAGAATGCGTTTATGGAAATTATACAAGAATAGATTTTATAAGGACATAGTAAAATGTTTAAGAAGACAGAGAACATTAGAAACTGTTTATGGAAACTAAACAAGGGTGGGTTTTAGTAGAGCATAGTAAAGTCTTTAAGAGCACAGAGAACATTGAAATGCGTTTATGAAAATTATACAAGGGCAGATTTTAAAAGAGCATAGTAAAATCTTTAAGAGGACAGAAAACATTAGAATGCGTTTATAAAAATTATACAAAGGTAGGTTTTAGTAGAGCATAGTTAAGTCTTTAATAGGACGGAGAATAATAGAATGCGTTTATGAAAGTTATCCAAAGGCTGATTGTACAAGAGCATAGCAAAACCTTTAAGAGGACAGAGAACATTAGAATGTGTTTATAAAAATTATGCAAGGACATAATATAGTCTTTAATATGACAAAAACATTAGAATGAGTTTATGAAAATTATACAAGGGCAGATTTTACAAGAGCATAGTAAAATATTTAAGAGGACAGAGAACATTAGAAACCGTTTATGAAAATTATACAAGGGTGGATTTTAGTAGAGCATAGTTAAGTTTTTAAGAACAAAGAGAACGTTAGAATGCGTTTAAGAAAATTATACAAGGGCAGAATTTACAAGAGCATAGTAAAATCTTTAATAGGACAAAAAATATTAGAATGCATTTATGAAAATTATACAAGGGCAGATTTTACAAGAGCATAGTAAAATCTTTAAGAGGAGAGAGAACATTAGAAACCGTTTATGAAAATTATACAAGGATGGGTTTTAGTAGGTCATAGTAAAGTCTTTAAGAGGACAGAGAACATTAGAAACCGTTTATGAAAATTATACAAGGATGGGTTTTTGTAGAGCATAGTAAAGTCTTTAAGAGCACAGAGAACATTGAAATGCGTTTAGGAAAATTATACAAGAACAAATTTTATAAGGGCATAGTAAAATCTTTAAGAGCACAGAGAACATTAGAAACCGTTTATGAAATTTATACAAGGGTGGGGTTTAGTAGGGCATAGTAAAGTCTTTAAGAGCAAAGAGAATATTAGAACGCGTTTATGAAAATTTTGCAATTACAGGTTTTACTAAGGCATAGTAAAGTCTTTAAGAGAACAGAGAACATTATAATGAGTTTATGAAAATTATACAAGGGCAAATTTTACAAGGACATAACAAAATCTTTAAGAGGACACATGACATTGGAATGCATTTATGAAAATTATAGAAGGGCAGATTTTACAAGGACTTAGCAAAATCTTTAAGAAGACAGACGAATGCGTTTATGATAATTATACAAGGGTAGGTTTTTAGCAGGGCATACTAAAATCTTTAATAAGACAGAGAAAATTAGAATTCGTTTATGAAAATTATGCAAGGGCATAATAAAGTCTTTAACAGGACAGAAAACATCAGAATGCGTTTATGAAAATTATGCAAAGGCAGATTTTACAAGAGCATAGTAAAATCTTTAAGAGGACAGACAACATTAGAAACCGTGTATGAAAATTATACAAGGGTGAGTTCTAGTAGAGCATAGCAAAACCTTTTAGAGGACAGAGAACATTAGAATGCGTTTAAGAAAATTATACAGGAACAGATTTTATAACGGCATAGTAAAGTCTTTAAGAGGACAAAGAACATTAGAATGCGTTTATGAAAATTATACAATAGCAGATTTTACGAGGGCATAGTAAAGTCAATTAAACAAACTTTATTGCATTAAAAGAAAAAAAATACATTTTCCATGCTCATTCTGTGAAGCTTTTTACATCTACTTAACATGTAAAGAGTAAAACATATGATTTTAGTTTTATTTCCACTAATTTCAAATGAAAAGCTGACGACATTTTTCTGACACAGAATAAAACAGCTCTCTTAGTTTTCATCAAGCAATAAAGTGAAATCTGTAATAATTTTTTTTACAATTTAATTCAAAATGGTATTATCAATGAAATGAATACAGTTTTTTGTTCTTTACATTAGATATATGAAGCATCTTTGTGTAGCAATTTATAAATGGAAAATAACATTTTTACTTTTTTTATTCTAATATTAAAAGTTACCAGACATAAACAATTAAATTCATAGCTAATATTTTAAAAGAAAATTGATATTCACTCAGTTTAGTGCATTAGATTTATCAATCTGTTAGATTTAAAGTAGTAAATTTTAAATGGAAAAATATTTTTTTACCTTTTTATTCTAATATTAAAAGTTTAAGACAAAACAATTAAATTCATAGCTAAATTTAAAAGGTAATTGATATTCACTCAGTTTTTAGTTGATTAGATGTTATAAAAATCTTCTGTTAGATTTATATTCGTTGTATTATTTTAAATGGAAGAAAAAGATTTTTACTTTTTTTATTCTAATATTAAAAGTTACCAGACATAAACAATTAAATTCATAGCTAATATTTTAAAAGAAAATTGATATTCACTCAGTTTAGTGCATTAGATTGTTGTAAAATCTTCTGTTAGATTTATATTCGTTGTATTATTTTAAATGGAAAAATATTTTTTTACCTTTTTATTCTAATATTAAATGTTACCAGACACAAACAATTAAATTCATAGCTAATAGTTTAAAAGGTAATTGATATTCACTCAGTTTTTAGTTGATTAGAATGTTATAAAATCTTCTGTTAGATTTATATTCGTTGTATTATTTTAAATGAAGAAAAAATATTTTTACCTTTTTATTCTAATATTAAAAGTTACCAGACATAAACAATTAAATTCATAGCTAATAGTTTAAAAGGTAATTGATATTCACTCAGTTTTTAGTTGATTAGAATGTTATAAAATCTTCTGTTAGATTTATATTCGTTGTATTATTTTAAATGGAAAAAAAGATTTTTACCTTTATATTCTAATATTAAAAGTTACCAGACATAAACAATTAAATTCATAGCTAATAGTTTAAAAGGTAATTGATATTCACTCAGTTTTTAGTTCATTAGATTGTTATGAAATTTTCTGTTAGATTTATATTCGTTGTATTATTTTAAATGGAGAAAAAATATTTTTACCTTTTTATTCTAATATTAAAAGTTACCAGACATAAACAATTAAATTCATAGCTAATAGTTTAAAAGGTAATTGATATTCACTCAGTTTTTAGTTGATTAGAATGTTATAAAATCTTCTGTTAGATTTATATTCGTTGTATTATTTTAAATGGAGAAAAAATATTTTTACTTTTTATTCTAATATTAAAAGTTACCAGACATAAACAATTAAATTCATAGCTAATAGTTTAAAAGGTAATTGATATTCACTCAGTTTTTAGTTGATTAGAATGTTATAAAATCTTCTGTTAGATTTATATTCGTTGTATTATTTTAAATGGAGAAAAAATATTTTTACCTTTTTATTCTAATATTAAAAGTTACCAGACATAAACAATTAAATTCATAGCTAATAGTTTAAAAGGTAATTGATATTCACTCAGTTTAGTGCATTACATTGTTATAAAATCTTCTGTTAGATTTATATTTTGTTGTATTATTTTAAATGGATAAAAGATGTTTACCTTTTTATTCTAATATTAAAAGTTACCAGACATAAACAATTAAATTCATAGCTAATAGTTTAAAAGGTAATTGATATTCACTCAGTTTTTAGTTGATTAGAATGTTATAAAATCTTCTGTTAGATTTATATTCGTTGTATTATTTTAAATGGAAAAAAAGATTTTTACCTTTTTATTCTAATATTAAAAGTTACCAGACATAAACAATTAAATTCATAGCTAATAGTTTAAAAGGTAATTGATATTCACTCAGTTTTTAGTTCATTAGATTGTTATGAAATCTTCTGTTAGATTTATATTCGTTGAATTATTTTAAACGGAGAAAAAATATTTTTAACTTTTTATTCTAATATTAAAAGTTACTAGACATAAACAATTAAATTCATAGCTAATAGTTTAAAAGGTAATTGATATTCACTCAGTTTTTAGTTGATTAGAATGTTATAAAATCTTCTGTTAGATTTATATTCGTTGTATTATTTTAAATGGAAAAAAAGATTTTTACCTTTTTATTCTAATATTAAAAGTTACCAGACATAAACAATTAAATTCATAGCTAATAGTTTAAAAGGTAATTGATATTCACTCAGTTTTTAGTTGATTAGAATGTAATAAAATCTTCTGTTAGATTTATATTCGTTGTATTATTTTAAATGGAAAAAAAAAATTTTACCTTTTTATTCTAATATTAAAAGTTACCAGACATAAACAACTAAATTCATAGCTAATAGTTTAAAAGGTAATTGATATTCACTCAGTTTAGTGCATTAGATTGTTATAAAATCTTCTGTTAGATTTATATTTTGTTGTATTATTTTAAATGGATAAAAGATGTTTACCTTTTTATTCTAATATTAAAAGTTACCAGATATAAACAATTAAATTCATAGCTAATAGTTTTAAATGTCATTGATATTCACTCAGTTTAGTTCATTAGATTGTTATATAATCTTCTGATACATTTATATTCGTTGTATTATTTTAAATAGAAAAATACATTTTTACTTTTTTATTCTAATATTAAAAGTTACCAGACATAAACAATTAAATTCATAGCTAATAGTTTAAAAGGTAATTGATATTCACTCAGTTTTTAGTGGATTAGAATGTTATAAAATCTTCTGGTAGATTTATATTTTGTTGTATTATTTTAAATGGATAAAAGATGTTTACCTTTTTATTCTAATATTAAAAGTTACCAGATATAAACAATTAAATTCATAGCTAATAGTTTAAAAGGTAATTGATATTCACTCAGTTTTTAGTTGATTAGAATGTTATAAAATCTTCTGTTAGATTTATATTTCGTTGTGTTATTTTAAATAAAAATAAGGTAAATATAAGTTTTGGTATGCTATTAAACCGATAGATGGCGATACTACCTAAAAACTACTTATGTATTTTGAAAATAATGTATTCATGATTGATTTATATTTAATTAAATATTATGTCTTGCAAGCAATTTTTTTAAGAGTAACGTTTAAAAGTAACGTAATAGTTTAACTTCTATCTAATCTCAGCATATTAATCTTAACATTGTTTGCGGGACACGTACTAGTACGTTTTCTGAAGATGATACTTGAGCGCCGGAGACATACTAGTACGTTTTCTGATGATTGATACTTGAGGGCGGTTCAGGTACTACTACATTTTTTGACGATTGATTCTTGAGCACGGGTCAAACACTAGTACGTTTTCTGACGATTGATACTTGAGCGTGGGTCACGTACTAGCACGTTTTCTGAAGATTGATATTTGAGCGGGAGGCACGTACTAGTACATTTTCTGACGATTGATACTTGAGCGCGGGACACGAACTGGTACGTTATCTGAAGATTGATACTTGAGCGCCGGAGACGTACTAGTACGTTTTCTGACGATTGATACTTGAGAGTGGGTGACGTACTAGTACGTTTTCTGAAGATTGATATTTGAGCGGGGGACACATGCTAGTACGTTTTCTAACCATTGATACTTCAGCCCGGGTCACGTACTAGTACGAGTTAGTGTCACAACATGGTTTGTTTGTGGGTACAAAAATAACAGTATTTACAGGAAAACGGAGCCGAATGTTCTTGTCTACCACATAGATTCTGGAAAATTTAGACAAGTAAAAATTAGTTTTTACATTATTAGTTTTAGGATTGCTCTTTTCAATGTAAAAATGTTTATATACAACAAAATTCGAAAAAATTAAAACTATATACTACTATTTCTATTTGATTTTTCATATTTACGATACTATTATAAATTTATCCACTAAAAAATATATTTTTGTTTACAAAAATCTTATAGTTGTTATTTATATATTTCTATTTTTATGTATTTTTATATATTTCAATCTAAAATACGAAAAGTTTGTTAAAAAATGAAATAATTTTCGATCTTTTGAGATTTAACTGAATAACTAAATGGAGACCCAAAACACCCGCTCCCGGTATAATTCCGCTGCGAAATGTACCAGTATACGATGTGTTAATGTTAAAATTCTCTTTTGCACACACTAGTAGTGGAGATAAAATTTCTATCTGCAGGGGGCTGTTAAATAACTTTAGGTGAGAACTATCGAACTTGAGAGATTTTGCATTGAAATGTCCTTTATGCATATGACATAGCCATAATTCTATATTGAGGACATGTCCTCAGCCCAGGAGGTCCAGATCATGCACACCGTGTTAAGGTATGTAAAACAAGAGAATGTGTTAACGTTAAAATTCTCTTTTGCATTGAAATGTCCTTTATGCATATAACATAGCCATAATTCTATACTGAGGACATGTCCTCAGCCCAGCAGGTTCAGATCATGCAGACCGTGTTAAGGTATGTAACACAAGAGAATGTGTTAACGTTAAAATTCTCTTTTGCAGACACCGGTAGCGGAGATAGAATTTCTATCTGCAGGAGCTGTTAAAGGACTTTAGTTGAGAACTATCGAACTTGAGAGATTTTGTACTGCAATATATCCTTTATGCTTAAGGAAATAGCCATAATTCTAGACTGAAGACATGTCCTCAGTCCAGGATGTCCAGATCATGAAGACCGTGTTAATGTATGTAACACAAGAGAATGTCTTAACTTTAAAATTATCTTTTGCAGACACAAGTAGAGGAGATAGAATTTCTATCTGTAGTTAGCTGTTAAAGGACTTTAGGTGAGAACTATCGAACTTGATAGATTTTGTATTGCAATATCTTGTATGCTTACGAAATAGCCATAATTCCAGACTGAGGACATGTCCTCAGTCCAGGATGTCCAGGTCATGAAGACCTCAGATGAAAATGGAAGATCATTGGAAGATCATTTTGGGGGCACCAGATTAGGCCAATATTAGGTTATAGCATGACCTAACTTAGAGCTGTCCAAACCAAGAGGAATCGAACAATGGCTGAATGGTTATTGCGCTGATCATCGGTAAGGTATTTCGTGGGTTAGAATCCCACAGTGGCATGGATGTTCGTAGCCTTCCGGAATCCATTTAAAGCAGTAGGTCCCGGTGTCATTAGTCCTTATAATACAAAAAGACCGTAGTGCTTCCAACTAAACCAAACCTGTAAACCAGTTTAATAATGCAGTTTATTTCTGTGGTCCAAATTATGTGTAGTCAGGTTACAAGTATGTAAAGAATTATGATTACACACAATGATTTTGATACAGACGTCTAAGTTCCTTCTTATCAGTGACAAAAATATTGCGATACCTGTATGCAGATATATCGATTAAATGTTTATATCGTAAAGCTCCCCTGCATTAGGAAAACTGCGTTAATAGGGGACGTCGAATGACTTGGAATGAAATTTATAACATTACTTTCACCTTTCCCCGGGTGCTGGTCATTAATAAAAATGACATAATTGATTAACATTCAATACAGAATGTAGGGAAAAACAGATCTGGGGATTGCAGGTAAACTTTACATCCTCCTGTAAGGAAGAGAAAAAAACAGCCTTCTTTCAAAACGAAAATCCCCTACATAATAATAGCCTTAGTTATCTGTCCGTCTGTCATCGAATTTATGAAGCGGTTGGACCTGGAATGGATAGAGGCATCCATATTGGATTCTTGATGAGTTAGGGTTAGCAAAATTCAAAGCGAGTTCGAAACGTTCGAAAACCGACCCTTTCTCCCTTTGTCGAACGTTTAATGCTACTATTTCAAGTCCAATTTTCCCTATTAAGAACAGGCGTTTACATTCATCACTTAATCACATTATAAGTAGATGAAAATAAAAACATTTTTAGCATTATGACGTCATTCCTTTAACCATCTCATTTATTAATTTCTAATTTTAAATTACTTATATATCGTCTGCATTATTTACACGGCGGACTACTTAAGAATTGCGTTCCCCTTGGCAAATTC
Source organism: Pardosa pseudoannulata (assembly GCA_032207245.1). NCBI lineage: Eukaryota > Metazoa > Arthropoda > Arachnida > Araneae > Lycosidae > Pardosa > Pardosa pseudoannulata. The sequence continues at coordinate 78,625,346 of CM063499.1, read as the reverse complement.
GACAAAATTTTTGGCGATACTTACTAAGACACAAAAGTAAATCCTCCAAACATTGAATTTCTTGCTTTTTCTGGCGACTTTAATGCACAGTGCACCAACGTAATAGAATTATATACTCTTACTTAATTAAAGTAAATGACTTGAAAACCGGACATTTATATGTATGGGCAATTAATCCCTCAACAGTTTACAAACGGAACAGCTCCAAATTATTAAAAATCAACCATAGTGAACCATTAACGGTTTGTTATATGTAATTTTTTTAATCATTGAGCACTTCTAATATATACGAAGGTTAATTCCCAGTGAACGGTTACGCTCCTTGTCCGCCATCTTGTTTTTGGCGACTATTGGCGAAACACGACTCCGCGAAGCACACGCCAAGTACCTAAGCCTAACACGCAGCGGGACACCGACCGTTCGCCATTGCAAAATCGGAAAACTTGACGCCGACGATGTTCCGAGGGTGAGCGGTCGATGTATCTTCGTGCTAGACCTAGAAACTCAGCGTGAACTCTATGGAGTCGTGCTCCGAAAATAGTCACCAAGAAAATACAACAAAACAACAATAAATTTCAAAAATTTTAGAAAGACAAAAAATACTATCATAAAATCAACAAATTCATAAACACTTCCGATAACGCACACAAACCAAAGGAGAGAACGAGGTTACCATCTTTTAACGGGAGAGAAAGGGTGAAGTTGACAAGGAGAAAATAAGTATCGCCCGAGAAATGGCGCCAAAAATACGCCAAAATAGCGTACCGTACACTGGGATACAGCCCTCCTTGTGTCACTCTTTTCGTAACTCTTTTCGTCTTCCCGACTTAACCCACAAGGAGAGTTGAATGCAAATATTATATAAATTATAATATAGATACAGATTGCTTGGTCAAGGAAAGATTATAAAATGTTAGGTAACCACACTTAAAACCATTATCGCCAAGTTGGCGGGAAACCCAGTTCTTTAGTCAAGCCTTTACACGGGGTACCAAATGAAGATTAAAGATATATGGGATAGATATCATAGGGGTGTAGAAAAACATACTGGCTTCAGGTCAATCAGTTTATACCCTAGTAATGTTAGTAAACACTATGTACATAGTCCTCAATGCAAATCTTTCAGCTGTACAAAAATAAAATGTAATAATAATCTACAAGGGCCGAAAACATATTTTTGGAAACATATTTTAGTAGAAAAATATAAACTTTACTCGCTTTGAATTTTGCCAGTTTGAACACCAACACAGTAAAATATTGCCCATTTACCTATCTTATGGTAATCAATTAGGTGGATTAATTCTGTTGAAAGCGATTTGAAAATCTTATGTTTGGTAAATATAATATGTTTGATAATGTTTAGTTACCTTATGTTTGGTAAAATGTTTGGAGATCAATGTTTAACTTTTAAATCTACCGAAAATAAGACATCCAGACATCGTTAAGATCATAAAAAGTCATACGATTCCATAGCTAGGACATTTATTTCCAGCTGAGAATACCAACCCAGTAAAAAATCTCACATTTACCTAACTTATGGTAACCAATTAGGTGGATTAATTCTGTTGAAAGCGATTTGAAAATCTTATGTTTGGTAATGTTTAGTTACCTTATGTTTGGTAAAATGTTTGGAGATCAATGTTTAACTTTCAAATCAACTGAAAATATAAGACATCCAGACATCGTTAAAATTATAAAAGTCCTATCATTCCATAGCTAGGACAATTATATCCAGCTGAGAATTCCAACCCAGTAAAAAATTTCCCATTTACTTAATCTATGGTATCCAATTAGCTGAATTAATTCTGTTGAAAGCGATTTGAAAATCTTATGTTTGGTAAGGTTTGTTTACCTTATGTTTGGTAAAATATTTGTAGATCAATGTTTAACTTTTAAATTGACCGAAGAAAGACATCCAGACATCGTTAAGATCATTAAAAGTCATACAATTCCGTAGCTAGGACATTTATTTCCAGCTGAGAACACCAACCTAGTAATAATCTCACATTTACCTAACTTATAGTAACCGAATATGTGGATTAAATCTGTTGAAAGTGATTTGAAAATCTTATGTAAGTTAGATTGCAGAGGCATTGCCTCTGTTAGGACTAGATGCTGTCGATTGATTAAGACAACCTTGGCCTATAATGGGGTGTAGTGCGTTGGAAGAACAAGATTAAACTTGTTCCTTCTTTATTTAGCCCGTATTAGTCTTTGAGTTTTACATGCTCCAGCTACACCATTTTCTACGGTAATTACGTCTTTGGTGACTTTGAAAACCGAAACAAAATGGCGTACTCATTGTCACTCCCAAACATTATGATAGATATCGGTGTTATCACAGTACTTGTGAAGAGATCCGACTGATACCAAAATAGAGTTTTTCCCAAGATCTTGGTTGCTATTTATGTTAACGCGGAAAGGGTTGAACATCCTCGATTCTGTTTTTCTTTTTGATGTTGTCTTTTTGTTGATAGATGTTACCCTGATAATTCCTTATTCATCATAATCTCCCCCTCCACGTGTGGGATAACAGAACCTTAATCGTGATACATGCCGGCGATGATTTATTGTTTTGCAGAGAAAAGACGATAGAGGAATGATGATAAAGGGTTTCAAATCATGGGCCATCATAGAGGTTGATATTCCGTGGCCCCTTTCATGAATAGTGGCCCAAGAAATTCCGATGTTTGGGTATTAAAGATTCATTGGTTTGACTGATATAAAGAAAACAAGAATTAGATTTTCGTCGTAATATCTTCCATCGGAAAAAATAGCCTTTAACAAATTTCCTATACAACTTAATATATGCTCTTTTTATATGAATCATTTTTTCACATATTTTGTAAATTTTCCAAGTAAGTATTAAGGTTTAACAAGGTCATTACTTTGATTGATATAAAGAAAATATAATTATATTTTCGTCGTACTTTCTTCCATCAGAAAAATAGCCTTCAATAAAATTCCTAAACAACTTTAAAATGTGCTCTTTTTATATAAATCATCTTTTCATACATTTTACAAATCTCCCAAGTGAGTATTAAGGTTTAACAAGGTCATTGCTTTGACTGATATAAAGAAAAAAAAAGGTTTTTGACGTAATTTCTGCCATCGGAAAAATAGCCTTTAACAAAATTCCTATACAACTTTAAATGTGCTCTTTTTCTATGAATCATTTTTCCATACATTTTACAAACTTCCCAAATAGATATTAAGGTTTAACAAGGTCATTGCTTTGACCGATATTAAGAACAAAAAATTAGATTTCCATCGTAGTTTCTTCCATGGAAAAATAGCCTTTAACAAAACTCCTATACAACGTTAAATGTGCTCTTTTTATATGAATCATTTTTTCATATATTTTACAAATTTCCCAAGAGAGTATTAAGGTTTAACAAGGCCATTGCTTTCACCAATATAAAGAAAAAAATAACTAGATTTTCATCGTAATTTCTTCCATCGGGAAAATAGCCTTTAACAAAATTCCTATACAACTTTAAATGTGCTCTTTTTACATGAATCCTTTTTTCATACATTTTACAAATCTTGCAGGTAAGTATTAAGGTTTATCAAGTTCACTAAATTGATTGATATAAAGAACAAAACTATTAGATTTTCGTCATAATTTCTTACATCGGAAAAATAGCCCTTAGTAAAATTCCTATACAACTTTAAATGGTCTCTTTTTGAATGAATCATTTTTCATATATTTTACAAATCTCCAAAATAAGTATTAAGGTTTAACAAGGTCGTTGCTTTGACTGGTATAAAGAACAAAAAAATTAGATTTTCCTCGTACTTTCTTCCATCAGAAAAATACCTTTTAACAAAATTCCTATACAACTTTAAAAGGGCTCTTTTTACATAAATAATTTTTTTCATATATTTTACAAATTTCCCAAGTAAGTATTAAGGTTTAACAAGGTCATTGCTTTGACTGATGTAAAGAACAAAATAATTAGATTTTCGTCGTACTTTCTTCCATGGAAAAAATAGCCTTTAACAAAATTCCTATACACCTTTAAATGTGCTCTTTTTACATGAATCATTTTATCATATATTTTACAAATTTCCCAGGTAAGTATTGACATTCAAACAAAAACGGTACAGAAGAAACTAAACTACCATCTCGGTAAAAAGTTTTGCCTGTGACCTTATGTCTGAAATTATTTATGCAACTTTAGCAGAGGGAGGGTTATAACTAATGTATTTTACCAAATCTCTTTGACGCTTTGTTATGTGAGAGCATACATATTCTTTGTAAGCTTCTTAACTTTTTATACTTTCATAAGGCTTCCCAGCGAGCTTTTGTCGGGCTGTCACTCTTGTCTTTTTTTCTTTGGTCTCTCTTTACACTATGCTGGCACCAAATGGTGTGTGTTTGTTATTTACTTGTATATTATTAAATACCGATGTATTTAACCCACTTTTCAGTCATTTTGGAGTGGATTAGTTACATTTAACATATCGCAGTATTGGCAGGTTATTCGAACTATTTATAGAGCTGCCGTATTTAGAATCGTTTCAATGCTTGCTTATAAAAAGATGACATAAATAAATAAATATAAAACATTGTTCATTTTTTTCAGTTTTAACGATTTATAATAATATTAAAGTAACCAAGCACGTTCCAAACTAAAATTTTTAATTAAAGCTTTATTGAAATGTTTTTTAAAGTTACTGAAATATTAGGTTATATAAACCTTTATGAAAATTAAAATAAATATAAATATTTTTTGTTAGAATTTGGCTAAAATTAAAAAAGAGACTTAACTAAAAATTTTGCAGAACATATCACTTTTCCTTGAATAATTGTTAAAAAAATGTTCGAAAGAATGAGGAATGTTCTGAACACCGAAAGCTGATTAAGTGTACCTTTAATTGCATAACGTTCAGTTGTGACATCCCAATTTTTCTTGGCGTTAAAGTGCTCAAGTTCTTGAAGAAATGGAATTTTCTCGGAATTTCTGACAAATTCCGAAGGAAAACATGCAACTTACAAATGTTTATTAGAATGTTAGTGAAGTATTCCAACATTTCGGAAGATGCTCCTAATTGACAGGGTAAGCTCAATGGTTTAAGAGTGAGCCGTTGTGAGCATAGCTCGTTAAGCTTAAGATACAGCTACCTATTGAGCTAAGCTTTGCAATATAGCTTTCATTAAACTTAGAAGTACCAATGAAACCTTGCAAAAGCTGAGGGATTTACAAAAATAAAGTTTTGTCACAAAGAAAGTCTACAAAGGGCACACTGCGGTTAGAAATGGTCGACAGAACATTCAAGACATTTCGTGTGTAGTACGGACATCGAATGTGAACACGGATGAAAAAAAGTTCGAATGAGTGAGGAATTTTCTGAGGATCGACAGCTGATTAATTGTACGTCCAATTGCACAATGTTCAGTTGTACGCACAACAAATGTACGTTCAGATGTTACATCCCAATTTTTCTTGATTCTGAAGTGCTCAAGCCCTTGAAGAAATGGATTTTTCTTGGTACTATGGTAAATCCCCGAGGAAAACTGGTGACTTACAAATTTTTATTAGAATATTAATGACGCATTCTAACAGTCAGGAAAATGCTTCTAATTTACAGGGCATACCCAATAGACTAAGAGTGAGCCGTTGCGAGAATAGCTCGTTAAGCTTAAGATACAGCGATCTATTGAGCTACAGTATGCAATATTGATTTCATTCAACTTGGTAGATGTACCAAAGAAATCTTGCAAAAACTAAGGGACTTACAAAAATAAAGTTTTGTTACAATGAAAATCTACAAGGGGCACACTGCGGTTAGAAATGACCGACAGAACATTCAAGACATCCCGTATGTAGTACGGACATCGAATGTGAACACGGATGAAAAAAAGTTCGAATGAGTGAGGAATGTTCTGGGCATTGACAGCTGATTAAGTGTACGTTCAATTGCACAATGTTCAGTTGTACGCACAACAAATGTACGTTCAGTTGTGACATCTCAATTTTTCTTGGCGCTAAAGTGGCCAAATTCATGAAGAAATGGAATTTTCTTGGTATTATGGTAAATCCCCAAGGAAAACATGTGACTTAAAAAATGTTTATTAGAACATTAGTGAAGTATTCCAACAGTCCGCAAGCTGCTCCTAATTTACAAGACATGCTCAATGACCTAAGAATGATCGTTTGTGAGCATAGCTCGTTAAGCTTAAGATACAGCAATCCACTGAGCTGTGCTATGTAATAAAATTTTACATTTAACTCGGTAAAATTATAATGAAGCTTTGTAAATGTTAAAAGAGACTTGCAAAAATAAAGATTTGTCAGAACGAAAGTCTTCAAGGGGGAACGTTCCGTATAGAAGCTCGAGTTAGCTTAAGATCAGCTGTGTTTATTAATGGTGACTGAGGCTCGTATAAATATGTTCTCCAAGTTCTTTAACAATACCTCTGGGGGTGGCAAGCCAATCCTCGGAGTTTTCTGCTTGTTCCCCGCTTCTAAATTACGAGGATCCACTTTGATCAAAGTCATACTTTCAACCCAGCAGGGCTCTTCATAAAAAGAAAAGGCACACACTTTTCCTTAATTCGAGTAGCCTAATGCTCACTTGCTTGGCTTATCTATGAGGCATTAGTTACAACAGCAAACCTATTTAAGAGGAAAAAGCCATCACTGAACTATCGCAAAGACAATCAAACACCGATCCAAAACCATACGGCTGTGAGGTCTTCCAGGTTTGTGGTGGTGGGCAGATCGCAAGTACTGGGCCACTCCCACTTAGTGAACTCCCTTTAAAGTGCCTTACGCGTGCCCGTCTTGCCGCAGCCACCAATGGCTAGCGAAGGCATCAGTGTAGTGCTCATTGGAGGAATTTGGAAAGCTACTAGATGCTCTTGCGGAGATATGAAGCTGGACTTAATGAAGCGAACCACGTGATCCTAAAAGAGGGCTAATCTTGCAGCCGGGTGAGTTTTGCTCGTTGCACTTCGAGACAGAATGCGGATAGTCAAAAGGAAGAACAGGAATTTTGAGAGGAGACAGTCACAGACTTAGACCTCGGAACCATCGCTCGTGATTCATTGCAACGGAAATTTGGCTCTCTCTTCAAAACCCCGTGCAAAACGCAAAGCCAAGCATTTAAAAGAGAACGCTTTTTTATATGGATGCAAATAATCACAATACAACATTTCATAAAATATATTTTATTCAAAAATAATCATTTGTAAAGTGCAATAAATAATAAATCGGTAATAAAATCAGTCACGTGCACAAGGACGAAAACATATTACATGTCTTTACAGAGTCTTATGTACATGCCAGAACGATATCTGAAAATTGCTCTTCAAAATATTTAAGAAACCAAACTGAAAGCAAAACATTTTTACAAGATATTTTTAAAGAAATAATACTTATATATATTTTACTAAAACCATGCAATTCATGGTTGACTTACTATGTATTTTTATAATTTTTATTTACCTAGATAAAATGGCTACTATAACAATTTATATACAGAATAAATTATAATCACAGTCAATATTATTTGTGATTATAAGAGAGTCATAGAACACTTTAAAATACGTATATGATAAAAATAAATTGTTAATATTCCTGACATACACTAAATACAAAACATTACAAAAACTATAAATAAATTATCAAAAATTTTGGAAATCGTGCATTCTTAACCCATTAATGCTGAGCGTTCATTTTTTTAGAATAGATAAATAGTATGATAGAATTTTTATGTTTTCTTTGAACCGTTTTTCTTTAGTGAAGGTACATCATATATATCTTTAAACAATGGGTATTTTCGTTTAAACAATTTCAAAAATCTTCAATTATTCTTTGCCGATCATACTGGGGACACAATGGTGCAAAGAACGTGGTTGCCAAGACGAAGGTTTGCAGAAGAAGGCAACTACTTTTAATTTCCTAGTCATGTATGATCCCAGACCGTGATGATCCAACGATCTAGGATCGGGCAATACCATAGGAGGGTATACAAGACAATCTAGGCGATCAAGGTGATTGTATCTGATCTGACTTGGCCAAACTCTCTAGATTAGAATTACTGTTGCCAGGCATAGATAAATAAATAATTTTAAGCATGATATGGAGGACAAGAAACATTTACTAGAAATAACAGCATTAATACCTAGAATAAATCAAGTTAAATCAATCTAGGCAATCAAGGCGAGGGTATCTGATCTGTCTTGGCCAAGCTTTCTAGATTACAATTATTGTTGAGAGGCATGAGGAAATGACTAATTTTAAGCATGATATGGTGGACAATAAAAATTTCCTAGAAATAACGACATTAATAGCTACAATAAGCTAAGTTAAATCAATCTAGGCAATCAAGGCGAGAGTATCTGATCTGTCTTGCCTAAGCTCTCTGGATCAGAATTACTGTTTACAGGTATGGAGATATAAGTAATTTTAAGCATGATATGGAGGGCAGGGAAAATTTCCTAGAATAAGGGCATTAATACCTACAAAGAGCTAAGTTAAATCGATCTAGGCAATCAAGGCGAGGGTATCTGATCTGTCTTGCCCAAGCTCTATACGAGAATTACTGTTGACAGGCATGGAGAAATAGCTAATCTTAAGCATGATATGGTGGATAAGAAAAATTTCCTAGAAACAACAGCATTAATACCTACAATAAGCTAAGTTAAATAAATCTAGGCAACCAAAGCAAGATTATCTGATCTGTCTTGGCCAAGCTCTCTAGATCAGAATTAATGCTGTCAAGCATGGAGAAATAACTAATTTTAAGCATGATATGGAGGACAAGAAATATTTCCTAGAAATAACGATATTAATACTTACAGTAAGCTAAGTTAAATCAATCTAGGCAATCAAGGCGAGGGTATCTGATCTGTCTTGCTTAAGCTTCCATAGTCGTCTTTTTTATTTTTGATATTTTTAGCACAAATATATACATTTGGGGGCTTTTTTACCATTAACAAAAACGCTTTTTATTGTAAAAATGTGGTTTTTTTTCTTTGTATATTTCTTATTTAAGTTCATGATTTTTCTTAAGGGGTGCAATTTATGCAACCTACCCTAATACATTCAGCAAAAATTATTCATGCATTAATGGGTTAATTTTCGTCTCAACTTAAGCTCGAAAAAAATTAAACTTATCAGAATTGTTTATTTATAATGTATAACATTTTTCCGATCTATAGATGAACAGCTCTAGTATAACTTGAGCAATATTAAACTAAAAACAATCTTATCCTACCCGCAATGTTTGTGGTTTTGGAAAGAACTTTCTCTATACCTCCAATTATCGAAGCTTTGACTTACATTAAGAAAATGACTTGTTCAATTCCAGCTAATATTTGAAATGAATTTATATATAAGATGTTCATTAAATGGCTTGTCATAGTTTTCAAAAATAACTGTCTTCATAAACAAATTTACATTAATTAATAGCTGAATTTACAATTAACTATTATGTGATTTGTATAGATTATTTAGCCGTTAATATATAAAAATGTATAAATAGTGGTAAGGAAATAAATAGATTTTATAAGTTGCTTTTTATTATGGCAACGTTTAAAATTACTTTAAAATTTTATATTGAATCATCTTTCACTTTAAACAGAGAACACTTACGTTATTTAACAGTAATACACGGTGTTTCAAAAATGACCGGTATATTTGAAAAATCAATAAAAACTAAACAGGCAAAAGAAATATACCGTTTGATGCAATATCTTATATACAGCAGTAAATTTTCAGGCAGACAGACTTTCGGAAATAGTTACAATTTTCAACAAGAGATGGCGCTGCGATTGAGCAGACAGCAATTTGAAAGTAAACGCAGTCTGAGTTCGCCATTTTGTAAGTCTTCTTTCTGTTGTTCACACATGGCAAGTTTCCTTTGAGAAAATTGTTTATTCCTTAGAACAGAGGATTTTTCTGGTGTTGGAATTCCACCACCTAGAACACAGTGTTGTTGCAACAAGACGAAGTTTGATGTAGCCGGAGGGCCGAAAAGCATTACAATAATGCAGCGCCATCTGCTGTGGAACATTGTAACTAATTTTAAAAGTTCGTCTGGCTGAAAATTTACTATTGTCTCAAGCACATTGAAATAAACGGTGTATATCTATCAGTAATTTTCATTGATTTTTCAAATATACCTGTCATTTTTGAAACACCATGTATTTACTTCAGGGCAAGTACTTTGTAAAATTTAAAATCTAAAACTAATCACTTCGTTATATTAAACAAAAATGAATATAGTTATCCAAGCAATGGCAACCATTTTTCTATTAGAAATAATGTGACTTCTAGATGGACATAACTTCAACCAACCAATCATATAAACACTTTTAAAACACCTATTTAAACATCCACTTAGAATATTAAGAAATTTCAAAGCACTGACTTCTAAAATATAGAATTTCTCCTCGCGTAATTTGTAAGAAAAATTTCATTTATGAAGTAAATAAAAATCATTCATTGGCCAAAAAATTAAGCATATGTATTCTACGTATCAGTAATACTATCAATGTATCTAAAGGTAAACTAGAATAAATTTGAGTGGGTAAACAGATATGGTATGCAAATATCTGCCCGCACTATGTAAAGACAAACACACTGCAAGCAAAAAGCGTTACCTGTATGAGGTACGGGAAAAACTAAGTGGATGTTTATATACATATATATGTTTTGATATAAAGTACTAGAGTGCTTGTTTGAAATTAGCAAGTTTTAACTTAGCAGCAGGTAATAGCACCTGATCGTGTAGCAACCATTAAAATCAGATTTTTATGCAAAACTTATCTGTTCTATATATATATATATATATATATATATATATATATATATATATATATATATATATATATATATATATTAACACATTGTATGCGGGCCACGTACTAGTACGTTTTCTGACGACTGATACTAGAGCGCAGGTCACATGCTAGTACAGGTTAGTGTAACAACAGGGTTTGTTTGTGAGTACAAAAATAACGTTATATACAGGAAAACGAAGCGAGATGTTCTTGTCCTTCATTTTTTATAATGTAAAAATGTTTATACATAACATAATTCTAAAAAATTTGAACTATATACTACTATTTCTATTTGATTTTTCATGTTTACGATACTATTATAAATTTATCCACTACAAAATATATTTTGTTTACAAAAATCTTATGGTTGTTATTGATATATTTCTATTTATATATTTGATTATATATTTCAATATTATCATTATCAGTTTTATGATTGCTCTTTCCATTTTTTATAATGTAAAAAAGTTAATATATGACATAATTTGAAAAAATTAAAACTATATACTACTATTTCTATTTGATTTCTCATACTTACGATAATATAAACGTATCAACTAAAAATGTATTTTTTGTTTACCAAAATGTTATGGTTGTTATTTATATATTTCTATCTATATATTTGTTTATATATTTCAATATAAAATACGAAAAGTTAGTTAAAAAATGAAGTAATTTTCGATCTATTGAGATTTAACTGAATAACTAAATGGACGCTCAAAACGCCCGCTCCCGGTACAATTCCGCTGCGAAATGTACCCGCACACAATGTGTTAAGTATGATAGAAAAATTCATTACGTCATTTCTTGATTCCTTGGTTTTTCTTCAATTTCATCAAATCTCTCTGTGAAGTCTTCGGAAAAATAATATGTACAAAAGAAAGTTCTTTCCGTTCAGAAAATGCTACGTTAGGCTTAGTTCCAACAGTTCGGCATTTTTCGGAACATTTTGTAGTGGTGGGATTTGCTGAGGCAACTTGCCTTCGTTCTGTGGAAAGGCTTTAGGACAAGCTGGGGTCTGGTGAGTAGTCGAGGAATTCCTTGCACCACTTCCTCACGTTGTCCTGGTCTTCGCAACACAGGGGGAACACTACTTCGTTCTTGGTGAACTTGGCACACTTCTCGCAGAGATCTCGTACGTTCCCGCCGTGCCTGCGAAAGAAACAAAGAAATATCATTGTAGATAGCTCAACGGTGGGTACAAAAGAGGTAAGATTCCAAAAAAGTAAGTAAATGAATTAAAGAGACAGACACATCCCCTTTAAACCTTAAAAAATTCGATTTTTTTTTTAATATTTATAAAACTACTGGACATTTGTCAACCGTTTAACAAACCCTTTGCGTAGAACTATTTTTTACATTTGTTGCAGTCTGTCATGGAGCGTGAAACTTTAAAAATACTTTAAATGCATTACTGAAATGGCATTTGCCCGTGTCTGACACGGACTAAAATTCAAATTAACTCTAAGCGGTTTGCACGTACAATTCCGCCAAAGTATGTCTTCAAAGCGGTTGTCACGTACAATTTGACTTCAAAAACCGAAAATGTTGTAGTACATATTTCTGTCTGTTTTAGCATGGAGTTTTGAGGTAGATGGTCAGGTCGATTGTTTAGGAACTGCACCCCTACTCCCAACAAAGCATTTAATGAATTTTCATGGCTTTGTAAATTATTTCGAATATTTCGTTTGCGGTAACATTTATCATAATTGCACCACTTAAATATTAGACTTTTGTAAAAAATATAAATCATCTCTTAAAGAAAACTTTTATTTGTACTTTTAGAATAATTATTCTTATGAGATTTTTAGACTTGACGATTTATGTGTATTAAAATAAATCTATAATGTCTATTTATGTATTATTTTAAATAGAAGCCAAGCAATAACGATTTTTCCATTTAATCGTCGACAAAGGTGAGGAAAAATCAATAGAACACTTTGGTTACTGACACAATAAAACTATAAACAAATTATAGACTTTTTGTGTTTCCATCAGAGGGAAATTTATAAAATCGTTTACACTGAATGTATAACAATTTTTTTAATATACTTTTTATTCAAGCTTAGTCATCAGAACAAATTGCAAAAAATACTTACATTGTACCTATATATCCCTTCTGTGAAGAAAATATGTCATATTTTATAATTTTTTTCACTAACTCGTGCTTTAAGGGGTTAAGTAGATTTGTGGTGGATATAAACATAAATCTACTAAATACGTATAAATTATATGTATGTGTGACATTACATGACTTGTTTCTTGCTATGCAACACTTTGAATTTTTTATTTAAATTTTATATTGTTGAGTGACTGTCTTTTGTTGCGTTATTTCGTCTTCAATCGAATTAGCTACAACGTACAATTTTTTTGTATTTGAATTGGTTTTTTTATTGTTTAATACAAATTGATAAAATGAGCAGTCGTGACAAAAATAGTGATGAAGAAATAAACGCTGACAGATTATCGAACTTTAATTGTAAAAAGTTATTTTTGTGATTTCGTAAAAATATTTTTTGTTAAATATATAAAACAAAATTTCTGAAAAATTTTCGATTGATTCGATTGATCGATTCGATATATTAATTTATGATTGATTTTCGATTACTGCAATTTTTGAATAACTAAATGTCGGGCGTATTCACGAAATTATTGACTGCACTCGTAAGATGCAGTGAAGTATACCCTATGCCAAGTGTTAAAACAAATTTACTATAGAATTAAATTACAGTGTACTCCACTTAATGTAATCAGTTTGGGACACCGTGATTTTGATACTAACTGACTATAACAATATAGATATAAAATGAGATATATTTACACACACACCTTATTTCCCAAATACTAAATTTCAAAACAAAATATAAAAACACAATTTTATTATGTACTGTATATTAGCCTTCAAAACAAGAATGTATACACAATATTAACCCCTTCCGGTAAAATGACGAGTCTAGCTCGTCATTAGTTTTTCATTCCATACCGCACAATGACGAGCTACACTCGTCATGCGATTAAAGTTACTGTTAAATATGATAATTTAGTTTAAAATTTCTAGTGTACTGAATTTGGTAACACTTTTATCACTTGCGAAAATCCCAAGTCACTATTGCATATTGTTTACTTGGTACAAGTCACTGCCAAATGAATGAGTCAGAATAAAAGAAAACCTACTAAGAAATGCCGTGCGTGTTACAAGAATCCAATTAAAAGTGAGACTACTTGGCGGTGTAAACAATTAAGAATTCCTTTGCACTTTGTTTTGAAAAGTACCACTAGCTTGAAGACTATTATCTGTATACCTTATTCATGTTTGGCTTTGATATTTTCTTAATTTTACTGTTTCTGATATTATTTAACACTATGTAAAAAGTGGATTTTAATTAAGAATATCTAAGAATTGTAAAATGAAACAAGTTTTTTAAATAAAAATTAAGTGGTTATTTCATGCACAGTTTTTCATTATTAAATCATACCGGAAGGGGTTAAAAGGGGATCAATTGTTGATTGTCTATAAATTTTTCTAAAAAGCTCATTGATAAATTGTTCATAATCAAAATCAACCCTTCATTTCGATTTAAATTTTCGATCTTTTGTTTTAATGCTAAATCATTTCACTTTCTGTCTTCGCTAGTCCGTGTGAAAAGAGTTAGGTAGAAACAATATCAGACAAAAGCATTTGGGTGCAGAAGGCAGCAATTCCGATTATCTCTTTAATAAGTTCGTTCTCATATTTTCGCATACTCTTCCCTTCCAAATAACACTTCAGATCTGCGAAGAGAAGAGTGAGAGAAAGATGGTTTGAGCGTTCACGATTTTGGAAACACTGTTGCCACGAAATCGAGTGAATAAACAAGTTTGACACAGATTAACACCGAAGATAGACCAACGACAGATAAATGTTCAATTACATGAATAATCTATCATCAGGCTTTTCGCATAAATAATAACTTCGCGACCAAAGGCTACTCGGACTATGAACATGCAGGATTTTTTTTAACCCTTTCGGCACATCGCCAGAAATTTGTAATGCGTAGTGTTTTTTCCCACGGAAATCCAGCCAATCAAACCGTTGTCCACTTCAATTAGCTTTGACAAGATGTCTTGAAAACCCAAAATACATCGAGGGTATGTGCGATAAAAGATTTAGGAAATCAAATAACAGGAAAACTTCAAATATTGCTTCTGGAAACATCGGTTTACAGTTAAGCATTCAGAAAAAAAAGGAAAAGGAAAAATATGGTATTAACACATTGTGGGTACATTTCGCAGCGGAATTATACCGGGAGCGGGCGTAATTTTTACTATTTTTTCAACTTTTTATAATTTTTATTATTTTAATTTTATTAAATTCACGTATTTCTTTACGGATGTCCCTGGCCACATAAACATTTCATGTTGTGTATCCTTAAACTTTCTTCTCGTAATGTAATAATAGCCTAAGTAATCTGCCCGTCTGTCCTCGAAGTTATGAAGCTGTTGGACCTGGAATGGATAGAGCATCCATATTGGATTTTTGACGAGTTAAGGTTAGCAAAATTCAAAGCGAGTAAAGTTTTTCTTTTCCTAAACTACAGATCCGATTCTGAAGCAAAGTGGTATGAATAAGCTTCGTATCCCAGCGAAAAATACTGTCCTCTTTAAAAAGTTCGAAATCCACCCTGTCCCCTTTTTGAGCGTTTAATGTCATTATATCAAGCCCCATTTTAAGATCAAGAGATTAAATTTATCAATTTATCGCATAATAAATAGGTAAAAATAACATTTTTTTCTAGCTTTATGACTTCCTTCCTTTAACCATCTCATATAATCATTTCTTATTTTAAATTATTTAAATATCGTCTGCATTATTCCCATACGTTTTATCACTGAACTTAGATATTACGTAAAAAAATTTCTTTTTTATTTGACTTAAATAATAGATTAAGTACATGTGTGATAATTTTAATCGACTATTTTTGTTGAAAGGTAATTCTCAGCCAAAAAACTAACTATTTTTTTACCTGCCTCATAGGGTTCTTTACAATTCTGGAAAATTAAAAATTTTAATGATCCCGTCATATGACGGGCTATATGCTAGTAATCAAAGACCAGGTAAACTTCAAATATTGCTTCTGGAAACATCGGTTTACAGTTAAGAATTAAGAAAAAAAAAGGAAAAAGACTTACAGAAAAATATGGTATTAACACATTGTGTGCTGGTACATTTCGTAGCTGAATTGTACCGGGAGCGAGCATTTTGCTCGTTAATTTAGTTATTCAGTTAAATCCCAATAGAACGAAAATTATTTCATTTTTTAACCAACTTTTCGTATATTATATTGAATTATCAAACAAATATAAGTAGAAATATATAAATAAGATTTTTATAAACAAAAAATATATATTTTAGTGGATAAATTTATAATAGTATTGTAAATATAAAAAATTAAATATAAATAGCAGTATTTAGTTCTATTTTTTTCAAATTATGTCATATGTACATTTTACATTATAAAAAATGAAAAGAGCAATCATAAAACTAATAACATAAAGACTAGTTTTTATTTTGTCTAAATTTTTCCAGATTGTATGTCGTAGACAAGAACATTTGGCTTCGTTTTTCTGTATAGACCGTTATTTTTGTACCCACAAACAAACCATGTTGTTACACTAACCCGTACTAGTACATGAATTCCGCTCAAGTATCAATCGCTAGAAAACGTACTAGTACGTGTCCCGCGCTCAAGTATCAATCTTCAGAAAACTCATAAGTTGAGCGGAAGTTTGATACGTGTCCGCTCAAGTATCAAACTTCAGAAACGTACTAATACGTGTCGTGCGCTCAAGCATCAATCGTCAGAAAACGTACTAGTACGTGTCCCGTGCTCAAGTATCAATCGCCAGAAAACGTACTAGTACGTGTCGTGCGCTCAAGTATCAATCGCCAGAAAACGTACTAGTACGTGTCTCGCGCTCAAGTATCAATCGCCAGAAAACGTACTAGTACGTGTCTCGTGCTCAAGTATCAATCGCCAGAAAACGTACTAATACGTGTCGTGCGCTCAAGCATCAATCGTCAGAAAAAGTACTAGTACGTGTCCCGCGCTCAAGTATCAATCGCCAGAAAACGTACTAGTTCGTGCCCATCATACAATGTGTTAAGAACTGTGCAAGTCATTTCATTTGCCTGCATACGTTTGCATACGTTAGTGATATACGTATATATATGTTCAGTGATAAAACATACGTTTTATCACTTAACTTAGTAGATATTACGTCAATAATTTTCTCTCATATTTGGCTTAAATAATAGATCAGGTACATATGTGATAATTTAAAATTCAATCATCGATTATTTTTTGTTGCCATGAAAATTTTATCGCCGGTGTTAACAAATTCTTTTCATAAAAGTCTAGGAGTCTATTTACGGACTAATATATATCTAACGTTCAAGTTATATATCTTTGAAAATTAAGAAGTTTGTTGGTTTGTGTGTTTGTTTTTTATGCATAATTACACGGTTTGCAAGCGATTCGTCAAAATTTGGACATCATTCATATATACTGTCAAATAATCACTGTCAATATTAAAACCTGTGTGTCCATCCTATCATGTAATAGAACAAGATAAATTTGGCAACTAATATACGGCCAGTAAAGTTTTACTGATCCCATCATATGGCGGGCTATATTCTAGTAAGAGAATACTGATACTTCGATAGTTCACGACGGTCCACTATCCCTATAGAGTGTAGGGAGTTCTTCATTTAACACTGAAGAACCTCAATTTCAATCATCCTTTGAAGGGGAAGGAGATTTTTGTTCTTTCGTACCTCACTGCCAGCCAAATGGGTAGAGCGATACCAGGGATTTTTGGAACCGGAGTTCGAATTTCTCCGTTGGCATGGATGTTGTAGGAGTTCGGAATCGGCTTCAAGCAGTAGATCTCGAACTCATTAGCCCTCATGTAGCAAAACAGTAGATCGTAGCACTCTAAACTAAAACCAATCACACCTCGCTCTCACATGTCGACCTTCCAGCAACACAACCCATTATCAAAACCCACAGATTTAACATGCAAGTTCTCGGGGAGTAGAAGGAAATGTTAGTTCACCGTTCTTTACGCAGAATAGAGTGAGAAAAGATGTAATGAATGCTTCACTACCCTTACATGTATAATCCTGTATTATCAAACTTCCCAGTTTGCCAACTGTCTACGCTACATTGGAAAAACAACTACTACAAACAAAACTATTAAGACTTCAAAGGTTCTGTTTCTAAAAAAGAAAAGTTTTTCAAAAACATCGAAAAAGCAGATCAAGTTCTATTTTATGACGTCTAAAAAATTGACATTCAACAGTTGTATGATACCCTAGATGTCGTCTGATTAAACGCTTAAGCTCAAAAACAAAACAAATATGTCATGTAACACATGATTAAAAACTCTTAATTTGTAGTCCACAAACTACTTGACGATGGGTATTCGCACTGGGTAAATAGAAAGATATTCTGTTGTCAAATTTACATATTTATGTTGTTGAAGCCTTTTTTCTACCAGTGAAATCTCTAAGGACTTATAGTATACTCCTCGGCGCAACAGCTCATAGCGGGCCAGGGAGTACGGTGCCAGTCTCCATTTCCAAGACCAAAGGCCCTGGGGTGCGAAACATATGTTCCGGTAAGGTGGTCAACCTTTCGCGGAACCCCCCGTGTTTAGTTCTGAAGCTTTCTTGGTCATCAGTTTGTCTACCCACTGAAGGGATGAAAGGCTGAGTCAACCTTGCCCAGTCCGGGAATTGAACCTAGGACCTGTGTCGTGATAGCGTGAAGCGCTACCCCAACGCCACTGACCTTCGATTTTAGCGTGTAAGAATGTAAATAATATGTAGTTTTGTTTGGAGCGCTACGGTCTACTTTTTGCAACACGAGGGCTAATGAGACCGGGACCTACTGCTTAAAGCCGATTCCGAACGGCTAAGAACATCCATGCCACAGTGGGATTCGAACCCACGAACTCCGGTTCCGAAGGCCAGCACCCTAACCATTCGGTCCTCTAAATAATATGTAAGGAGAAGAGATGGAATTGATTGTTGAAGTCTCGGACAGGGTACTGCCTACCCAAAAGGGTGTAAATCTTTGGCATGCCCACTGATACAGTTCTTCAAGAGCTTACAAATATTTTTTAACTAAAAAGTAAATAGATAAACATTTGATAACACAAAATAGGTATCACTAAGGGAGGGGGACTACGTCTGCCTTTACAAGATAGTCTTAAGGGGTAAAAAGAAAAAAAAAGGAACAAAAATCAGCCACATGTAGGCCAGGAAGAATCGCCTATTCTAATAATCACAGTTTAATTTAATATTATTATGCAATAACCAATTAATGGTGTTAATTCAGATAGGTTACCAATTGGCGAATTTGGTGAAATTGCTAAAGGCGTTTATGAAACAATTATTCAAACTAACTTTACTTTTAGTTACGACTGCTAAGTGAGGTACAGAAATAAAGTAAAGGAATAAAATTTTTAAACAAACTTACAGCGATTTCACTTTAAAAGAGATATTATTACTATATCACAATAAGGTCACCATGATATTTACTATTTTGGCAATAATACCAACAAAGTATCCATGAGAAAAAGGTACTCCTTAGTATTTTTAGCGACTTTTATTTCTGCTGAGCGTGCCAATGTAACACAATTATATACTGTTAGTTAATTAAACGAATCCGTTTACAAACAGAGCATTCATATATTAACTACCCTTAAACACAATTAATTCCTGGGTAGCTTACTAATCCGATAGATCCAAATTATTATAAAAATTACCCATAGCAAAGTATAGGAGAAAGTAGTTGCAAACCAGTAAGAGATGAAAACAAAATGGTATTGTAGAACAGGAGTATAACCGGTTTGGATTTTCGGTAAAATCGCTATTGTTCCCCGAAGCTAATGAATTTAATTTCACAAAATAACCGAAAATAATTATTTAACTCTTTAAGGGTCACCTACATAAATTCTTTAGAATTTAATGAAATTAGTTTTAGATATTATCTATGAACCTTATAAACTAGCATACAGCCCGTCATATGACGGTTTGGTTTGGAGCGCCACGGTCTATGCAACACGAGGGCTAATGAGACCGGGACCTACTGCTTAAAGCCGATTCCGAACGGCTACGAACATCCATGCCACAGTGGGATTCGAACCCACGAACTCCGGTTCCGAATGACCATTCGGCCATCTCTCGGCCCGTCATATGACGGGATCGGTAAAATTTTTAATTTTCCAGAATTGTAAAGTACCCTATGAGGCAGGTAATAAAATGGCTTTGTTTTGGCTGAGAATTTTCATTTATTATTTTAACCGGTGATAAAATTTTCATTGCAACAAAAAATAATCGATGATTAATTTAAAATTATCACATATATACCTAATCTGTTGTTTAAGCCAAATGTAAAAGAAAATTATGTGATATCTAAGGTCAGTGATAAAACGTATAAGAAATGATTAAACGAGATGGTTAAAGGAATGGTGTTATAATGCTAAAAGAAATTACCTTTTTACCTATTATGTGATAAATTTAATCGCCTACTCTTAACCGGGGAAAATAGGGCTCGAAATAATGGCATTAAACGCTCGAAAAGGTGGGAAGGGGTGGTATTTCGAACGTTTTAAAGACAGTATTTTTCGCTGTGATATGAAGCTTATTAATAAAAACTTATTTTAGAATCGGATCGATCGTTTAGGAGAAGATAAACTCGACTCTCTTTGAATTTTTCTAACCCTAACTCATCGAGAATATAATATGGATACCTGTATCCATTGCAAATCCAGCCGCTTCATAAATTCGAGGATAGACGGAGAGATAACTTTTTTTTAATCCTTGGTGGTAACAGCCTTTCCTAAGGCCTAGGCTTTGAGATGTTTACCTCGAAACAGTTCACTCCGCAACAGTAAAACAAAGAAAAAAAAGAGAGAATGTAGTCATGAGTTATCATTTAAAAATGTGCATAATTTAAATAATTAAACCGAAACCCTGGAAGAAAGTAGTATTATGCTTGTCGTTAACCCCTTCCGGTATGATTTAATAATGAAAAACTGTTCATGAAATAACCATTTAATTCTTATTTAAAAAACTTGCTTCATTTTACAATTCTTACATATTCTTAATTTAAATCCACTTTTTACATAGTGTTACATAATATCAGAAACAGTAAAATTAAGAAAATATCAAAGCAAAACATTAATAAGGTATACAGATAATAGTCTTCAAGCTAGTGGTACTTTTCAAAACAAAGCGCAAAGAAATTCTTAATTGTTTACACCGCCAAGTAGTCTCACTTTTAATTGGATTCTTGTAACACACACGGCATTTCTTAGTAGGTTTTCTTTTATTCTGACTCATTCATTTGGCAATGACTTGTACCAAGTAAACAATATACAATAGTGACTTGTGATTTTCGCAAGTGATAAAAGTGTTGCCAAATTCAGTACACTAGAAATTTTGAACTAAATTAATTATCATATTCAACAGAAACTTTAATCGCATAACGAATATAGCTCGTCATTGTGCGGTATGGAATGAAAAACCAATGACGAGCTAGACTCGTCATTTTACCGGAAGGGGTTAACAATTTCATAAAAATATTTACAGTACAAAAAAAAAAGGCTTGACCATTTAGCTGGTGCAAGTGATTAGTTCACAGTTTTCAATCATCCAGGAGATTAGTTTTTGTGCCTTACTGCTCAGGACTTTGTATGTGAAAGCTGGAACCATTTCGATTCCGCTCCTATCGGAGGCTCTTTAAGATGAAAATCCTTTGTTAGATTACAAGAGAAAAGATAGTGCAGAGCGGACAGATCAGATAACTTAGGCTGTTATTATATAGGAGGATGGTGGATTCACTTACGTGCATTTGTTTTCTCCATTTTCGGTATATGTGAGCTTCCTCCCCGTCGCCTCCAGGTATTCTTTCCAGTTGCTGTACTTGATGGGTGTCGAATGTACACCGTCCTGTGACGACAAGAGGACCAACACGAAAACCGCACAAAGGCTTGTGACGACGACTGAACTATGCATCTGAAAAGTAGAAAGTAAAAAAGATAAACATTTACTCACAAACAGACGCGTGATATCAAAACTCTTTACCCTCAGTTTCTACAAATGGAACTTTTTAGTTAGTGTAACATAAAATTCTGAAGTTTCCCGTACTTCCCCGCCTACTTTCACATAAAGGTGTCACCTGCAGAGTCAAGCGTTTTGACAATGGTTAAACACTTCGCAGTTTTGTTCCTACTTGTAAAAATAAAGTTACGTTGGCCTAGTGTTTGAGGTTTGGTTTTCATCCTCTCATTCAGACTTAGGTTGAGCCAAACCGTAATCCAGTTTACAAGTATTTATATTAATTTAAGCAAAATAAGTATTTGATAACTTTGTTTAAAGTAATATACTCATATTTCTTTGAAGAATTTCTTACAAAATAATCATTCAGTCACAAATGTTGAAAGTCAGATGATCTCATTTAGTTTAACCTTGTATACAATCAGTCGTGTGAATGATTACATAATGATTTGTTGTCTGATACGTTTATTAAACACATCCTCTGTACATTATTTGGAGATTTTACAAGTGAAACAAAGAGATTTCGATGTCAAAATCACAATAATCCAACCTCAATCTCTCAAAGTGTCCATGAACCACTTCTTCCCGATTATCGCTTGACCCTCTTTCTAAGCGGAGAATCTTGTCCCTTCCATCAAAACATAAAACATCCGGTCGACGGATCACAACTAAATTGTTTTTCACATCGAAATTGCCTTAAATGGCGTTAATTCAGGAAAACACAACTGATTATATATCTCTCAGATCATATTTTGACATTTTTTTCCAGAATATATAAATAAATTTCAAATACTTTCCTTTTGGAATAAATCTCCAAATTCCCTTTTAACACGATACTACCAATGAATCAAAACTTTTTAAAATGATTGGTTCATACTTATATATCTTCATGATTGATAATCTCCTGTATCAGAGGTCATCTATTTTCTTCCAGAATTCTGAAATTTAAATAATTGTCAAATAGTTTCACTTTTGTAGAATTCCAGAAATTTCCTTTAACCAGGATTCTTCCAACGAATCAAAACTTTGTAAAACTATTGGTTTATACTCATGTATCTTCATGATTGATAATCTCCTGTATCAGGTCATCTATTTTCTTCCAGAATTCTGAAATTTAAATAATTGTCAAATAGTTTCACTTTTGTAGAATTCCAGAAATTTCCTTTAACCAGGATTCTTCCAACGAGTCAAAACTTTGTAAAACGATTGGTTTATACTTATGTATCTTCATGATTTATAACCTCCTGTATCAGGTCATCAATTTTCTTCCAGAATTCTGAAATTTCAATAATTATCAAATAGTTTCACTTTCAAATAAATTCACAAATTTCCTTTTACCACTATACTGTCAACGAATCAAAACATTTTGAAACGATTGGCACACACTTATGTATCTTCATGATTGATAATCTTCTGTATCAGGTCATCTACTTTATTCCAGAATTCTGATATTTAAATAATTATCAAATAATTTCACTTTTGAATAAATCTACAAATTTCCTTTTACCACGATACTACCAACGAATCAAAACGTTTTAAAATGATTTTCTCAAACTCAAATGTCTTCATGACTGATAATCTCTTGTATCAGGTAATTATTTTCTTAGAAAATTCTGAAATTTGAATAATTGTCAAATAGTTTGAAAAAACCTACAATTTTCCTTTACCCACGATACTTCCAACGAATCAAAACTTTTTAATACGATTGGTTCACACTTATGTATGTTCATGATTAATAATCTCTTGTATCAGGTCATCTATTTCCTTCCAGAATTCCTCAATTGGTGCCAGTATCACGGGAAAGAGGAATTTGTAGATTTCCTCAAAAGTGAAATTATCTGACAATCATTCACTTTCCCGTAATACTGCCAATGAGTCAAAACTCTTTGTACATTCGTGTCTGCAAGGAGTCATAATACATTGTATCAAGTCGTCTGTTAGACATTTTCTTTCAGAATTATAAATGTCAAATAATTTCCTTTTTGAAGAAGAGTACAACTTTCCAGCCAAATAAAATCTAAACTCCTCTGCATCAATACAAAAATAAACCTTTACAAAACCCTTATAAGACCGATTATTTTATATGGCAGTGAGACATGGGCAATTAACAAAACAGAAGAAAATAGGAATATTTTTGAAAGAAAAATCCTTCGGTCAATATTTGGAACAGTAAAGGTTTGGTTTGGTTTGGTTTGGTTTGGAGTGCTACGGTCTACTGTTTTGCACACGAGGGCTAATGAGACCGGGAACAGTAAAGGAAAATAATACTTGGAGAGGTTTATATAACCATGAATTATATACTAAATACAGACAACCTAACATCTTGAGAGTTATTAAATCCAACAGAATTAGATGGCTGGGACATGTTTTCAGACGAGCAGATTTGGACCCAGTTGAAAAATTAACTTTTTCAAAGATTGAGGGTACAAGAAGAAAAGGTATACTAGCAACAAGGTGGTCGGATTGTGTGGAGAAAGATTTGGAGATCTTGGGTACTAATACATGGAGAAACCTTTCAAAAAGTCGTGAGGAAACAGACAGAGAAAGCCTTGGCCTGTACCAGACTGTAGAGCTGCTGAAGAAGTAGTACAACTTTCCTTTTACCACGATACTGACAAGTCAAAACGTTTTAAAAAGATTAGCTGATAATCTCTTGTATCAGATCATCTATTTTCTTCTAGAATTCTGTAATTTGAATAATTGTCAAATAGTTTCACTTTTGAGGAAATCTATAAATTTTCCTTTCGCATGATACTGCCATTGAGTCAAAACTCTTGATTCGTACATACTTGTCTTCAGTGATTTTTAATATCGTGTATCAAGTTATCTGTTAGACAATTTTTTTCTGCACTATAAATTAGTGTCAAATAATTTCCTTTTTTAAAAATTCTATAACTTTCCTCTTACCATGATACTAACAAGTCAAAACGTTTTAAAACGATTGGCTCATACTTATGTATCTTCATGACTGATAATTTCCTGTATCAAGTCATCTATTTTCTTCCAAAAATCTGAAATTTAAATAGTTAAATAGTTTCACTTATGAATAAATCTACAAATTTCCTTTTACCACGATACTGCCAACGAATCAAAATGTTTCAAAATGATTGGTTCGCACTTATGTATCTTCATGATTGATAATCTCCTGTATCAGGTCATCTATTTTCTTCCAGAATTCTGAAATTGGTATCAGTATCACGGGAAAGATGAATTTGTAGCTTTTCTCAAAAGTAAAATTATCTGACAATCATTCACTTTCCCGTGATACTGACAATGAATCAAAACTCTTGTTTCTTACATAACGTGTCTTCAAAGAGTTATATCGTGTATCAAGTCATCTGTTTGATATTTTCTTTCTGCATTATAAATTAGTGTCAAATATTTTCACTTTTGTAGAAGTCTACAAATTTCCTTTTACCACGATACTTCCAACGAATCAAAACTTTGTAAAACAATTGGTTCGTACTTATGTATCTTCATAATAGATAATCTCTTATATCATGTTATCTGTTTTCTTCCAGAATTCTGAAATTTGAATAACTGTCAAGCAGTTTCACTTTTGAAATAATCTACAAATTTTTCCTTCCCATGGTTTTGCCAATGAGAAAAACTCTTTGTACATACGTGTCTTGAAAGAGTTATAATATTGTGTGTCAAGTCATCTATTTGAAATATTCTATCAGAATTATAAGTGTCAAACATTTTCACTTTAACAGAAATATACTTTTGCGCGATACTGTCAGCGAGGCAAAATTCTTTAAAATTATTGGTTACTACATACGTGACTTCAAAGGGTAATAACCAGTTCGAGTAACACGCGTTAAGATTAAATAAACGTGTGTGTTCAAATACATAAAAAATAACTAAAAAAGTAAATATAAAAAAAAAGAATAGAAACATTAGACTTTAGATCAGTATGAAGATAAACAAATTATTCAGCTTCTACCAGATAATTCTCAGCCACAAAACAATTTTTTTATCTGCCTCATGGGATACTTTACAATTCTAGAAAATTAAACATTTTACTGCTCCCGTCATATGACGGGCTATATGCTAGTTAAAATTTGTTAGTGAAGTGCCATTTGTTTTCAAAGAATATTGTTGCAAAATTTTCATGATCATTTCTCCCTATTTTTTGTGAAGACACGCTGACATATTTTAAAGCAACTGAATTGGTTTTATTTTTCACATTTTTGAAAATTGTTACGCACACATAAAATTGGTATTTTGGAATAACTTGGTATATCTCTAAAATTATATTTTTAATATCTGTTGGTGAAATGTAATTATTTGATTTCGAAGAAGACTATGGTAAAATTTTAATTACATTTTCTTCTTTTTGGAGCGGAAGACACGCTTACAGGTTAATAAAATTATTTCATAAAATGAAATCTACTTTAATTTTTACATCATTAAAAATTATGTACACAAAAGTGATAATTTTGCATAACTTGGTATTTTTTTAAATTATCTATTTCCTTTTTTAAAATTTATGTTAATGGAATGTCATTTGTATTCAAAGATTATAATGGCAAAATATTTTTAAAATAATTTAAAGTTAAATATACGTTTTTATTTTTCTCTCTTTAAAATTTTAATAATGCATTACTCTGGACAATTTTGGTTATTGAAATCTTTAAAACTACCATAAAATTTTTAATTTCCTAGAGTTGGAAAGTGCCTTAGAAGGCAGGTAAAAATTTGACTCTTTTTATGGAAAACTAAAAATAGTTTCAAGAAGCTTGTTGAACTAGTTTCTGTTTTCAGTGAAGGTAAATGGCAATCCTATAAACAAAATCCTATAACGAAAATTTTCGATTATCTGCTATTTATTAACTAGCATATAGCCAGTCATAATGCGGAATCAGTACAATTTTTAACTTTCTAAAATTGTGAAGTACCCAATGAGGCAAGTAAAAAAATGGTTTGTTTTTTGCTTGAGAATTATGTGGTACACGCTGAATAATTAGTTTATTTTTATTTATAAAACATTTTATATTGACTTGCACACAGCATTGCATACAAAAAATGCACTGTTTTGACGTGAAAGGATTTACATATATTGAAAATAAGGTTTTCAAGAAAATGACAATCTTTAGTACCGTTGTATTTTGTCCTTTTTAAAAGAAAAAATACTTTTTGAAAGATCACAAAGTGTAGCATGTGTTCTCTATATAATTATCCAAAATTATAAAAAACTAGCATATAGCCCGTCATATGACGGAATCAGTATAATTTTTAATTTTCCAGAATTGTAAAATACCCTATGAGGCAGGTAAAAAAAAATGGGTTTTTTTTGGCTGATAATTATCTGGTACGCGCTCAATAATTCGATTATCTTTACTGACCGCATGTTAGTTGCCAACTTTAAATTATCTTGTCATATTACGTTATACGATGGACAGCAGAGGTTTCAATATTGACGGTGATTATTTGGTGGTATATATGAATGATATCCAAAATTTGGCGAATCGATTGCAAACCGTGTGGTTATGTATAAAAAACAAACACACAAACGAACAAACTTCTTAATTTTCAAAGATATATAACTTAAACAATAGATATATATTAATCCGGGAAATAGAGTCATAGATTTTGGTTTGGTTTGGTTTGGTATGGTATGGTATGGTATGGTATGGTCTACTGTTTTGCACACGAGGGCTAATGAGACCGGGACCTACTGTTTAAAGCCGATTCCGAACGGCTACGAACATCCATGCCATAGTGGGATTCGAACCCACGAACTCTGGTACCGACGATCAGCACCCTAACCAATCGTCCAGCGTCATAGATTCTATTATACCGGTGATAAAATTTTCATTGCAACAAAAAACAATCGATGATTCAATTTAAAATTATCACATAGGTACCTAATCTATTATTTAAGATAAATATAAAAGAAAATTATTTACGTAATATCTAAATTCAGTGATAAAAGGTATGAAAATAATGCAGACAATATTTAAATAATTTAAAATAAGAAATGGTTGAATGAAATAAAATGAATGATAAGAAATTAAAGAAATGAAATGATAATGCTAGAAAAAAAATGTTATTTTCATTTACTTATGTGATAAATTAATGAATTTAATCGAATGCTTTTAATGGGGGAAAAGAGGTCTTTAAATTAACCCATCAAAAAGGAAGGAGGGGGGATTTCGAATGTTTTAGAACTCGATTTGAATTTTGCTAACCCTAATTCGTCAAGAATCCAATACAGATTCCTCTATCCATTCCAGATCGAACCGCTTCATAAATTCCAGGACCGACTGAGAGAAAACTTAGGCTATTATTATATAGGGGATTACCTGCAGGAGTTTGTCATTTTAATTTCTTAAACACTATTAAAATGTATTTTATTTTTTAGTAAATTCTAGTTAACTATAAGTAAAAAATCTTGTTTGCAAGCCACAAAAAAAAAAAAAGTTTTGAGAAATATTCATTTAAAGATAATGGTTCCTAAAAAATATTTGTAATAAATATCCTCTGATATTTAAATAATTTAAAATAAGAATGGATTCAATAAGATCGTTAAAGGAATGACGTCATAATGCTAGAAAATAATGTTATTTTTACATATCTATTATGTGATAAATGGATAATTTTAATCGCTTGCTCTTAATCGGGGAAAATAGGGCTTGAAATAATGGTATTAAATGTTAGAAAAGGGGGGAGAGGGGAGGTTTTTGGTTTGGTTTGGAGTGCTACGGTCTACTTTTTGCAACACATGGGCGAATGAGACCGGGACCTACAGTTTAAAGCCGATTCCGAACGGCTACGAACATCCATGCCACTGTGGGATTCGAACCCACGAACTCCAGTTCGGAAGGCCAGCACCCTAACCAATCGGCCATCGTTCGGCGAGGGAAGGTGAGGAAGAGGTGATTTTGAACGTTGCCAATCCTAACTCATCCAGAATCCAATATGGATGCCTCTATCCAGTCCAAGTCCAACCACTTCATAAATTCGAGGACAAACGGACAGATAACTTAGGCTATTATTATATAGGGGATGAAACTTGTGTTTTATATTTGATACATACGCACCAAGGGATGACACATCATACTGTCAATTAGTATATTGCCTACCAATTGACCAATATGCTCTTTCGACAATAATATTCTAAAAATTAGAAATCATACCAATTGTATAAATATCCAGTATACTCAAATTTTGATTATTTTTGTAATTTTCTTGGCAAGACATCGTTCTAAATTATTGTTTTTTACATAAAAAAATTGACTTTGTTTTTCAAAAAAAAAAGTGCATTAACCGTTTGAGAATCCAAGTGCCTGGCAGTTGCAATTAACTTAACCCTTTAAAGGTCACGATTAAAAAATCTTTTAAATTTAAGGGCATTAGGTTATAAACGTTGCCTGTGAATCTTATAAATAGGAAACATATAACAAATTTTACATTCCTTTAGTAGGTGGAAACTTTTATGGGGGGCGGGGGTAAATTGTGAAACTTTTCCCTTGTACAGCACGGAAACAAGAGTTTAAAACTAATTATTTTGGAAGAACAATGTATAATTATCATAAAGATGATGGAATAAGTAGATAGCTACACAATTTTTCATTGTTGCTTTTGGTAGGTGTTTTTATTTGAAATCTCCTATATAATAATAGCCTAAGTTATCTGTACATCCGTCCTCCAATTTATGAAGCGGTTGGACCTGGAATGGATAAGAGGCATCCATTGAAAGAGAATAAAGTTTACCTTCTCCTAAACTATCGATCCGATACTAAAATAAATTTGTATAAATATGCTACATATAAAAGCAAAAAATACTGTCGTCTTTAAAACGTTCGAAATCCAACACTTCCCTCCTTTTCGAGCGTTTAATGCCATTATTTCGAGCCTATTTTCCCCGGTTAAGAGCAGGCGATTAAATTTATCAATTTATCACTTAATAAAGAGGTAAAAATAACAATTTTTCTAGCACTGTAACGTCATTCCTTTATCTCATTTAATCATTTCATATTTTAAACTATTTAAATATCGCCTACACTCTTTTAATATCTTTTATCTCTGAACTTAGATATTACGTAAATGATTTTCTTTTATATTTGGCTTAAATAATAGATTAGGTACATACGTGATCATTTTAAATTGAATCATCGATTATTTTTTGTCGCAATGAAACTTTTACCACCGGTATTAACAATAAATTCTTTTCATATAAGTCTAGGAGTCTATTTCACGGACTCATAAATATCTAACTTTTAATTTATATATATTTGGAAATTAAGAAGTTTGTTCGCTTGTGTGTTTGTTTATTATACATAACCACACGGTTTGACTAAATGAATTCAATGTGATTCTAAACTGCATTACAGGATCGGGAAACTCTAGAGGAGTGTGACGATAAATAAATTATTGAGAGTGAACCAGATAGTTCTCAGCCAAAAAACAAACCATTTTTTACCTGCCTCATTGGGTACTTAACAGTTCTGGATTATTAAAAATTTTACCAATCCCGTCATATGATGGGCATATGCTAGTCTTCAGGAGAAAAATCAAATTCGAAATTTTTCATGTAAAGCAAATTTTAAACTAATATATTTGAAAGAGAAAAATAAACTATGCAAAACTATTATCTGTTGCTACATCAAAGAATCGATAACATAGAAAATCGAAAAAAATTCTTGCTATGTTTTTAAAAAGAACAGAAAAAAAGTATTCACAGGTTTCTCCTTTAAAGGATTTAACACTCTAAGCGGTTCGCACGTACAATTCCAGCAAACCGATGATGTCTTAACCCCTTCCGGTATGATTTAATAATGAAAAACTGTGCATGAAATAACCATTTAATTTTTATTTAAAAAACTTGTTCCATTTTACAATTCTTACATATTCTTAATTAAAATCTACTTTTTACATAATGTTAAATAATATCAGAAACAGTAAAATTAAGAAAATATCAAAGCAAAACATTAATAAGGTATACATATAATAGTCTTCAAGCGAGTGGTACTTTTCAAAACAAAGTGCAAAGGAATTCTTACTTGTTTACACCGCCAAGTAGTCTCACTTTTAATTGGATTCTTGTAACATACACGGCGTTTCTTAGTAGGTTTTCCTTTATTCTGACTCATTAATTTGCCAATGACTTGTACCAAGAAATTCTAAGTAAACAATATGCAATAGTGACTTGTGATTTTCACAAATGATAAAAGTGTTCCCAAATTCAGTACACTGGAAATTTTAAACTAAATTAATTATCATATTTAACAGTAACTTTAATCGCATGACGAGTGTAGCTCGTCATTGTGCGGTATGGAATGAAAAAATAATGACGAGCTAGACTCGTCATTTTACCGGAAGGGGTTAAAAGCGGTTGTCACGTACAATTTTCGACCACCGAAAATTCTCCGAAAATGGATGTAGTGTACATTTCTGCCAGTGCTTTCCCCCATAGAGTTTTGTGGTAGGAGAATCAGGTCGATTGTTTAGGAACTGCACCCCTCTTTGACTGACATTTATTGATAGATGCACCCCTCCCTCCTGAGGCACACAGACGCTGATAGCTGTTCATGGCTTTGTAAATCTCTAATTCGAAGTATTTCGTTTGCGGTAACAGATGTATCTCTAATTCCACCACTTAAATATCTTGGATGACATTCGTAAAAAATAAAAAAATAAGTCTCTCAAAGAATATTTTTATTTGTATTTTTAGAATCTATTAATTCTTATGGGACGATCTTCGAGACTTGAAGAACTTTATGTGTGTTAAAAATTAACAATCTATAATATCTATTTATATATCTATTTATAACCGGAAGTAAAGGAACAATAACGAGGGTGGGTTTCCCGTATCCCATTCTAGTCGACTAAGGGTGAAGTAAAAAATCATAGAACAACTTCACCACTGACACAGTAAACCTTTAGCGTATTTTTGGAAACTTTTTTTCCTCGATGTGTTCCACTCGGAGGGTTAAAGCCACTAATGTTTGACAAATCAAACCGCCTAGTTAAAAGAAAAATATACGCGAAGCCCTCAATAGGGTTTATCTAACAATTCCGGAAGCATGTTTCCCCCTGCCAGAACAAAACAAGAAGAAAAAGAACTCTTACTTTTGCTGGATGGCGAGCGATTTTTCGAATAACGAAACGTTCATTCACTGGAATCCCTGATATTCTGATGACACGCGCTGCAATCGAATTCTTTTATAGACATCGCCCATCACCGAGTGTCCATGCGCCGATGTAGGTTACGTTCTTATCATCTGACCTCTTTCTATTATGAGAAGATGAAGATTTTCAGATTCTTTTTTTCTTTCCATGCCTTTTGACCTTTCTCGCGTACGGTCAACCCTTCGTCGTTCACATCCTTTGAAAACTTATTGATGGTAAGAGTAATTTCAATGATCTTAACCCGGTCGAGGTTTGATGAATTCCTGTGTCAACAACCAACGGTTAAACAATACAGGGCCGTCGAATCTTAGGGTTGGAACTTCCAAAATCTAAACAAACCATAATAAGAACAAGCCGCCTTAAGGTCGTTCGACGACTGTGATATATTTTTCTTTGCTTTCATATATAACTCAGTATAGACTCTTTAAGCTGATTGAATACCAGAATGTTATTCTTGTAGCACAGTAGTCTTCCAATATTTTTAACCTTTTTTTTTAAAAAAAAATGCAACTGCTTTTTTTAATCATTAAATGGTATTTTATTAATTTTCAATGATACAGGATTCTATCAATTCTAGCAATTGAAAAAAAAATTGTTTTCATACTGTCTTTATTATTTTTCTTAAATGGCCATATTTTTCTAATTTTTGTAACGTGGTAACAATTATATCAGTTCACGAATAGTTTTACAACGGAGAAATTAGATTGATATAATGTATTCTTTAGTTTTTACATAATGGTAATACTAAATTAAAGAAGTCTATTTTTCCATTGCAATTATAGCCGCCTATATGAGAAAATTTAGGAGGGGATCTGAGATAAAAAAAAAGTGTGCATGCATGTGTTGTATTCGCATATTTAAGTTTTAAATTTAGTTTAAAGAACTGACTTTACAAGGTGGGGGAGTAGCTGAAGTCCCTTCTGCACTTTCCATATGGGTGTCCTTGTTGGCAATGACAATATGCACCCCCCAAAATTAATTTCTGGGTACGCCACTGACCTAAACCCATATGTCTTTAGGCTTTAGGGGTAGTTGAAACATCTAGTTAATCTTGATAAACCAAGAGCTATACTTTCTCTGAAAGACAACATTTCACGACATGTTCTCAGCTTTTCTCCGGACACAATGTCTTCAATTGTAGAACATACCATCTTACTATTTCAAATACAGTAGAACCTCGATTAACAGAGGTTTCTGTTAACCGAGTCAATCACGAAGTTAATTTTTTTTCTTCTTTCCAAAATGAGCTTGGAAAAAATGATACACATTTTAATTCGTTGTCCGTGTTACAGGCACTTCTTCCTTACAACGTGATTGCCCAGGCATGGCAATGAGTGAATCCAGCTACAACTCGTAAATCCTTCAACAAAATAATTGTTGAAAAGATGAGACAGGGTGAATCCCAGCAGACGGAAAACACACCTACAAGTAACTTCTTGAGATCATCAATGGAATTGAAGGATGTGGGGAAGTTTTTGAAGAGAACATTTGCGAGCGGCTGGAAATTGAAAATCAACATCCAAATTTTGAAATTCTCAATGACGAAGAAATCATACAAGCCGTTAATCCTTCAATGGACATTAATGACACTGAAAATGAAGATGAGGACTTTAAGGATTCTATGACTATAAGTCATAGTGAAGGATTTCAAGCACTGACAACTGCCCTAAAATATTTGGAGCAAAGAAACGAGGCTACACCGATGGATCTCTTGTTGCTCAAAAATTGGCACGATAAGACTGCCCATGATTGAAATTCTGAACTTTTGCAACGAAAGGTAACACACTTTTTTAAAAGAATGCAAATTTAACAAATTAATGTATATTAAATTTTAAAAGTACAATATTTGCTTGAGATTTGTGTTATTTTTGAAAATGCATCTTTTGATATTTGACTGAGTATAGTTAAAAAAATTCCACTTAGTTAAAAATAATTCTACAATGACCAAAAAAAACAGCTATAAAAAGGTGACTGAATATAAAAGGAACAAGCTAAAAATGCAAAAGCAGTGTAAAGGAGATAGATAAGACCAAAAGTAAACCCAGCGATGAGGTATAAAATTCAGATGTGAGGGTAAAAACAGATGTTATTTAAAAACAGAAATAGATTACGATGAGGTGGATTATTTAAAATATCTTTCATATGAATAGATGAAGAATTAAAATAATGAATACGATGGTGTTTAAACCGAGGACAATCAATTAGGATATGCTTTACGGAGATGACTAAATTACAAAGATCGCAAACTGGAGCAGATTCTCCGAGTAACAAATGATGATGGGAAAAACGTGTATGACCAATCCGGAGGCGAGTAAGAACAACGTCATGTCTTCTAGATGGCAAAGTACTCAATTTACAATGTTTGCTTTAATTGTACGCAATTTATTATCCGTTTCTTCATCCCAAGAATTCTGCCACTTCTTACATAACAGGTTTTTTATATAATTTTTTGCATCACAAAGAGGCAAAGCCGTATCAAAAGAGTAGCTAGCGGTTTTTGCTGCTTTATCAGCATCCTCATTACCTTTTATTCCTACATGTGACGGAACCCAGCTAAAGAGAAGAGAAAAACCCACAGATTTCAGGCTTTCAATGAGGTCGAGGACATGGAGTATTAGAGGATGACTATTGTATCTGGGTGAAGAGAGAGATTCTAAAACGCTTTTTGAGTCAGAATAAAATATATAGTTGCCTTTCTCACGACGTGCTATCTCTTCCAAGCCTTTAAGAATGGCTAAAATTTCTGCAGAGTAAATAGAAAACGCTGCATGCAATTTAAAACTATATATATGGTCCTCTATAACAAAAGCACACCCCACAAAATTGCCTTGCTTAGAGCCGTCAGTAAAGAGAGGTGTAAAAGTAGAATACGTTTGTCTATGGTCTTTAAAAATTTGGTAATGAGATTTGTGTTATTTTTGAAAATGCATCTTTTGATATTTGACTGAGTATAGTTAAAAAAATTCCATTTTACTTTTTAAGTTTTGCTACTAGAGTTGATTTTCTTTTTAAATCTTTTTAGCTATAAAACATAAATTCATGTATGTTTATTTTATCATTTAAAGAAGGTTCTATTGTGTTTTATTTTAAAAGTTAGTTAAATTCGCAAGCCCGGAAGGTTTTTATACAGGGTTTCTATTAACCGACCGAGATTTCCGATATCTGAGGTACTAGCGGTCCCAATTAGCTCGGACAATCGAGGTTCTACTGTAGTTACTAAAAATGACGGTCATAAGGCTTAACACGTCTTCTTGTAAAATACTTTAAGTTGACTAAATGTTGACTAA
Organism: Pardosa pseudoannulata; assembly: GCA_032207245.1. Lineage (NCBI taxonomy): Eukaryota > Metazoa > Arthropoda > Arachnida > Araneae > Lycosidae > Pardosa > Pardosa pseudoannulata. The sequence goes on along the minus strand of CM063499.1, from coordinate 78,590,020 downwards.
ACGTGTATTTCATCAAAACATGCCCTCTGGTGGTAAAATTTTGAAATATTTTTTAATCGCTAAACAAATTCCCCTTCATTTCTTACACAACATTTCATAACTATTTCAACATTACTCGACTAAAGACAATGTTAAAGGTCGTAAGTTTAATTATGGACAATCTGCATATAAAAATGACAATTTTTAAAAAATTGTGGGGAAATAAAATTTTGTATATATGTGTAGAAAAGAATTAGGCAGATTTTTATTTTTATCGCTTTTTTAAATTTTGATGTATTTTGCAAGACATACATAATTCAAAAAATAATAAGGTTGCATACACACCTCAAACATCCGAGGATACATGCTGTTTCTGATGCCACTTGGTCAAACGAAGCTCGATTGAGCCATACGCTACTAATATACGTACTATACGTTTTCTGAGGATTGATACTTGTGATACTTGAGCGCGGGACACTTACTAGTACGGGTTAGTGTAACAACATGGTCTGTTTGTGGGTACAAAAATATAGGTATATACTAATATTGTATGCTGGACACATACTAGCACGTTTTCTGACGATTGATACTTGAGCGCGGGACACGTACTAGTACGTTTTCTGACGATTGATACTTGAGCGCGGGTCACGTACTAGTACGTTTTCTGAAGATTGATACTTGAGCGCGGGACACGTACTAGTACGGGTTAGTGTAACAACATGGTTTGTTTGTGGGTACAAAAATATAGTTTATGCTAATATTGTATTCGGGACACATACTAGCATATTTTCTGAAGATTGATACTTGAGAGCGGGTCACGTACTAGTACGTTTTCTGACGATTCATACTTGAGCGCGGGACACGTACTAGTACGTTTTCTGACGATTGATACTTGAGCGCGGGACAAGTACTAGTACGTTTTCTGACGATTGACACTTGAGTGCGGGTCTTGTACTAGTACGTTTTCTGACGATTGATACTTGAGAGCGGAACACGTATTAGTACGTTTTCTGACGATTGATAGTTGAGCGCGGGACACGTACTAGTACGTTTTTTGAGGATTGATACTTGAGCGCGGGACACTTACTAGTACGGGTTAGTGTAACAACATGGTCTGTTTGTGGGTACAAAAATAACAGTATATACTAGTATTGTATGCGGGACACATACTAGCACGTTTTTTGACGATTGATACTTCAGCTAGGGACACGTACTAGTACGTTTTCTGAGGATTGATACTTGAGCGCGGGACACGTACTAGTACGTTTTTTGAGGATAGATACTTGAGCGCGGGTCACGTACTAGTACGTTTTCTGAGGATTGATACTTGAGCGCGGGACACTTACTAATACGGGTTAGTGTAACAAAATGGTTTGTTTGTGGGTACAAAAATAACGCTATATACAGGAAAACGAAACCGAATGTTTTTGTTTACTACATAAATTCTGGAAACATTGAGATAAATAAAAACTTGTTTTTATATCACTAGTTTTATGATTGCTCTTTTCATTTTTTTATAATGTAAAAATGTTTACATATAACATAATTGAAAAAAAATGAAAACTTTTACAGCCAGTACCGGCTATATGGTCACCCGCTTATAAGGTTACCCCGCTTATAAGGTCAGTTTTCTAAAGTCCCGTCTAACTTAATAGGAATGTGTTAAATTACACCGCTTATACAGTCATTTTCTTTTTCTTGTTGCGGGTTATAAGGTCAGTTTTACATTTTCAACGAGTTTCCGTTTTTTTTAGTTCCGTTTTTTTTTTCAAGAAGTCAGTGCGAAATCGGAGAGGACTTGAATTCAAGCCTTTATTTCTCTCCCTTTCACCCTTTCTTTCTTGTGTAGACTCATCGTCGGAGTTTCTCACCTTTCTCAGTTCTCTTGTCCCCTGACAAGAGGTGGACATCTGTTCGTTTATTGGTTAAACTCATCTCTCCCTGCTTAAGTTGAAATTGAGACGAAACAAATAAAGGAGAATTTGTTGCATTTGGATCATACGTCAGGAATAAGAACGTTCATTTTTTAATTAGGGCTTCGAAAAGAAAGAATTTATCATTTGCTGCCAAAATGAATTGATTGAAAAATTTAAAAAATCTAATCTTTTACAGGCTGCTTTCGCCAAAGCAAATTCGATTACCCGGCCGACATTAAACAACATTTTAGCTGCCAAACTTTGGTCCTCGAGTGTTGAAATCGGTGATCAAGAAAGAAAAGTCAGCGCATGTCACCTTATGGGAATGTGGATAAGGTTCTTCTGTTATGGGTTAAAAATGCACGGTATATGCACAATAGGGTTGTATTGTTCCTCATATAAGGTCACTCCACTTATATGGTCTGATTTTTCTGTACCGCTGAGTTGACCATATAACCGATACAGAATGTATAAGCTATAAGCTATACATTAAGCAAGATAAGACAAAGGAAAAGCTATAAATTAAACGATGAACACGATTTTTTGTTATCACTGTCTAACACACGATCAAGTTTGAAATAGTCAGAAATAAGTTTAGGGTAACTTGTTGACGATCTAGAACATACCCTCATAATGCCCGATCGAGCACTTGTAGCCGAAGCTACAGTACTACCAAGAACTGCATATAATCTAGACAACTTTACCCTAATTATAAAACGAGCGACTTAAAAAGTCAAATATGAAGATAGACTCCCAAAAATTAAGCCAAAAATGAAAACTTTTGTAAAGGTTTTTCTTTATGATTCATTTTTGTGTGCAACTAACAAACACTAACCAAATCTCAGTCTTTAAGTATAATACTGGTTAAAAACTTCTAACCAACCGCAGTAAAACTTCACCTGTATTCATAGAAAACAATGTTTAATATCATTTTAAATTTTTTATTTTAATGTATTATATTTGACGTTTAAAAATTTAAAATTAAACAACACCTATAAATAAAAAGTGAAAAAGGAAATCCAGTAAATATAACAAACCCAAAGGAATACGCGGGCAGATGAGAAAGCAATTAAAAAAAGAACAAATCACACCAAATTGGATAATATCAAATTTAAGTATACCAACTAAAATAAGTCTGCAAATCCAATAACATTAATTATAGGTAGAGGCATTCAAGTATAAAAATAATTTGACATAATAGGAATGTTATAAAACCCTGTAAATAAACTATATAAAATGTAAAATAGTTATATAAAATATTTCAAAAAAAAGTACAGACTAGAAGCTATACATTAAGTAAGATAAAACAAGTAAAAAGCTATAAATTAAACGATGAACACGATTTTTTGTTATCACTCTCTAAAAGACTATAGCGTTTGAAATAGTCGGAACTTGATGATTTAGCACATACCCTCGTAGTGCCCGACTGAGCATTAGTAGATGAAGCTACAATACTGCTAGGAACTGCATATTAATCTAGACAATTTAACCATAATTAATTATAAAACGAGCGACTTAAAGTCAAATATGAAGATACTCACGAAAATTAATCATAAAGGAAAAACCTTTATAAAAACTAACAAATACCAACCAAATCGTGGTCTATATAATAATAGCCTAAGTTATCTAACCTATATAATAATAGCCTAAGTTATCTGTCCGTCTGTCCTCGAATTTGCCGATCGATGACCGATTGGTTAGGGTTCTGGCCTTCGGTACCGGAGTTCGTGGGTACGAATCCCACAGCGGCATGGATGTTCGTAGCCATTCGGAATTGGCTTTAAGCTGTAGGTCCCGGTCTCATTAACGCTCGTGTTACAAAAAGTAGACCGTTGCACTCCAAACCAATCCAATCCTGTCCTCGAATTTATAATTATTAAACTTTTTTATAAAGATGTAGGTAAGGAAGATCATGTATTTTTTTTCTTTTGGAGGGGGGGGGTATGTATAATCTGGGATCTGCTGTATCTTTTTTTTTACTCTATAATTTAAATATGTTTGGATTTCGTTATTTTCTAGTATAAAAATAATTTGTCATTATAGGAATATTATAAAACCCTGTAAATAAACTACATAAAATGTAAAATAGGTATATAAAATCTTTCAAAAAAAGTATAAGCTATAAGCTATACATTAAGAAATATAAAACCAGTAAAAAGCTATAAATTAAACTATGAAAACACGATTTTTTGTTATCACTCTCTAAAAGACGATAGCGTTTGAAATAGTCGGAACTTGATGATTTAGCACATACCCTCGTAGTGCCCGACTGAGAAACTATGAAAACACGATTTTTTGTTATCACTCTCTAAAAGACGATAGCGTTTGAAATAGTCGGAACTTGATGATTTAGCACATACCCTCGTAGTGCCCGACTGAGCATTAGTAGATGAAGCTACAATACTGCTAGGAACTGCATATTAATCTAGACAATTTAACCATAATTAATTATAAAACGAGCGACTGAAAGTCAAATATGAAGATACTCACGAAAATTAATCATAAAGGAAAAACCTTTATAAAAACTAACAAATACCAACCAACCAATCGTTGGTCTATATAATAATAGCCTAAGTTATCTAACCTATATAATAATAGCCTAAGTTATCTGTCCGTCTGTCCTCGAATTTGCCGATCGATGACCGATTGGTTAGGGTTCTGGCCTTCGGTACCGGAGTTCGTGGGTTCGAATCCCACAGCGGCATGGATGTTCGTAGCCGTTCGGAATCGGCTTTAAGCTTAGGTCCCGGTCTCATTAGCGCCCGTGTTGCAAAAAGTAGACCGTTGCACTCCAAACCAATCCAATCCTGTCCTCGAGTTTATAATTATTAAACTTTTTCTATAAAGATGTAGGTAAGGAAGATCATGTAATTTTTTTCTTTTGGAGGGGGTATGTAATCTGGGATCGACTGTATCTGTTTGTTTTTTTTTACTCTATAATTTAAATAAGTTTGGACTTCATTATTTTCTTTACACTTTGCAGAAATGGTGTGTATTTTATGTCTTTTATTTCAAATTCTATTGAACTTCCTTTCATTTTTGTTAACATTTGGACTTGAAACAATTTTTTTTTAATTCTGTAAGAATAAGGTTATCTGATTATAAGTGAGGTGATCTGATAATCTGATGTAACAGATTTATTTCTTTTATGAAGTGGATATAAGCTACCTCTTCTTTAACACTAAGCATACCATATAGCGGGTCAAATCACCCATAAGGTTTATGTAAAAAATGGGATGGGAAATGAATAAAAAATTCTTATTCTTTGTGTCTGCAATACATAAAAATTGACAATATACAATTTTGTTTAATCATAATAAAGTTTGTTTGTCTATTTCCTTCCAATTTTCATATTTCATACATTTATAATCAGAAAAAATAATGTCCGGTTATTTGATCGGCTATGGTAGAAATAGGTATGTATTAAGTGATGGTATGTTTCGTGCCTCGAATTTATAATTATTAAACTTTTTCTATAAAGATGTATGTAAGGAAGATCATGTATTTTTTTTTCTTTTGGAGGGGGGGGGGGTATGTAATCTGGGATCGACTGTATCTGTTTGTTTTTTTTTACTCTATAATTTAAATAAGTTTGGACTTCATTATTTTCTTTACACTTTGCAGAAATGGTGTGTATTTTATGTCTTTTATTTCAAATTCTATTGAACTTCCTTTCATTTTTGTTAACATTTGGACTTGAAACAATTTTTTTTTAATTCTGTAAGAATAAGGTTATCTGATTATAAGTGAGGTGATCTGATAATCTGATGTAACAGATTTATTTCTTTTATGAAGTGGATATAAGCTACCTCTTCTTTAACACTAAGCATACCATATAGCTGGTCAAATCACCCATAAGGTTTATGTAAAAAATGGGATGGGAAATGAATAAAAAATTCTTATTCTTTGTGTCTGCAATACATAAAAATTGACAATATACAATTTTAATTATAATAAAGTTTGTTTGTCTATTTCCTTCCAATTTTCATATTTCATATATTTACAATCAGAAAAAATAAAGTCCGGTCATTTGATCGGCTATGGTAGAAATAGGTATGCATTAAGTGTTGGTATGTTTCGTGTTAAAAAAAAAAAAAAAAAAAAAAAAAAAAAAAAAAAAAAAGACGCTGTATAATATTTATCTTCAGGGTGTAGTAGAAATGATAGTTTCATTCCTTTACCTCCACTACTTACTGTGACAAAAAAATAGGGGAGAACTTAACGATAATTTCGACATAGCTCAGAAAACTTTCAATTACCTTTTTAAAAGAAATCAACGTGATTCTAAACTGCATTCACACTATCGGGAGACTTTAGAGGAGTATGAAGATAAGCAAATTATTTAGCGTGTACCAGATAATTCTCAGCTAAAAAAAACATTTGTTTACCAGCCTCATAAAGTACTTCACAATTCTGGAAATTTAAAAATTTTACTTATCTCATTATGAGGGCAATATGATATTTATTATAATAAAAATATTTATGTAGAAAAACTAGTACATATTAGGACAAACAATAAATGCAATACATGTGTAAATATTCCACATTTGAAATCGTACACCGACATAGTTGAGTGGTTTGTAAAAATCGGCTTTACCTGCCTTATAGCGTACTTTACAACTCTGGAAAATTTAAAATTTTACGGATCCCGTCATATGACGGGCTGTATGCTAGAAAGTACAATACTAGTTAAAAACTTCTGGCCAACCTCAGTAAAACTTCACCTGTATTCATACAGAGAAATGATTAAAACCATTTTAAATTTTATTTTTTTAATATTTTCTTTGAGATTTAAAGATTAAACCACACCTATAAAAAGTAAAAATAGAAGTCCAGTAAATATACCAAACACCCCTTCCCAGGAATACACTTGTATATAAGCAAACAATTAAAAAAAGAAAAGAACAAATCAACACACCAAAGTGCATAGCGTCAAATTTAAGTATACCAACTAAAATAACTCTGGAAATGCAATAACACATAAATTACAGGTAGATGCATTCAAGATTAAAAATAATTTGACATTATAGGAATATTATAAAAACCTGTAATAAAGCTATATAAATGTTAAATAGTTAGACAAAATCTTTCAAGAAAGTAAACACTATAAGCTATACATTAAGCAAGATAAAAGCTATAAATTAAAAATCCGAGGGCGTAACGCTACTCACCCAAAAATTTTAAAAATATATTAAAATCTATATAATATAAATCAACCACAGAATGCGATGTATTGAAAGACGATTTGCGACCATCAAATTCCGGTTAAACCACTAAATAACTCTGGAGTTTATACATCATAAAATCTTAAATAAATTTAAAGTAAACAAGAATGACAACGAAAAAGAAGACTTAACAAAACCTAAATAATAATACTAAAACACATCTATAGTAAAAAACAT
>CM063499.1:78567723-78575223 GCA_032207245.1 Pardosa pseudoannulata | reverse complement strand
CAAAGAAACAGCTAAACTTGTTCGAAATGACATTGCAACTCGTTCGAAGCTGAGAAACAGCTCAATGCAAACAATCTCTTTTTATAAGTAGCACAATTGCAAAGTCAAATTAAGTAAGCTGCAAATAAAAAAAAAATATTTCGCGCAGGTAGCTGTTTCGGAGCTTCAAACAAACCAGAATATCAATGCGAGTATAGTCAGGCGTTTGTAAAATCAGACTGAGCCAAAAAAAAAAAACTAAACTTCTTCTAAACTTAGAAACCGCTCACTGCAAACAATCTCTTTTTATATAAAAGCAACAATTGCAAAGTTAAATTAAGTAAGGTGCAAATTAAAAAAAAATGTCTACCTGTAGTCAGCTGTTTTGCAGCTTCAAACAAACCAGAATATCAAAGCAAGTATAGTCAGTGGTTTGTAAAATCCCACTCAGCCATAAAACAACTAAACTTGTTCGAAACTGATAAACAGCTGACTGCAAACAATCTTTTTTTTATGTAAAGCTACAACTACAAAATAAAATTAAGTAAGGCGCAAATAGAAAAATATTGTCCACAGGCAGTTTTCAGTTTCTGAAACAAGTCCGAAAACCTTCGAATAAGATTTATTTATTTATTTTTTGTTTTGTTTTAGTTGTAGTTCTAGCAGGCAGCTGTTTCGCAGCTTTGAACGAGCCCCAATATCAATATGGGCAAAATCAGTGGTTCTTAATTCCTATATAATAATAGCCTAAGTTATCTGTCCGTCTGTACTCGAATTTCTGAAGCGGTTGGACCTGGAATGGATAGAGGCATCCATATTGGATTCTTGAGGAGTAAGGGTTAGCAACGTTCGAAATCCACCCCTTTTCGAGCTTTTAATGTATTATTTAAAGCCCTATTTTCCCCGGTTAGGAGCAAGCGATTAAGTTTATCCATTTATCACATAATATGTAAATAACATTTTTTCTAGCATTATGACGTCATTCCTTTAACCATCTCATTAAATCATTTCTTATTTTAAATTACTTAAATATCGTCTGCATTATTTTCATACGTTTTATCACTGAACTTAGATATGACGTAAATAATTTTCTTTTATATTTGTCTTAAATAATAGATTAAGTACATATGTGATAATTTTAAATTGAATCATCGATTATTTTTTGTTGCAATGAAAATTTTATCGCCGGTATTAACAACAAATTATTTTCATAAAATTCTAGAAGTCTATTTCACGGACTCATAAATATCTATCGTTTAAGTTATACATCTTTCGAAATTAAGAAGTTTGTTCGTTTGTTTGTTTTTTATGCATAACCACACGGTTTTCAATCAATTCGCTCCATTTTGGACTTTTAACTATCTCATTGAATCATTGCTTATTTTAAAATATTTAAATATCTTGTGCACTATTTTCATACGTTCTATCACTTAACTTAGATATTATGTCAATAATTTTCTTTTATATTTGGCTTCAATAATAGATTAGGTACATATGGGATAATTTTAAATTGAATCATCGATTATTTTTTGTTGCAATGAAACTTTTATCACCGGTATTAACAACAAATTCTTTTCATAAAATTCTAGAATTCTATTTCATGGACTCATAAATATCTAGCTTTTAAGTTATATATCATTGAAAATTAAGAAGTGTGTTCACTTGTTTGTTTGTTTTTTATGCATAACCACACGGTTTACAATCGATTCGCTCCATTTTGGACATTTAACCATCTCATTGAATCAATTCTTATTTTAAATTATTTAAATATCGTCTGCATTATTTTCATACGTTTTATCACTGAACTTGGATATGACGTCAATAATTTTCTTTTATATTTGGCTTAAATAATAGATTAGGTACATATGGGATAATTTTAAATTGAATCATCGATTATTTTTTGTCGCAATGAAAATTTTATCACCGGTATTAACAACAAATTCTTTTCATAAAATTTTAGAATTCTATTTCATGGACTGATAAATATCTAGCTTTTAAGTTATATATTTTTGAAAATTAAGAAGTTTGTTCGTTTGTGTGTTTGTTTTTTATGCATAACCACACGGTTTTCAATCGATTCGCTCCATTTTGGACATTTAACCATCTCATTTAATCATTTCTTATTTTAAATTATTTAAATATCGTCTGCATTATTTTCATACGTTTCATCACTGAACTTAGATATGACGTCAATAATTTTCTTTTATATTTGGCTTAAATAATAGATTAGGTACATATGTGATAATTTTAAATTGAATCATCGATTATTTTTTGTTGCAATGAAAATTTTATCACTGGTATTAACAACAAATTCTTTTCATAAAATTCTAGAATTCTATTTCATGGACTGATAAATATCTAGCTTTTAAGTTATATATTTTTGAAAATTAAGAAGTTTGTTCGTTTGTGTGTTTGTTTTTTATACATAACCACACGGTTTGCAATCGATTCGCTCAATTTTGGACATCATTCATATATACCGCCAAATAATCGCTGTCAATATTAAAACCTCTGCTGTCCATCCTATCACGTAATATGACAAGATAAATTAAAGTTGGCAACTAACATGCGGTCGGTAAAGATAAATAAATTATGGAGAGTGTACCAGATAATTCTCAGCCAAAAATCAAACCATTTTTTTACCTGCCTCATAGGGTACTTTACAATTCTGAAAAATTAAAAATTTTACTGGTCCCGTCATATGACGGGCTATATGCTAGTATTATAGAACAAAATATTCTACATCCTAGCCTCCCTCAGACAGACTTGGTAGATATTTGAATAAACATCCAGCACTTTAATCCAAATATCCATATTACATCTTTCTTGTATATCCATCATTTCACAGAGAATTGGGTTGAGTCAAACCGTAATATATTTTATGTGACAGTGCAGCTATGTTTGACATAAGGTTTGAGAATCTGATTTGCTCGCCACACTCACACGTTGTGGGTTGAATACCCAAGTTTTTTTTTCAGGACTCCAGGAAGCGTGTGGTGTGGACAGTGAAAACGATTGCACTTAAACTTCACCAAGTTTTGGAGAGTTGTGATTGGTCTCCAGGAGGAGATTCAGGACCATAATTGGAGTTCCGGTCCTTCTGGGCAGAGGCCGAACGATGGCCGAACGGTAGAGCGCTGTTCTTCGGAACCGGAGTTCGTGGGTTCGAATCCCGCTGCTGCCATGGATGTTTGTAGCCGTTCGGAATCGGCTTTAAACTGTAGGTCCCGGTCTCATTAGCCCTAGTGTGCAAAGCAGTAGATCGTAGCGCTCCAAACCAAACCAAACCAAACCTTCTGGGCAGAGCCGGGAAAGGACGCATTGTAAAAAAGACAATGGAACAACGAACACATCAGCACAGGATAATGGAAAAAGTATAGGGTTGCCTGAGTAGAAAGAAGGAAGGAAAAGAATGCAGTGTTCTCTTGGACATTGGCAATTTTTTTTCAGGCGTAGCACGTGGAGTGCTTCTTTTACTTTTTAATTTTTTTTTTTAATATTTTTTTAGCATATTTAATTGTCGTTTGTTCTATATTTGAACATTGTAATATAGATCAGTGGTATTTTACTATAATTAACGACGATATAAAGCAAACTTGGGTTTTTTAATGACTTTGAAATAACAACAGCAATGTACTACACCACAGCACTTTACAAGTATTTATTTATATTAATTTAGGCAAAATAAGGCTTTAATAAATTTGTTTAAAGCAATATACTCATATTTCATTGGAGAATTTCTTGCAATATAATCATTCAGTCACAAATTGTAAAAGGCAGACGATTTCATTTAAATTCATCTTGTGTATTATTGGTGAGGTGAAAGATTGTAAGAACATCTGATGTCCGACATGTTTGCTAAACACATCCTCTTATACGGGATGTATACTAGTTGTTAAATAATAGCAGATAATAGAAATTTTTTCGGTTTATACGATTTTGTTTATAGGATTGCCATTTAACTTCACTGAAAACAGAATCTCATTTCGAGAAAACATAAAATTCTTGAAACTATTTTTAGTTTTCCCTAAAAAGGAACACTAGATATTAAAGAGCTAAGGGAAGAGTTATTTGTTTCTGGTGAAATGACCTCAATTATTTCTCATTCAGATAAGAACAAAGCCTGTCAAGGTATTGAGTACTTTAGAGTTCCACCAATAGCACCTGCTGAACTTATGAAAAAAAAGGACAAGAACTAGAAAGAGTATAAAGATTTTCTGTCAAACCCTTGTTTCTATCATTTCGGGATTTGACAGCTGCTTGAAACTAACTCTGCAGGAGGTGTGTGTTAAAATAAAATTACAAAAGCCATGCTTATTGAATAGCACCTAATTCAAAGAGGAACGTGCAAATCAATGAGTATTTCGGTAAAAAGAACTGCACCTGGTAATCGTCTATTGAATTCTAGAATTACTAGAAAAATTATTTAGTATAGTTCAATTAGATGCTGTCAAATCATTCAATTCTACATCCGATTCAGAATGGCTGAACAATGGCCTAATGGTTAGGGCGCTCATCTTCGGTTGATCTTTCGTGGATTCCGATCCCCTACGGCACTTGTATAGCCCTCGTGTTGAAAAAAAGCAGACCGTAGTGTTCTAAACAGAAGCCTTAGGCATTCGATCCCCGGGCTGGGCAAGGTTGACTCAGTGATCCCTTCAGTGAGTAGATAAACTGAGGACCAAGCGTGATTGGGAACTAATCACTGGGGATTCCGCGTAAGATTGACCACCTAACCGGAACATATGCTTCTCACCCCTCAACGGAGATTGGCACCATAGGCCCTGCCCCCCTAGGGGCTGTTGCGCCGAAGAGTCTAGTTTAGTGTTCCAAACCATACCAAACCAGATTCATAAAGTGTAGTGGTGACATGTTGCAATCATGAACTTAATAAGTAAAAGTAACTGCATTTGGTAATTGTCTGTCCAAATCAAAATATACTAGAACATATATATTTTATGAATTAAAATTAAATGCCAACCAATCTTTATATTCTAAGTCAGATGCTCAATATGTTGGCTTGTTGAATTCTTAACACATTGTATACAAGTACGTTTTCTGACGATTGATACTTGAGAGCGGGACACGCACAAGTACGTTTTCTGACGATTGATACTTGAACGCGGGACACGTACTAGTATGTTTTCTGACGATTGTATGCGGGACAAGCACAAGTAAGTTTTCTGACGATAGATACTTGGAAGCGGGACACGTACTAGTACGTTTTCTGATGATCAATACTTGAGCGCGGAACACGTACTAGTACGGGTTAGTGTAACAACATGGATTGTTTGTGGGTACAAACAAACCATAAATAACGGTAAATACAGGAAAACGAAGCCGAATGTTCTTGTCTACTACATAGATTCTGGAAAAATCGGAACAAATAAAAACTAGTTTTTACATCAGTCGATGCGGAACCACAGAACGGGAAGGTGGATTAAAAAAATCAATTTAGATTTAAAATTAACTTTTTATTTATCCTTGCGAAATAGATATTATATATATGTATATTTATATATTATATATATATATATATATGTGTGTGTGTGTGTATATATATATATATATATATATATATTTGTTTATACACTTCAATATAAAATACGAAAAGTTGGTTAAAAAATGGAATAATTTTCGATGTATTGAGATTTAACTGAATAACTAAATTGATGTGCAAAACGCCCGCTCCCGGTACAATGTGTTAAACTTGGTGTGCTTGGTGGCACACAATGTGTTAAAATTTTTCCACCAACAGAATGTAAAGTATAGAAAGTACAATAGAGAAAGATAGTTAAATGTATATAAACAAATGCATCATTTGTTGTGAAGACTTTTTGAAGTGATGTACGTAAGAATGAGTAAAAAGAACTGCACTTTACAATCGTCAGTTCAGATCAAATACACCAGAAAAATTTTATTACGTGTGCTGCAATTCGATGCAGTTCAATCCTTCTATTCTACGTCAGATGCAGAATGAATTGAGGTACAGTGTTGGATTCATAAACTTGGCTTTTTCTGTTAACGTATAGAAAGACATGGTTACGTTTGTATAAACTAAGAGGCAGATTTTGTTATGGTGATTCGTTGATATCATGAACTTAATAATAAGTAAAATGAACTTCGAATTGCAATATCAGCAAAGGCAACGATCTCGTAACTGGAAGGTTTAAGATGCAGGCTCGAGCAAGCTTAACATAACAAGTATGCGGGTCACGTACTAGTACGTTTTCTCACGACTGATACTTGAGGGCAGGTTACGTACTACTAAGGGTTAGTGTAACAACATGGTTTGTTTGTGAGTACAAAAATAACGGTATATACGGGAAAACGAAGCTGAAAGTTGTTATCTACTACATAGATTCTGGAAAAATATTCTACAGTAATCTAAATTCTGAAACATGCACTGTTATAAAGCCGTTCAGATGAGATCTTTTATTCTTAGGTTTTTCTATAACTATTCTATACCGAACGATGGCCAAAGAGTAAAACACTGCTTTTCAGTACCGGAGTTCGCGGGTTCAAATTCCGCTAATAACATGGATGTACGTAGCCTTTCAGAATTGACTTTAAACAGTAGGACCTAGTCTTATTAGCCCTCGTTTAGCAAAACAGTACACAGTAACTGACTGAAGTGTTGTATGCAGTACTAGAGGTCGTGAGTTCGAAATCTGCTGCTCGCATGGAAAATTATAGCCTTCCGGAATCTGTTTTATGTAAGAGGACCTGGACTCATCAGCCATTGTTTTGTAAAAGATTGGTCATTATAATCAAACTTAATTTCTTGTTTAGACTTCCACCGTCGGAAAAAAATACAATAATCTTCTCAAATCATCTATTAGGTTTGGTTTGGTTTCGAGTGCAACAGTCTACTGTTTTGAAACACGAGGGCTAATGACACCGGTTTAAAGCCTATCCCGAACGGCTACGAACCTTCATGACCCAGTAGGATTCGAACTCACGAACTCCGGCACCGAAGATCAGCGCCCTAACCATTTGGCCATCGTTCAGCCAAATCATCCATTGATTCGGCTTTCACGCATTTGCATAGCAATAATAAGCACAGATACTGGACAGTGCTGTATCAGAAAAAATGCGCAAATAGTATAATAGGAGTAAGAGAACATTTTTTAGTAAAAGCATATTTTTTTTAGTGGTAAAAGAAAAAAGAATTCTTCAGTTACCCAGCATTAAGTTTGGTTACGTTTGACCTGACCCCCACGGTTTTTCGTAAAACGGAACTCCTGTTCTACCAGTTCAAAATTAGTTTCAATTTTTTCTTTTATTAGCTTAGACCACTATGTTTTATCGATTTGCTTTAGAAGCCAAAATATTAGTCAACACAGATATTCCGTAGTCTCAAAGACCGTAAACGTTTCTCCCGCCTTTACGTAAATTCAACTTATCGATAACATCAAGATATTTAGATTAATTTTTTTAAGAAAGCTAAATCGAAAACTAGTTTCAAATATTTTTCCCAAAACCCCTTTTCCGATAAGATAAATGTGTGCCATCGTTTGA
>CM063499.1:78530223-78560223 GCA_032207245.1 Pardosa pseudoannulata | reverse complement strand
ATACTCGAAATCTAAAACCTATAAAGATTGATCTGTATAATTATCTCACCAAATGAAAAAAAAAAATTTCAAACCGACCACAAGGATATACTACGTCTTTCAATTTGAAATTTCCGTATTTCTGTAAATCTCTACAAATTTCGTATTGCTACAGAACACAAGAACTTTGCAATTTTCGAAGAATTTTATCAAATCTGAGAATCAAAGGCATTTTTTTTTTCCAAAAGTCGCTTTTGAGTCAACAATTGTAGTTCTGTCTGAATACAGTCTAGACTCTAAATACTATCCCACTTTGATATATCGCACTTTTCGCTACATTCTTGCAGACCATTTGTAGTTTCCATGTTCTGGGCATCGAACTTTTTACATGGCGTTAGCACGTGAAAAGTCCTGCGCGATTAATGAAAGTCCTTCATTCTGCTGCATAATATCTCTACATCCCATTTTTAAATAAGAAATTCTCGGTTTAAGTTATAAAGCCATTTCAATGTTTGGATAGAAAATATTCGTGAGAGAAAATTCCCTCGAGGATATTTCCTAACTGTATGTCTAGAGAGATTGAAATTATGTAATTCTACAGTGGGAACAGTTTATAGGTAATCAAAACATGTATATTCAATTTTAAAAGGGATTGTGATACTAAATTATAATGTTAAATATTTGAAACTAGCTAAACCATACGGGTATCAGATCTGTCATCCCTCTCATCTACTACTCTCTCTCTCTCTCTCTCTCTCTCACTCTCTCTCTCTCACTCTATATATATATATATATATATATATATATATATATATATATATATATATATATTATATATATATATATATATGTGTGTGTGTATTGTGTGTGTGTGTGTGTGTGTGTATATATATATATATGTATATAAAATAATATATTATATATGTATATATATATATATTATATATATTATGTGTATATATATATATGTATATAAATATATATATATATGCATATGTATATGTGTCTATCTATCTATATACATATATATATATATACATATATGCATATATATGTATATAATATATAAATATATATATATATTTATATATATATATATATATATATATGTATATATATAATATATATATATATATATATATATATATATATATATATATATAAATATATATATACTCACATATATGTGTAAATATATACATATATATATATATATATATATATGTATGTATATACATATATATATGTCATATATATATACATATATATATATATATATATATATATATATATATATAAATAATATATATAATATATATATATATATTATATGTATATATATATGTATATACATATATATATATATGTGTGTGTATATATATATGTGTATAAAACTCGTTTCAAAGAAAGCATTAAAAATTCTAATAACTGATTTTTTATCTAATCCTAACACAGAACGCTGAGTATCTATCTGTTATTAAAATGAAACAAGAGAAGAAAGGGCAAAAAGAGCCCTTACCTTATGGGTAACCTGCCTATTTGACATGATTTCAGTAGATGTACCTCAGAAATAGTAAATTCTTATATGAGGCTCGAAAAATCATAAATGTTCTTTCAAATGACAAAACTATAAATAATAGTAAATTCTAGAAAATTCAGTAGAATGTTATGTAATTACCATCTACCTGAAAAAAAAAACTCGTTTCTTGGAAGAATAAAAATTCGACAAACTTTTTTTATCTATTCGTAATAAAAGAAGCTGGACATTGGTGTGTTAATGAAATAAAGCAAGATAATAAAGGGCAAAAAGAGCCCTTACCTTATGGGTAACCTGACAAATTGGCAGGATTTCAGTAGATGCACCTACAAAATTTCTATACGATGCTTCAAAACTCATAAATGCCCATTCAAAAGACAAGAATATAAATAATGATAAATTCTAGAAAAATTGATAGATTGCTGTAGAATTACAATCTATCTGAAAAAACCTCGTTTCATGAAAGCATAAAAATTGTAGTAACTGATTTTTATCTATTCCTAATAAAGAACGCTGGGCATCGATGAGTTAATAAAATAAAAAAAGGGAAGAAAGAACAAAAACAGCCCTTACCTTATGGGTAACCTGCCTATTCGACAGGATTTTAGTCGATGTACCTCAAAAATAGTAAATTCATATACGAGGCTCGAAAACAATTAAATTATCTTTCAAGTGGCAAAATTATAATAGTAAATTCTAGAAAATTTGGTTAGATTGTTATAGAATTATTATCTACCTGAAAAAAATTCTTTTCGTGAAAGCATAAAAATACTACAATTTGTTTTTTATCAATTCCTAATAAAGGACACTGAGCATTAATGGATTAATAAAAAAACATGAGAAGAAAGGGTAAACAACTTAATCAGCCCTTACCTTAAAGGTAACCTGCAGGGTTAATCTAGTCTTGAGAACCAATATCCGGTTGTAACCGCGTAGATATGACCTGGCTTCCCCCAAACCACATGTCTTAAAGGACGGTTCAACCCGCGATCCAGCGTAATATACTGACAAATGAAAATCATCTGCCGGAGTCAGAAGAGATAACCGAACAGTCGTCATAGAAACACGAACAAAAACCCAAACTTTTGTGGGCCTGCCATTTTTGTGCGCTTTCTTTATTTCTTGCTTAAATTTCAGGTGCGTGCACATCGACAAAAACGATAATTTTTGACTCGTTTAACCTTTAAATGGAGCTTTTAGTAGCTTTAAATGCAACATTTTTTTCTTATTTTTTCACCGGGACCACACATTTTAATTCACACATTGTATACGGAACACGTACTAGTACGTTTTCTGACGATTGATACTTGAGCGCGGGACACGTATTAGTACGTTTTCTGACGATTGATACTTGAGCGCGGGACACGTACTAGTACGTTTTCTGACGACTGATACTTGATAAATTCGGAACAACGTACTAGTACGTTTTCTGACGATTGATATGTTTTCTGACGACTGATACTTGAGCGCGGGACACGTACTAGTACGTTTTCTGACGATTGATACTTGAGCGGGGGACACGTATAAGTACGTTTTCTGACGATTGATGCTTGAGCTCAGAACACGTACTAGTACGTTTTCTGACGATTAATGCTTGAGCGCGGGATACGTACTAGTACGTTTTCTGACGATTGATACTTGAGCGCAGGTCATGTACTATTACGTTTTCTGACGATTGACACTTGAGCGCTGGTCACGTACTATTACGTTTTCTGACGATTGATACTTGAGCGCGGGACACGTACTAGTACGTTTTCTGACGATTGATACTTGAGCGTGGGTCACACTAGTACGGGTTAGTGTAACAACATGGTTTGTTTGTGGGTACAAAAATAGCGGTATATACAGGAAAACGAAGCCGAATGTTCTTGTCTACTACATAGATTCTAGAAAAATTGAGACAAATAAAAACTAGTTTTTACATCAGTCGATGCGGAACCACAGAACGGGAAAGTTGATTAAAAAATCAATTTAGATTTAAAATTAACTTTTTATTTATCCTTGCGAAAATGATATTATATATATATATACTTATATGTATATGCATATACATTCACTTCCAAAAGTTAAGCACGAAGATGAAAATGCTAATTTCCGGAAGCCAATCAGAATTGAAGAGGATGCAATTCGCTGCAGAGGTAGATGGAAGTATGCAAATATGTTAGTTAACAGCCAATCGCGCTTTCATGTCAAGAAATATGCGAAAAGGACAATCTTATAAGATGCCAACTTTATGAAGGGTTACAGAAGTTGATTGTAAGTGCTGATAGAAGGTGTTAAAAACTTTCGTACAATTTGTTTTCAAGACATACGTGTTTCTATGACTTCCTGAAAACGAATGGAAGATTCTGAGCGCTGGCGTGCTGTGGTGCACATTGAAGCAGGACAGTCGATCACAGATGTTGCTCTTTTCTTCGGCGTTCATCATTCTGTAATTTCACGTTTATGGAAATAATTCCCAACCACACAGGGAGTTGTCTGAAGGCCCGTAGCCGGTCGACCAAGGGATACAACGCCCGGGAAAGATCGATATATTGCTATTTTAGCCAAGCGGAATAGCAGAGCGACCTCCACACGTGTGACATCTATGGATATAGGGTCCATTAATAAGGCGATATCTGAAGCTACTGTACTCCGAAGATTACACATGAGTGGACTGTACGCCCGGATACTTTGAGTTTGTGTTTTTCAATTAAAGTGGTGCCGGGAACATATCATTTGGACTGTGTCTGAGAAGAGTAATGTTATGTTTACTGATGAGTCAAGATTTGCTCTGGAGATAGATGACAAGCGTATATGGAATGAACAAGAAACACGCAATTAGCCCCAAAAGATCACCGAACATCACTCATTTCGAGGTGGAAGCATTATCGTGTGGGCAGGGATTTCATTAGGATACCGTATTGGCCTGCACACCTTTAAACGGGGTTCTGTTACGGCTGTCCGGTATCTAGATGAAGTCCTAGAACCCATTATGGTATTTTATGCTGCAGCGTTGGTCCTAATTTTGTTTAAATGGACGATAACACAAGTCCCCCTAGAGCTGACATCGTCGATGACTACCTGGAGAGTGAAGGGATTGCGCGTATGGCGTGGCCAGCATATTCGCCCGACTTTAATCAGATTGAAAAAATTTGGGATGCTCTCGGCCATACTGTATCTTTACGTTTCCCACCTACAGCCACTCTTATTGAGCTGTAAACTGCTCTACAAGAAAGAATGGTCATTGCTTAATGCCACCTAATTGTAAGCATGTTCACAAATTTTAAACTTTGTATACAGATGAGGGGGATCCTATAGCCTATTAATGTCCTTTTTTCATTTTATGCTGTTTATTTTCACTTTATACATAATTCTGTGTAAGTCTCCAGTATGTCATTATCTGATAAATTACAAAAATTTAATATTGTTTTCATTTCTGTATATAATTATTGATTTTGTTTTATGCATAAATATATATGCTACTTTCCTGCCGAATTTTGTGTCAATCAAAGCAGTATTTGTTGATTTTTTTTGCATTTTACATCTTCGTGCTTAACTTTTGGAAGTGAGTGTATATATATATATATATATATATATATATATATATATATATATATATATATATATATATATATATATATTGTATATATATATATATATATATATATATATATATATATATATATATATATATATATATATATACTAAATTTAAGCCCGCTCCCGGTACAATTACTCTGCGAAGTAACCGCACACAGTGTGTTAAAAAAAATAGATTGCAGAATATTTATATTTCTCGGAATCGTTACATATTCCCCTTTTAGCGAAGGTAAGTCGGCCATGCTATAAACAATCTCCCAAAATTTCCACCTTCTGGTATTATTGATAATTTTGTCATTTGGATCGACATTTTACTATTTTTCGAGCCTTGTTCAGTAATTTAGTTTTTTGTCAGGTATATTAACTAAAAATACTAACAAGAGATGTACAGAGTGCTGCTTTTCGGTAGAGTTTGTGGGTTCGAATACCTCTGATGGCATGATGTTCGTCGCCGTTTGGAAACGGCTTTCAGAAACTATTAAGAACTATTAATAAAACTTGACTGGTAAAAAAAAACTAAACAATTCCTTTAAAGTTGTCTATATATTTTCTAACTACAGTAGACTCCATTATCCGAACCTCAATTAACCAAAACTCTCCGTTAACCGAAGTCAGTTTCTTCTTCACTTTTTCTTTTACTTTCTACTATCATCCAAAATTTTCTCTTTACAAACATTAATTTTTAAAGTTTTCTTTTTTCCCACTTTCCTTTTGTAGGAAAGCCGTCCTTTCCAAACTACGAGTGCAGATAAATATTTTGGAATCCCCTTTTTTAGAATACCTTCTTACAAGCACAATTCTCGGTATGAGTGTACTATTCCCCACTTTAAAACACCCCTGTTCTAAACAAAACACGCCCCCATTTCGAAATTTGGAAGTTCATACTACCGAGTCCCAGAAGAATCGAATGTTATTGCACCAATGATGATACTACATATTAAACTAAATGATTATTGATGAATTCTCGGCTATCCGAAGTAGGTTCGGTCTCAATTAATTCGGATAATCGAGGTTCTACTCTATATATAGTTTTCGCCATTGTAATATCTTTGTGGTATAGCTACATTCTATCTGAAAGGCAATACCAGGAATTTCCGGCTTTTCCTGACCCCTTATTTTATGGAATGAGGCTTGTCCATGGCTAAGTGACATTCAATGTTCCCTTGCTGACCATCCGTGGGTTGTTGTTTTGCTCTTCCCGTCTTCCACCATTGTCCAGCTTGAGCGTTGCTTGCGCCGTATATTTCCAGGTTGTTTTTCCTACTCACACTGCGTTTTGGCGATCATATTGAGAAGAATCTGCGAAGTGTCATCGTATGGAGCATGTTCTGCTGGGTTGGTTTGGTTTTTATTTGGACCTCTACGGTCTACTTTTTTGCAACACGAGAAGAATCTGCTAGGAGTGTCATCGTATGGAGCATGTTCTGCTGGCTTGGTTTGGTTTTGGTTTGGAGAACTACGGTCTACTTTTTTGCAACAAGAGAAGAATCTGCTGGGAGTGTCATCGTATGGAGCATGTTCTTCTGGTTTGGTTTGGTATTGGTTAGGGGCACTACGGTCTACTTTTTTGCAACAAGAGAAGAATCTGCCGGGAGTGTCGTCGTATACAGCATGTTCTGCTGGTTTCGTTTGGTTTTGGTTTGGGGCACTACGGTCTACTTTTTTGCAACACGAGAAGAATCTGATTAGAGTGTCATCCTATGAAGCATGATCTGCTCGTTTGGTTTGGTTTTTATTTGGAGCGCTACAGTCTACTTTTTTGCAACAAGAGAAGAATCTGCTAGGAGTGTCGTCGTATGCAGCATGTTCTGCTGGTTTGGTTTGGTTTTGATTTCGACCTCTACGGTCTACTTTTTTACAACACGAGAAGAATCTACTGGGAGTGTCGTCGTATGGAGCATGTTCTGCTGGGTTGGTTTGGTTTTTATTCGGACTTCTACGGTCTACTTTTTTGCAACACGAGAAGAATCTGCTAGGAGTGTCATCGTATGGAGCATGTTCTGCTGGGTTGGTTTGGTTTTTATTCGGACCTCTACGGTCTACTTTTTTGCAACACGAGAAGAATCTGCTAGGAGTGTCATCGTATGGAGCATGTTCTGCTGGGTTGGTTTGGTTTTTATTGGGACCTCTACGGTCTACTTTTTTGCAACAAGAGAAGAATCTGCCGGGAGTGTCGTCGTATACAGCATGTTCTGCTGGTTTCGTTTGGCTTTAGTTGAGAGAGCTACAGTCTACTTTTTTGCAACACGAGAAGAATCTGCTGGGAGTGTCATCGTATGGAGCATGTTCTGCTGGGTTGGTTTGGTTTTGGTTTGGAGCGGTACGGTCTATTTGTTTTCAACACGAGAAGAATCTGCTGTGATTGTCGTCGTATGGAGCATGTTCTGCTGGTTTGGTTTGGTTTTGGTTTGAAGCGCTACAGTCTACTTTTTCGCAACACGAGAAGAATCTGCTAAGAGTGCCATCGTGTGGAGCATGCTCTGCAGGTTTGGTTTGGAGAACTACAGTCTACTTTTTGCAACACGAGGGCTAATGAAACTGGGACCTGCTACTTCAAGACGATTCCCAACGGTTACGAATATCCATACCACAGTGGGATTCGAGCCCACGACCTCTGGAACGGGAGAAAATCGCCCTAACCACGCGGCTATCATTCGACTACAAACATCCATGCTCTTGCCAAATATTTTGAAATTATAGGGTATTTTCCCTTACAACTTGCACATCTTGGCTGTGGTTATTTCCCTTGATTGATACATATAAAAAATATAAGTCGTCCCCTTGAGAACTTAATCCAGAAAGCAAAATGAATGAACATGGCGTACAAGGAGTCTTGACATTCCGTAGAACTCCAATTCGTAAGACTTTGAACACGAATTGACGCATATCTAGCTGAGAAAGATCAACCACGATTATCTAATTCTGATTACGTATGTGAAGAGGTCAGATTGAAAAGAAATAAACAGATATTAAGAAGATTCTAGTTATTTTTAGCAGGTGCAGTTAGATTTCGAAAATTTTTCCTATAATTAGGTGCACGCTTATAGAGTATGTTTCTATTTCTCATGAACGACCGTACTTCCTGCAAGGACAAATGAGTCAAGTGCAATAAAGGCGATATTTTATCTGCTATATTTTTACATCCACTGCAACCTGTGGAATATGGTGAGTTATCCACACTAAGCTATGCTTTTCTCCGATTTTGAAATTTTAAAGAGCAAGATAATAGCTTGGAGTTAGTTCTTTTGATTTGAACAAGGCACCCCGTTAACTTGGCGATAAAGATCTAATTGTGTGCAACTTAACTATTTTCTCCTAATCTCGCCGTTTCCAAAGAATATGTGGGTATATTTTGATTTATATTTTTCTGGTATCCAGTTCTCTTAGTGCAACTCTTTATTACATATTAACTCTTTGAAGATCACGAACATAAATTCTTAGGAATTTAATGAAATTAGTTTATAAATGTTATCTATGAACCTTATGAATGTAAAATATATAAAATTTCTTCTCAACATTTCTTAGAGGGGCATACCTTTAGGAGGGTTTGAGTGGTAATTAAACTGATAAAAACCCTTCCCTTGTACAGCGTGAATATAATACTTTTTAAAATTTTAATTATATTGTAATAACAATAAATAACTATCCTTAAAATAGTACAATAAATAAAAAGTTTAACAAATAGTACAATAAATAAATAGCTTAACAAATAATATAATAAATAAATAGCTTAATAGATTGTATAATATATAAATAACTTAAAAATAGTATAATAAATATATAGCTTAACAAACAGTATAATAAATAAATAGTATAATAAACAGCATAATAAATAAATAGTATAATAAGCAGCATAATAAATAAATAGTTTAATAAGCAGCATAATAAATAAATAGTTTAATAAACAGCATAATAAATAAATAGTTTAATAAACAGCATAATAAATAAATAGTTTAATAAACAGCATAATAAATAAATAGTTTAATAAACAGCATAATAATTAAATATCTTAACAAACAGTATAATAAATAAACAGTTAAGCAAATAGTATAATAAATAAATAGCTTAATAGATTGTATAATATATAAATAACTTAAAAATAGTATAATAAATATATAGCTTAACAAACAGTATAATAAATAAATAGTATAATAAACAGCATAATAAATAAATAGTATAATAAGCAGCATAATAAATAAATAGTTTAATAAACAGCATAATAATTAAATAGCTTAACAAACAGTATAATAAATAAGCAGTTAAGCAAATAGTATAATAAATAAATAACTTAACGATTTATAAGTGTTGTTTGGTAGATACTTATATTTGAAGTTATTAGTCAGAAAAATCCAATTACTGACTTTCCAGGTACTGAAAGTTTAATTACATATATTCCAAAGGAAAAATAATTAATTAAATGTAGTGATGTCATATATTAAGGTTTAAATCGTCAAAACATAAAAAATTGAAAAAACCATTCATATGTCTACAAAAGTAAAGAAAAAATTAAGATATTGAAATGTGGTCTCCATGCGGAACCACTGTCCGCTAAAGGGTTAAATGAACATAATTCTGTAGTTATTAAATGAGCATAATATTTTTCCAACTTCCCATTTGCTCGTTCTTTTTTGGTGTAAAAAGGTAATAACTTGGTGTAACGAAAATACCTATCTATTACTGATACCATTTATTGCAGTACCTCAAAACTGTCTCCAAATTTTGTAACATTCTAGTGTCATCCAGAACTTAAGTTTCCAAAAGTCGTAAAAGGGAACATAATTACCTAGACGCATTTATAACAAAATATAACAGCAATATTTCAGTTGCTTTTCGACATAATAACGCCAAGAATTGCAACACTCGTCATAGAGTGGGAAGCGTTTTTGCAGTCCAGTGTCTGAGAAATTTGACTCCAGGAAATGAAGTCAATGTGGTGCAATTGTCTATAGGTTTTCACCTGTTGTGAACAAACAAGATTTATCCAGTAGGAAGAAGAGGTGGAAGTCGCTGGGAGCAAGATCAAGACTCTAAGGTGGAAGATCTTCATCGATGACAGATGGGTGGCAGCAGCGCAGGACATTTTGCCTATCTATGGACAAATTCCGATGCCAAAGACGAGTCATCTGCTTTCTCAATACATCCGGTTCATACGACAACAGATTTCGATTGGTACTACCTTTTTCGCGATCCAAAAATTGTCTGCTGGAGGTAAAATAGAATGCGAACAATTTAGTGCATTGCAAAGATGTTAATATAAGTTTAGTTTGAACATCTACGATCTACTTTTTTTGCAACACGAGTGCTAATAATACCGATGCCTACTGCTTAAAGCCGATTCCGTACAGCTACGAATATTCATGCCACACTTCAATTCGAACTCACCAACTCCGGTACCGAAAATCAGCGTCCTAACCATTAGACCATTGTTCGGTTACGATGTTAATATAAGTAATCGGAAATTTACAACTGTCACATATGATATCTCCATCCACAATCTATTTGGCTTGTACCATCGTATTTCGGGTACAGCGACATATTTTAGCAATATGGGAAAACTTAATTTCTAGATGACAGTTGAACATTATTATCTAGCACAGAATCATCGAGAATTAAACTGCAATACATTAATGCCTTAATCAAAAAGACAATATTTTAAGCAGAAATACAATACTGTTCAACAAATATATCATTCTGCAATATTTCAACCACTTTAAAAGCTATGTTACAGCAATATATGAATACGTCGATATCCTTTTTATTGCACTGTTGTAGAGTATCAGAAGGAACTGGCAGCATTATTACAGTTTATACTAACATATAGCCCGTCATATGTCGGAGTCAGTAAAATTTTTAATTTTCCAGAATTGTAAAGTACCCTATGAGGCAAATAAATAAAATGGTTTGTTTTTGACTGAGAATTATCTGGTACACGCTCCATAATTTGTTTATCTTTACTGACCGCATGTTAGTTGCCAACTTTAATTCATCTTGTCATGTTACGTCATAGGATGTACAGCATAGGCTTTAATATTGATAATGATTATTTGGTGGTATATATTAATGATATACAAAATTTGGCGAACCGATTGCAAATCGTGTGGTTATGCATATACACAAACACACAAACGAACAAACTTCTTAATTTTCAAAGATATACAACTTAAACGCTAGATATTTATTAGTCCGTGAAATAGACTCCTAGAATTTTATGAAAAGAATTTGTTGTTAATACCGGTGATAAAATTTTCATTGCAACAAAAATAATCGACGATTAAATTTAAAATGATCACATATGTACCTAATCTATTATTTAAGCCAAATATAAAAGAAAATTATTGACGTCATATCTAAGTTCAGTGATAAAACGTATGAAAATAATGCAGACGATATTTAAATAATTTAAAATAAGAAATGATTAAATGAAATGGTTAAAGGAATGACGCCATAATGCTAAAAAATATGTTATTTTCATCTACTTATAATGTGATAAATTGATAAATTTAATCTCCTACTCTTAACCTGGGAAAATAGGGCACGAAATAATGGCATTAAAAGCTCGAAAAGGGGAGAAGGGGGTATTTCGAACATTTTAAAGACGACAGTATTTTCTCTGTGATATGAAGGATATTTATACCCATTTACTTTAGAATCAGATCGATAGTTTAATAGAAGATAAACTTTCCTCGCTTTGAATTTAGTTAACCCTTGCTCATCAAGAATCCAATATGGATGCCTCTATCCATTCCGGGTTCAACCGCTTCATAAATTCGAGGGCAGAAGGACAGATAATTTAGGCTATAAATATATAAGGCGATTTCACGCAGTAGGGCAAATTTTCAAATTATGACAATTCTGGCTTTCGTTTCAAATGGAAGGGCAGTTTATTGTTTGTCTATTGGCTGTTGTAAACATGAAAATGAATGGGAAGGGCATTATAGTAGTTCGTGACGTTGCGACAAATTGCCTTATAGGAGATTCTCAATTGTTCGAAAATTTCGATTATCCAAAGTAGGTTCGGTTCCAATTATCCGGATAAGCGAGGTTCTACTGCACTCCCTTTACTTTCTTGTAAGGAAGTAAAGAGACAAACGTCAAAAATTTGATTATCCTTATCAACTCTGAGGTTGTACCTAACAATTTGACACTAGAACTCGGTCTCACCAAAGTCGTTTAACTGCTAACTATAATTAACCCTTTGACAGTTTCATTTTTTTCCAGAATTCGGTCAAAAAAATGCCACATTTTTTATTACATTTTTTTGCTCATTTTACATTTTTAAGTAAATATGTTATTATGCTATTAAAAGGTAATTATGTTATTAAAATTAACATTTCTAATATTTTTAAGCATGTATTACAACTTTTCTTTCTATGAAAGCATCATAGAACTGAAGTTTACCTTTAGTCTCGTCGATATCCAAGTTAATTTTTGGAATTGCAGTAAAATCAAATCTAGGAGGTGGATCCGAAGGATTATCACAATTAATTTAAGAAAATTGTCTTGCTTGACTGATTCCATCTGTACTACTATCCGATTCACTACTATCCAGGTCATCTAGTACGCTCATTTTACATTTTTAAGTAAAGATATGTTATTAAAATTAAAATTTCTAATATTTTTAAGCATTTATTACAACTTTTCTTTCTAGAAAAGCATCATAGAACTGCAGTTTACCTTTAGTCTCATCGATATCCAAGTTAATTTTTGGAATTCCAGTAAAAGCAAATCTAGGAGGTGGATCCGAAGGATTATCACAATTAATTTCAAAAAATTGTCTTGCTTGACTGATTCCATCTGTACTACTATCAGAGTCACTACTATCCAGGTCATTCCCCCCCCCCCCCCCCCCCCCCCCCCCCCCCCCCCCCCCACACCCCCCCCCCCCCCCCCCCCCCCCCCCCCCCCCCCCCCCCCCCCCACCCCCCCCCCCCCCCCCCCCCCCCCCCCCCCCCCCCCCCCCCCCCCCCCCCCCCCCCCCCCCCAAACAAAATATACACTTTCGCTACTATCATTTACAGATAATTCAGTTTCTGATTCCGAGTCACAGTTCGAATCGCAAGAAATTAGCTCCATACGCTCTGAATTATCCATTATTTAAAAGTAAAAATATATGATTCAACTCTTACATCAATAAAATTATCAGGCGGTTAGTAAAATATAACCAGAAAGCTATACACTGAAAGATAACAATTCGTCTTCTGATACAAAACATGCGAAAAAACCCGCGCTTTTGAACCAATCAGAGTAGAAAATACAATAAACTGCAAACTATCATTTACTGGAATAATTTGTTACTAAAATTGGAAAAAAATACGGCCGAAACAGTGCAAGCGAAATAGAAATCAGATTGCCCGTACGCCGTACGGGCAAATCAGTAAAGCGCCTAAAGTTGTGCCCGTACGGCGTACGGGTAAAACAGGGAAGAGGTTAATGTTGTTTGTGATGCCACTTGGACAATCTCAGAACGGTTTGAGCTAGTATTAAGGCACAGTGTAAGAAAGATAAAAATCAGATTGCCCGTACGCCGTACGGGCGAATCAGTAAAGTCCCTAAAGCTGTGCCCGTACGGCGTACGGGCAAAATAGGGAAGAGGTTAATGTTGTTTGTGATGCCACTTGGACAAACTCAGAACGGTTTGAGCTAGTATTAAGGCACAGTGTAAGAAAGATAAAAATCAGATTGCCCGTACGCCGTACGGGCGAATCAGTAAAGTCCCTAAAGCTGTGCCCGTACGGCGTACGGGCAAAACAGGGAAGGGGTTAATCTCTGTTTAAACAGAGAATTGCTTGCCATCATTGATTGTCTCCATGATTAATCGCGGTTAATCGCGGTTAGTCGCTAAACGACTTTGGTGAAACCGGCCCTAAGAGTCACACCTAGGAACACGAGCTATCGAATATTGCATAACAGCTTACCTCTGCGGCAGATAGTTAGTCAAAAACTGATTAGCAAAACTCCTGCGGCAGCTTGAGTGAAAAAACAGCACCGCTTAGCGACAAAGTTTCAAGATCAACGAAAAGATCCTCTCAACTGTGTTCGGCGATAGCTTCCAAGCGCGAAAAGAAGACAAAGGTCAGAACAGGACGTAAGTGAAATAAAAAAAAGGGTTCAGCTTTTACTCATCCCTGATAACACGTGTTCCAGGTCACATTTCGACTTATCGAAAGTCAGTTCTCAGAGAAAGGGTGAATCACACGGCTTTGCCACCTGTCTTTGACCCCTCGTGGAGGAGGTTCGATAAAGAATCTGTTCCCAGATTTCCAGAAGATGATTGTTTTTTTTATGTTCTTTTTTTTCTGATCGATGTTTACCACCTTCGAAATTTAGATTAGGTCATTATCAAGTTGACATGTGCCTTAGAGAAGAGTTAATGGCCATCTTGATTGTTTTGTTCGGTTTAGGAGATAATTCTGGAATTTTTCGAGGGTGAGAGATCTAGGAAAAAGAAATCGTCTGAAATTCGAACAATTGAACGTTCGTATTTAGAGGAAAAACTGGACGCACTACCCATTTGCCTCATGAACTATAATAATTACACTCATAAATCATAATTAAAATTTACTATATCTGTGTAATTAATCAAAGGTGCCCAATTTCTGCACCGAAAATGAACACTAAAATAAAAAAATACTCAAAAAAAAATAATATTTAACTGATTTACAGTGCGCGTTGTCTTTTTACCATTGTCGGAGTGAGATAATCTTTAAAGACCCATATTTTGCTTTCTTGAAGTGTTGGAAAGCAAAATGGTACGTACGTTTCATCACCCGTTACAATTATAGAAATGATGTGGTGGCCACCATCATTAAGCAATTTAAAAGTTTTTTTACTGATTCTGACACGCTCCCCTTTTTGGTGCTCAGTTAGGTTATGGGGAACCCAACGGCAAACTACTTTTTTCATACGTAATTCTTCATTAATAATTTTAGGTATGGCTACGGATCCAAAGTTAAGTTCCGTCTGTATAATTAGATAGGTACAGCGATTATCATCCATTAACATTTTTCGTATGGCAGACACATTATCCGGGATGACTGCCGTCTTCTCTTGTGTTCTTCAACCTGAAGAAAATGGCGACCTCTGCTCAATTCTTTAAACCATCTGAATACAGTTGCACGAGCTGGAAATTCATCACCAAATGCTAATTGCAACCGTTGAAAGCATTCTTCTTGATTGAATCCTGCTTTAAAATCGTAGGAAATCATAGCGTAAAAATGTTCTGGCGTCAACTTAAAATTTATTCTATGCTAAAAAAGTTGAAGTAAGCCAGTAAAAAAAATCGTCTGCTGTGTTAAAATACTTTGTATTTTAAAACTAAACCGTAATTTTTATTTTGTAAATTCTAATCTGCACGTATCTCAAAAAATTCAGAGTAACCCTCGTATAGTAAATTCCAAATTTACTATATGATATGTATTGCGTAACTTTGTTGGGGTATCTTGGTTACGAAATAACTTTACAAGTGACTGTTTATGCTTTTATTTATAACTTTCTCTTTCCAATCTATGCTATCTTCGATGAACACGTCACATATACATCAAATATTTACTTACAGTCAGGTAAATAAATAAACACGAGGCGATATCTAACCCATCAGAAACAAATAAACTATATTACTAGCTGGAAAGAAACTGGCTATCTCTCTTCGGTGAGGTCAACATGATAATTGCATTGCTTATTGCGCAAGCTATAGAATGAGTTCAGGGTAGCGAGAAGTATTCCATTTATAGAAACAAAAACTATTCAAAACACTTAAGTTTGTTTGAGTTTACACTCTCTCCCGATGGTTTTATATTTCATAAGTTTTGGGTTTAGTATCTCTGTCCGGAAAATATTATATACTAGCATATTGCCCGTCATATGACGGGATTAGTAAAATTTTTAATTTTTCAGAATTGTAAAGAATCCTGAGGCAGGTAAAAAAGGGTTTGTTTTTAGGCTGAGAATTATCTGGTACAAGCTCAATAATTTGTTTATCTTCATACTCCTCTAATGTCTTTTGATACTGTAAATGCAGTTTAGAATCACGTTGATTTCATTTAGTCAAACCGTGTGGTTATGTATAAAAAACAAACACACAAAAGAACAAAATTTTTAATTTTCAAAGATATATAACTTGAAAGGTAGATATTTATTAATCTGTGAAATAGCCTCTTAAATTTTTATGAAGAGAATTTATTGTTAATATCGGGGATAAAATTTCCATTGCAACGAAAAATAATCGGTGATTAAATTTAAAATGATCATACCTAATCTATAAAGCACTTTTGCCGATAATGGCTGAATGGTAGAGCGCTGCTCTTCGGTACTGGAGTTCACGGGTTCGAATCCCACTGCTGGCATGGATGTTTGTAGCCATACTGAATCGGCTTTAAGCAGTAGATCCCGGTCTCATTAGCCCTCGTGAGCAAAACAGTAGACCGTAGCGTCCTAACCAAACTAAACCTATAGAGCAATTTGTCGCAACGTCACGAACTACTATAATGCCCTTCCCATTCATTTTCATGTTTACAACAGCCAATAGACAAACAATAAACTGCCCTTCCGTTTAAAACTAAAACCAGAATTGTCAGAAGTTGAGATGTGTCCCACTGCGTGAAATCGCCTTAATATTTATGCTAAATATGAAAGAAAATTATTTACTTAATATCTAAGTTCATAAAGTTGAAAAATCTAACTTGATAAAACGTATGAAAATAATGCAGACGACATTTAACTAATTTAAAATAAGAAATGATTAAATGAGATGATTAAAGGAATGACGTCATAATTCTAGGGAAAAATGTTATTTTTACCTATTTATTATGTGAGAAATTGATCAATTTAATAACCTGCTCTTAACCGGGGAAAATAGGGCTTGAAAGAATGGCATTAAACACTCCGACTGCTCAATTTGCAGACCAACGTTAAAAATTGTAGATTTGTTTTTGTACATTTTAAATGTATATATATTGAAGAATTGTAATATGAACTTCTTTCTAGAAAAGATTTTTTATATAGATTTTTATTGTGAGTTTTATACTGTCAGAAAAACCAATTTGGATGTTATCACAAGAAAGAATTTTTTTAAATAAATTTCAGGTGAATCACAGTTAATTTCTATTTAGTACATAATAAATTATTATATAATAATATAAATTATATATTATGATTATATTATATTTATAATTATAAATGCATAATATAATTACATATTAATTATATAAATATATTATTATTTATAATTATATTATATATTATAATTATAAATACGTAATATAATTACATAATTAATTATATAATATATTTTATAATTTAATTATATTATATATTATATTATATATTATAATTATAAATACGTAATATAATTACATAATTAATTATATAAATATATATTATTTATAATATATAAAATTATTATATTATCTAATATAGCAATAATTCTATTCATATAATTCTATTTATTACTTAATTAAATGTCTAATACTGTATATAATTATTACACTGTTTAAACTGTGAAAAAGTGGAATGTGCTCCTCAAAAAAAAAATTTACCTATTTATTATGTGAGAAATTGATCAATTTAATAACCTGCTCTTAACCGGGGAAAATAGGGTTTGAAATAATGGCATTAAACGCTTTAAGAGAGGGGCGAGGGGAGATTTAGAACGTTTTAAAGATTTGCTTTGAATTTTGCTAACCCTAACTGTTCAAGAATCCAATAAGGATGCCACTATCCATTCCAGGTCCAACCGCTTCATAAATTCGAGGACAGACGGAATGATAACTTAGGCTATAATTATATAGGGAATACATAAACTTTGTCTAATTTGTGTGAAATAAGTTGTAAGGAATTTTTCCTCCAAAAGATTAACTCTAAAGCAAAATTGCGTAGCTTTAATTTAGCACTTAACACCTAGAGTTCCTTTACAAGAATCCTTTTTAAGCGTTTCTTTTTTGTTTTGTTTTGTTTGCATGTGATACCGAATAAATCTTTCCTCGCTTAATTTTTCGTTTTATCTTCATAAATAGCATCATCTGATGTTTAAAATCTGTGATAATACCAATTAAGACGGGGTGTAATATTCACAGATGTTTATATTTCACGTTTATAGCACTCGAGAGTCCATAATAACTCAGCCATATTCATCAATATATATTCAGTAGAGATGGCTTGTGCATTAATTGGTTACAGTGCTGCTTTCACCCAGAATGTCTCGAAGGCACTTTCAATTATGCTGCGAGATAGATATTTGGAGTAGTACTACATAACTGCATTTCCTACAGGTTTACATTAGATTCGCTGACGGTTTAGTGTAATTTATGTCACTTACTGAACCTACACGTCTATAAAACGAAAATCGATTCACACATATAATTTCTATTCAAAATCTGCAGTTCGAATTTTTGATAGTTATTTTCTCTATAATATGCATCTTATACTAGAAAGTAATAATTAAAAAATACCAAAATGAAGATCAATTCACAGTTGAATTTTGTAACAAAAACCTGGAGTCGAATTTTCTAATATAAATCTAGAGTCGAATTTTTGACGATTACTTCATTTTTCATCGTGTATTACAAAGTAATAATTAAGAATAGAAAAATGAAAATCGATTCATAGTTATAATTTCTAACCGAAAAATGGATATCGAATTTTCGACGATTACTTACTTTTTTATCGTGCATTACAAAGTAATAATTAAGAATACAAAAATAAAAATCGATTCACAGTTATAACTTCTAATCGAAATATGGAGATCGAATTTTCGACGATTACTTCTTTTTTCATTGTGTACTACAAAGTAATAATTAAAAATACAAAAATGAAAATCGATTCACTGTTATAATTTCTAACCGAAATATGGAGATCGAATTTTCGACGATTACTTTCTCCATATTTCTATTCTGTTTTTGTTATAAAAAAACTATTATTAACAATGCCAAATTGAAAATCGATTCACAGTTATAATTTCTAATCGCAATCTGGATATTTATTTTTCGATGATTACTTCCTCTATATATTTCCATCGTGTACTACAAAGTAATAATTAATAATACAAAAATGAAAATCGATTCACAGTTATAATTTCTAATCGCAATTTGGATATTTATTTTTCGATGATTACTTCCTCTATATATTTCCATCGTGTACTACAAAGTAATAATTAATAATACAAAAATGAAAATCGATTCACAGTTATAATTTCTAATCGCAATCTGGATATTTATCTTTCGATGATTACTTCCTCTATATATTTCCATCATGTACTACAAAGTAATAATTAAGAATACCAAAATGAAAATCGATTCACAGTTGAATTTTCTTATATAAATCTGGAATCGAATTTTCGACCATTACTTTACACAAGAAAGAATTAACTCACTCTATATTTCAGCCATTGAATGCGACATCTTTCAGGACATAGAATTCAAAGATGTTCGAAAAGAATTCACAGACAAAGAATTAAGAAAACCAAATACTTAACTATTTTAAATTTTTTATTGTATATAATATTTAATAATTATCTTTTATTTAAATTTTATACTAGCAAATGTGCCCGTGTTTCGCTATGGGGAACTTTATATATTACTTTTAAATAAAAATATTTTTTATTATTAATCTGCAAATTCTGCACAGTGTACTTCAAATCATTGGCGAATAAACATAGTTGTTCCTATTATATAAGTAATATAGCAATATTCAATTCTCATGGTACATTAATTTGCATTAGAATTGTGTTAAGCTTCACAGTAAGATATAAAAACTTTTCCCTTTTAAAAGTACAAAAATTTTATTTCATAAAGAAACACTTGTCATGCCCACTAAACTTCCATATAGGTAGTTGGTCTGTCGGAGTTTTATTAATCTACATATGAATTTAAGGGGAATTTTATTGTTTAAAATTTATTTTTAGATTATTCATAAACATAATTAAAAGCATATAACAATTTTTTTCATAAATTACGCTTGTAACATCAAGAAATATCTAGAAATATATATATAGCAAAGAAGGCCCGTAAATGAAAAACGCATGCAATTTTTTAATCTCTTATATATTTTTTGTTGAAAGAACAGTATTTGTAAGCAATAGTGTACATATAAATAATGAAATTTGTATTAAGATATAAATAAATATCAAAATAAAATTTTCATTAACTGATTTATTTAACGACATAATTAATATAATATGCTATTCTTTAAAAATATAAAATTACTTACATAATGACAATTGTTCGCATATACACAGTAAGACAATTTTTATTAATTATCTTTATTAAGTCAAATTTTTTATTGTTTAATAATTTAGTGTTTTTTAAGCATTTTCATAAAAAAATTAACATTATACAATTTTTACATAATGGCCTACGAAAACATTTTGAAATTTCTAGAAATATTTATATATATATTTTGCACGCCGTTTAATATAAAAAGTTACACTCATGTACTCTATTTGACATAGATCGGCAATATCAATACCTCTTAAAAAGTAGAACGCGAATTGACCGTATGGTCTATTTCTGCGGATAGATCAGGAACCATCTATTTTGTTTAGAGAACATAACTCACCTGGACCCCGAATTCTACGAACTGTTAGCTTACATACATACATACCCACACACATACAATGGTTTTTATGTATATGATTAATCTGTAGATAATTTTTTATTACTTGTGCAATAAAATTACATTCCTAAAGCTGTTGTGTAATAAAATTATATTCGTAAAATTATTAGGTGACAGAGCCCCGAGATTTGAACTGACAATGGCCTTCCACCGAATGATGGCCGAATGGCTAGGGCGCTGATCTTCGGTACCGGAGTTGGTCAGTTCGAATCTCACTAGGGCATGGACGTTCATAGCCATTCGGAATTGGCTTTAAGCAGTAGGTCCCGGTCTTATTACAAAGGCTGTTCGCACATTTTTAGACGATTTTAGTTAGCGGTATTAAAAAATCTTTTGTTGTAAAATTAATAACTGCAATTGTACTATGTTTTTAAAAGTCAAAATTATCGTCTGCGGCTTGAGAGATTTGATTTTATTCAAAATGGCGTTTTAAACGAAACAGTGGTTCGAAGGCTATATTTATGCTCTTTCCGAAGAGAAGTGGTGATATTCCGTTATCCAAAAACGATGTGAGAGTCATGGTTTTGTGATATCTAAATCGTCGATAAGTAATATCGTCAAAATGAAAGGAAAAAAACCTCAAATTGGACTTCAAGGGGAAAAAATTCCAAACAAGTATCCGAGGAAAAAACGAACATCTTCGCCTATTGCAAAAGTACGTTGTTTAATGTTAAAAGAAAATCTTGCTAGTCAAAAGACAGTTGCAAAATCATTAAAATGCTCGGTGTGCTTTGTAAACAAAATGATAAACCTTGATTTAAATCTTGGCGAAGAAAGGCAATGTGCATCGTCTTTCTCTAAAGCATATCGCTGAAGGCAGGACACGCTGCAGAATTCTGTATGAGAAACATTTATCCAAAGAAAAATGGAAAAAAAATTGTCACAATAGATGAATCATGGGTGTATTTAAACGATTTAAACAAAAAAGAACCATTTATTATCATAAAATGGGGGGGGGAATTAAGTGCATAGTTCAAAGAATCGAAAGAAAGTTTTTCTAAGGGATTCAGGACTGTTGCTGGGTTTTCATATAATGGCAAGTTAAAAATAAAGAGAGTTGAAAAAATGTCAAGATTAACTCCAAATACTATCATGAAAATATTTTATCGTCAATTTTTCTTAATGAAATACCATCGCTTTACCCGCAGTGTCATCTATCTGTGGAACTCCATCAAGACAAAGCTAGCAGTCACACATCAAAATCCACTGTAAATTTCCTAAAAGAAATGGAACAAAAAACCGGTATCAAGGCCATACCCTTCACTGATATCCCTACTAAATCTCCCGATGTATCACCAATGGATTTTTGTGCTTTCGAACTTGTAAAATCTCCCTTATCCAAACGTCGTCCCACAACCCTTACAGGACTCTGGAAAGCTGTTCAGGAGGAATGGGATAGAATACCTCTTCTGGCACTCCAAAAGGCATTATTATCCTGGAAATGACGGTGCGCAAGATAGTTCGGAATAAGGGCTATCAAACAGAACATTTCAAACACAAGAATTTTATGTATTTTAGTTTTGTGACTACAATATACATAGTCTAAAAAATGTGTGAACAGCTTCTGTAGCCCTCGTGTTGCAAAAGAGTACACTGTACCTCTCCAAATCAAACCAAACCAAAGCCTATGGACCTCCATCTTGTTTAACATTAGAATTACGGTGGTCTTTGTATACCTAGAATTACGGCGGTTGTCATTTTGACCCCTTGATAAGATATCTGCATATTTCTCTATATGATATAATATATTTGTGAAAAATAAATTAAAATAGCGCAAATTATGACAACTACAGTTTGTTTTTAAAAATATACCAACTTTGCAGGCATGTAGGATCAATTAAACGATTTACTACGTTCTCCCCTAAACGTTGATCACTTGGTCTCACTTAATATTTTCCTAAATATGGAAATCCGTTTAATAAGTATTTTGTCCTAACATATACTTCTAGTAAAAATTTATTCCGAATTTATCGAGCTTGTTAGGCATATACTACAAAAAACGGCATCTTGTTTTTGTAGGGAATAACTGTTCATCAAACGTAATATTTTCATTTGGTTTGTAGCAAAGCTTACAGTTTTCTATAAAAGTATTCCATACCTCGGATATTAGTGTAAATTTATCACACTGCAAACGTGAAGACCTTGTTAGTTTATTTTCAAAACAAAGAAATTTTATAACTTCCGGAAATCTATCTCTACTCATAGTTTCATGAAAAAACTTTGGTCCCCAAGTCTTGGACCACAAACTAAGAATTGGTAAGCCCTTGGCGGCTAATGCCCCCTTACGTACAACAACGCTATGAATGCTTCCAGTTCTGCTAATAAAATAGTGAAAGAGTCTGTGGTAGCACATACTCAATGATTTATTTTTAGTTTAAAAATCGTTTACAGTTTGTTACAAGTTTATCGTTTGCAAGTTTTGGTTTTGTTATAAAGTTTTTTTATAAAAAATGTGATGGAATAAAAGTTGTTGTTCTAAGTAGACTGAAAAATGTTTCGTTTCTTTTAATTGAATTATTATGCCTGATTAAGGAATAATAATATATTATAGCTCAAACTAAGCTTATAATTAATTTAATATCGTACCAGTACGCGATATTTTTGGTGACCCGGAAAGTCATAAGAAGACAAAAATGCAGGATTCTATACCGGAAAATACAGACGTTAACAGTGAAGTCAGCAACGATGCCAAGGAATTATGCAAGGTGAGTGTTAAATTATCACCTTTTTGGGTTGATAAACCCGAAATATGGTTTTTCCAAGTAGAGGCTCAATTTGAAATCAGTGGAATAACAGCTGAGGAAACGAAGTTTAATTATTTAATTTCACAACTTGATCCAAAATATGTCGAGAATGTATGGGACATAGTCAGCAGTACCAGTAAAACTAAATATTCTGATTCAAAATTTAGATTCTTAAATTTATTTAAGGAAAGTGAAAGTGTAAGAATTCAAAAATTAATCACTGGAATAGAACTTGGCGACATGAAACCCAGCCAACTGTTGCAAAAATTGAAGTCAATAGCCACTTCTGATGTTTCCGAAAAAATTAATCAAAACACTTTGGCTAGGAAAATTACCGGAAGCTATAAAAAAATATTTTAGTTGTCAGTAATGAAAATACTGACAACTAAATGACGCGTCATGATTCATTATGAAGTTTACACTTGTCTTCAACATCAGTATATACCCTACCGTATTTCTACGTATAATCATTTGTTAGGGCTAAAATAAAAATACGATTTTCTTGAAATCTTTACTATTTCGTAAATCACAATGATTTAGGAAAAGTCAAGAAAGGATTAATATATTTGCAAAAAAATAGAAGAGCTGTCAGAGATAAAAGTTAGCTAGGTGTCCAAATGACCTCTTCCGTAATTCTAATGTTAATCCTACACTGCAGGCAAAGATCCACCTTAATAGGTTACCATAAGAAGAGGGGGAGTATCACCTCTCCTACCCACCTCTCCAGTTACGGCCCTGGACTGAGATAATCCCGCGCCGAACAGATTTTGCTTCCACTTTTTATCGCTTTGCATAATCGCATCGATACAGATTGTGCTGTTACAGAAAACAGATAAACCGAAATTACCCAGGAAAGATGAGGACTGTTCTATCAGTTGGTGGAGGAAGAAAAAGTTACATGTGGTCCAAAGGATGAATTCCAGAAGAAAGGTAGAATATCAAGGTCATTCGGCAAGGACGCGCGGATGTGAAGTGCTTCTGCTTGGTAAAGATTCTGTGCCGAACGGTGATTTTAGAAGGTTATTCTATTTCCCTTTATCTATTGCCTCACATTTGGATGACTAATTTGTGTTGTAACGCTGACAACGGAAAATAATGAAAATGTAAGTGTTGCTCGACAGAGGTACTTATTGAGAATTGAGGCATAGACATCTATTTAAGCCTCCCGAAATATTCTTCACCGCTTATTATTAACTAGCATTACAACCACAAATAGCAATAAGTCAATTTGTCGTAATGTCACGAACTACTATAATGCCCTTCCCATTCATTTTCATGTTTACAACAGACAATAGACAAGCAATAAACTGCCCTTCCGTTTGAAACTAAAACCAGAATTGTCAGAATTTGAGAATTTGCCCTACTGCTTGAAATCACATTATTGCAATAAATGTTAATTAATTATTTAAGAGCAGGCGATTAAATTTATCAATTTATCCCAAAATGTATAGGTAAAAGTAACATTTTTTCTAACATTATGACGTCATTCTTCCTTTAACCATCTCATTGAATCATTTCTTATTTTAAATAATTTAAATATAGTCTGAATTATCTTCATACGTTTTATCACTCAACTTAGATATGACGTCAATAATTTTTTTTTTATATTTGGCTTAATTAATAGATTAGGTACATATATGATAATTTTAAATTCAATCGTCGATTATTTTTTGTTACAATGAAAATTTTATCACCGGTATTAACAACAAATTCTTTTCATAAAAGTTTTCATAAAAGTATTTATGCTCATAATAGTTATACACTGAAATACTCAGTATTGAAATAATAATCCTAAGCTTAACTAATATCACTTGTTCTTTAGAAAGCTTTATTGTGATGCAGGCCTGAAAACGAAACTACGTAACTGATAACACTACTTCATAACACGTTTTCTTATCTATATCACTGCTACGATACATTTCTTCTAGCACGTGAAAGAACGTCTGACATAGTTAAAAACCGACAACACTTTTTTATTTCTTTTTTAATATATACTCTTTCTAGAGTCTTTTCAAGGCATCGGAGTACGAAAAATATTTGTAAATCAAACGCTGAAAGGTCTAGATCGAAACACTTCAGCTCTCCAATATCACCTGCTATTCCGACTGCTTGGGTATAAAAATAACGCACCAAATATTTGGCAGATCTACTTGCGAAGGCAAAACCGCTTGAAGGCACTTCACGCGCGTTTATTGAAAAAATTTAATCTCGCCAAAATTTTGTTGTTACATAAAAGTCAGCAAATAAATAAGTAGATACATTTGGGTGAACTCTGTGCCCGTTAATTTCTCTCAATAGCAAATATATACCAAAAATAAACTGTTAGTTTACAATTCCATCCTTCTTCCTATTATTACTAACTAGCATATAGCCCGTCATTATACATTCGAATGCAAAATATAAGTAAGAATCAGAAGCATAAAGAGTTTATTATTATACCTCGTCACTTCAAGATATCCGTCTACGTTCGGAGAACTTTTTTCTTTAAATGTAAAAACTAGTTCATGTTTTTACATTTTTAGATTTATTTTTGATATTATCATAGAGAATTGCACTAGTGAATTTTTTTAAATGGGAAAAAGTTTTCTTTAATAATATTTTGAAGTAATTACTTTGGTAATTAATAGTTTGCTACTTTTAATATTATTTTCTTATCAAATTTGCAATCCAAACCATCAAAACTACACGTAAATTTCTTTTTAATAAAATAGTTTGAATTGACTTCTGCCCACCTCTATGCAAATTAAGAAATAATTATTTTTATTAAGGTATCCATATACGTTCCGAGAACTTTTTCCTTTATACGTAGAAACTAGTCCATGTTTTTACATTTTTAGATTTATTTTTATATTATCATAGATAATTGCACTTAAACAATTTATTCCTGGAGAAGTTTTTATAAAATTGCTAATAAATGAAGAAAATTTAGTAAAAAAATCGGGTTCTTTCAAAAGGTCTAATTTTTTAATAAATTAAATTATTTCAATATTATTTGATGCAGCACATTTCTTATACGCTGGACTAGTGAATCACCTAAAATCTTTGCTTAATTTACATTTGGTAAAAAATGTTGGTCTTTCAAAATCATACATGTTGAATTTTTAACGAATTTTCATTACCTTTATATCTAACTATGCGTGTAACATCGTTAAAAATTATCCAAATTTAAAGCTTTTAGGCCATTCACTAGTAAATACTATCAAAAGCATTCGTAATAATTTTCAACAAAATATTTTAAGAACTTTTTGGGAAATCCCATTTCAAGTTTCGACATTTTATTAAAAATACCGTTCTAAGAAAAACACATTTGAAGTTTATGAACGCAACTTTAACTATTAAAAATTTAAAATACATGTTTAAAATTCCCCACACTTTCTTGCTTCAAAACTTTCTAATTGCCAAGTTGCTAATTATTAAAAATACTAGAAAAATGTTCAAAATAATCTTCATGAAAATTTAATAAGTTTTGTCCAAAAAATTATCTTTAAAAGGCTTTAAATTCACAACTTCCGGTTCCGAAGTCGCTACTTCCGTTTTGTTTTGACAGCTGTCACTGATGTTTAAACAGTTGTAACTTTTCTTTAAACTGCCGTAGAGCTAAAACAAAATCAGATTTAAAAGCCTAAAAGTTGAAATTTTACAACAGAGAAATAAAATAATTTATGATTTTTGGCAAAAAAAATACGTGTTTAACGTAGGCGGATACCTTAATAAACATAGTTACTGTCAGAACATGCTATAAAATTATTACTGTCAATAACTTCAAACGTTCTTTAAAATCAACCACTTGGAAATCGCCTAAAGTCAAAATGTTACTGAATACTAAAGCCGATTCTTACAAACCCCTCAACTATGTCGGTGTATGATTTCAAATAAATATGGAATATTTACACATGTATTGCATTCGTTGTTTGTCGTAATATGTACTAGTTTTTCTACATAAATATTTTTATTATTATAACTAGCATATCGTAAATCATATGACGGGATTAGTTAAATTTTTAATTTTCCAGAATTATAAAATACCCTATAAGGCAAGTAAAAAAATGGTTTGTTTATCGCTGAAAATTATATGGTCCACGCTCAATAATTTTTTCTTTTTATCTTCACACTCCTCTAAAGTTTCCCGATACTGTGTTTAGAATCACGTTGAATTCCTTTAGTAAAATCGTGTGGTTGTGTATAAAAAACAAACACACAAACGAACAAACTTCTTAATTTTCAGAGATATATAACTTAAACGCTAGATATTTATTAGTCCGTGAAATAGACTCCTAGACTTTTATGAAAATAATTTGTTGTTAATACCGGTGGTAAAATTTTCATTGTAATAAAAAAATAATCGATGATTCAATTTAAAATTATCACATATGTACCTAATCTATTATTTAAGCCAAGTATAAAAGAAAATTATTTACGTAATTTCTAAGTTGAGTGATAAAAAATATGAAAATAATGCAGACGATATTTAAATAATTTAAAATAAGAAATGAATAAATGAGATGGTTAAAGGAATGACGTCAACATGCTAGAAAAAAAATGTTATTTTTACTTATACATTTTGTGATAAATTGATAAATTTAATCGCCTGCTCTTAACCGAGGAAAATAGATCTTGAACTAATGGCATTAAACACTCGAAAAGGGGGAAGGGGTGGATTTCGAACGTTTTAAAAACTTGCTTTGAATTTTGCTAACCATAACTCCAATATGGATGCCCCTATCCATTCCAGGTCCAACTGCTTCATAAATTTGAGGACAGACGGACAATTAACTTAGACTATTATTATATAGGGGATGAAAATTCTAAAAATATTTTTCCGCTGTGAAAATCCATTTCCTAGAGAATTAGTCAGAACCATATTACATGTACGGTTGCTTCACGTCTTAGAGAATGACGTAAAATGTTAGAAGTTATGGAGATATTAAGGGACATCCAACACACAGACACAAACCCGTTTAATTTTGTTGCGAGTTTATTTCATTTGAGTTGGCATCAATAAATGATCGTTGTCTCATTTTTGGCACTATTATAGCCTGGTATTTAGTATCCCGCGTAATTATAATATAATCGTTACTACTGAAGAATAGGGTACCCCTTGGCAAATTTGGCGAAATTGTTGGCGATGTTTACTAAAACACAAAGGTATTTCATCCGAACAACATTGTATCCCTTGCTATTTGGGCGACTTTAATTGGTGTACATTGCGCCATTGTAATAAAATTATTTACATTTTCTTAATTAACCAAAACCATTGAGAAAGCGGGTATTTACTTTTATGGGCAATTAGTCCATTAACAGTTTACAAAGCTAGCA
This sequence comes from Pardosa pseudoannulata, assembly GCA_032207245.1. NCBI lineage: Eukaryota > Metazoa > Arthropoda > Arachnida > Araneae > Lycosidae > Pardosa > Pardosa pseudoannulata. Next base: position 78,531,459 of record CM063499.1, on the reverse strand, counting down.
GTTCAAAGGACTACTTCAGAATTGGGTTCCAATTGGCAAATTTAGCGAAATTGTTGGCGATGTTTACTAAAACACAAAGGTATTTCATCCGAACATTGTATCCCTTGCTATTTGGGCGACTTTAATGGATGTACATTGCGCCATTGTAATAAAATTATTTACATTTTCTCAATTAACCAAAACCATTGAGAAAGCGGGTATTTACTTTTATGGGCAATTAGTCCATGAACAGTTTACAAAGCTAGCAGTTCAAAGGACTACTTCAGAATTGGGTTCCAATTGGCAAATTTAGCGAAATTGTTGGCGATGTTTACTAAAACACAAAGGTATTTCATCCGAACATTGTATCCCTTGCTATTTGGGCGACTTTAATGGATGTACATTGCGCCATTGTAATAAAATTATTTACATTTTCTTAATTAACCAAAACCATTGAGAAAGCGGGTATTTACTTTTATGGGCAATTAATCTATTAACAGTTTACAAAGCCAGCAGTTCAAAGGACTACTTCAGAATTGGGTTCCCCTTGGCAAATTTGGCGAAATTGTTGGCGATGTTTACTAAAACACAAAGGTATTTCATCCGAACAACATTGTATCCCTTGCTATTTGGGCGACTGTAATTGGTGTACATTGCGCCATTGTAATAAAATTATTTACATTTTCTCAATTAACCAAAACCATTGAGAAAGCGGGTATTTACTTTTATGGGCAATTAGTCCATTAACAGTTTACAAAGCCAGCAGTTCAAAGGACTACTTCAGAATTGGGTACTCCTTGCAAATTTGGCGAAATTGTTGGTGATGTTTAGTAAAACACAAAGGTATATCACCCGAATAACATTGTATCCCTTGCTATTTGGGCGGCTTTAATGGATGTACATTGCGCCATTGTAATAAAATTATTTACATTTTCTTAACCAAAACCATTGAGAAAGCGGGTATTTACTTTTATGGGCAATTAATCCATTAGCAATTTACAAAGCCAGCAGTTCAAAGGACTACTTCAGAATTGGATTCCAATCAGTGTTGCCAACCATACGATAATTATCGTATATGTACGATAACTTAGGACTCTTTACGATGAAAAATAATCTCAAAATTACGTGACATAATTCTGAAAAACTGTACGATAATTTCCTGATTTGTACGATAAACCAACAGTAGACTAATGGAGAATTAAAAGAACAGGTAATTTAATTGTAACTCTACAAAGAGCAACAACAAAAATTGAAGAG
>CM063499.1:78455223-78525223 GCA_032207245.1 Pardosa pseudoannulata | reverse complement strand
CGATATAGACTGATGAAGCATCATATAAAATAAACAAAGATATAATGTAGTAGCGTACAATGAAGTCACGTGGTGACCCCCCCCCCACCCACAACACACACACAACACCCCCACCCCCACCCCTCTCTCTACACCCCCCCCCCCCCCCCCCTTCTACCCAATTTTTTTTTATCAATGAATCATCCTATAGATGCTTAAAATGAACACCCCCCCCCCCCCCCAGGTAACTAACGAGAAAAGGCTGTAATATCCAAAATCATTTTAATTTTATATTTGCTTTACTTTGGGCAGTGCATAATAATCCCCTATATATAATAGCCCAAGTTATCTGTCCGTCTGTCTTCGAATTTATGAATCGGTTGGGCCTAGAATGGATAGAGGCATCCATATTGAGTTCTTGATGAGTTAGGGTTTATTAGAATTCAAAGAGAGTTAAGTTTATCTTCTCCTAAACTATTGATCCAATTCTAAAATAAATTGATATAACTAGGCTTCATATCACAGGAAAAAATTACTGTCCTCTTTAAAACGTTCGAAATCCACCCCTTCCCTCCTTTTCGCGTTTTTCGAAGATTATTTAGCCTATTTTTGGTTGGTTAGGAGCGCTATTCATTTTTCAATACTACAATAAAAACGGGAACATTTTTTTTAACTTTTAAAATAACATTCCTATTTTTAAAATTTATATTTATAATCATTTCTTCCTTTTTGATTTATTTATTTCAATACTCTTGACAATTAAATTTATCAATTTACGTATTGATAACTTAGCATTTGACGTATTATTATAATATTTTCTATTTTAAATTATTTAAATATCGTCTGATTATTTTCATACGTTTTATCGCTGAATTAAATTGAAAATTCTTTTATATTTTTATAATAGATTAGGTACATATGTGATAATTTTAAATTTAATCGTCGATTATTTTTGTTGCAATGAAAATTTTATCACCGCTATAAACAACAAATTTTATCTACCTCCAGGGTGTATTAGAAAGGATAGTTCCAATCATTTACTTCCATTAATTACAACGCAAAAAAGAATGGGAAGAACTTAACAATAATTTCGACGTGGCTAAGAAAATTTTGAATTCTTTCTAAATAAATTCAGCCGAAGAATAGCCGATTGGTTAGGGTGCTAGCCTTCGGTACCAGAGTTCGTGGGTTCGAATCCCACTGAGGCATGAACGTTCGTAGCCTTTGGGAATCGGCTTTAAGCTGTAGGTTCCGGTCTCGTTAGCCATCGTGTTACGAAAAGTAGACCGTAGCATTCCAGATCAAAACCAAACTAAATGAATTCAACGTTATTCTAAACTGCATTCTTTTATATTTGGCTTAAATAATAGATTAGGTACATATGCGATCATTTTAAATGTAATCATCGATTATTTTTTGTTGCAAAGAAAATTTTATCCCCCGTATTAACAACAAATTATTTTCATAAAAGACTAGGATTGTATTTCACGGACTCATAAATATCTAGCGTTTAAGTTATATAGCTTTGAACACTAAGAAGTTTGTTAGTTTGCGTGTTTGTTTTTCACACATAACCACACGGTTTGAATAAACGAATTCGACGCTATTCTAAACTGCATTCACAGTATCGGGAGACTTTAGAGAAGTATGAAGATAAACAAATTATTGAGCGTGTACCAGATAATTCTCAGCCAAAAAAACAAACCATATTTTTAACTGTCTCATAGGGTAATTTACAACTCTGAAAAATTAAAAATTTTACTAATCCCGTCATATGATGGGCTATATCCTAGTCTATATATATAAAAATGAATTTTTTATGTGTGTACTCTATAGACTCAAAAACCATGCACCAATTGATATGAAAATTTGAAATGTTTAGGTATATCCTGGTTTTTGTAAATTTTTACGTTCGAAATCCATTTTCCCGTTTCTAGCATTTCATGTATTATTCCAAGCAATATTTTGTTAAACGCAAACGATTAATTTTTTAATTTTCGCATCCGGAAAACCGTTGCATCCCTAATATGAACCTACCGATTATTTGATGTTTTATATTCCAGTTCATGAAATATTTTAGAAGCGGTACAGATATAGTGGTATGAATCCCCTGAATTTTGTCACTGATCACAGAACATTTAAATTTTTCATTAATGGGCTCAATAAACGGAAAAAACGTTCCCCTACAGTACCAGAGATTGAATTTGACTCGTTGCATCATCAGTTTTTTATTTTATACTATGTTTTTTTTCTGAATAAGCAATCGAAAAACGATTATGCTTCGTTTTGAGAGATTTATGACTTTGTTTTCCTCGACTGAGAGGTTAACGATCACAAGAACGTTTATGTCGCGCATGCAGTTTTACTGAAGAGTAATTCTAGCTTTAAAATCACCGTTATTTTGATGAGTCTGATCCTTTTAATTTCTGCTAAATTTTACTTGTTAGTTTGTTTCTATGAGTCAATGTTTCTTAAACTTTCTCCATCCGTGTACCCGTTCTATAAAGTTTCGACTAAATATTCCCCGAAAAAATTATAAATCTTCTTTAACCCTTTACGTATGGAATATATACTGTCTACCAATAAGTATTTTGACACCTGTGATAGAAAAGAAAAATTAACTTTATTCAAAATCAATAGTTGGTAGAGCCTTCACAAGAGGCAATTACAGCGTGAACCCTCCGGGGCATATTTTCTACAAGTCTTTGTATTACAGGTAGTGGTATTGTTTTCCACTCGGCTTGGAGTAGACATACAAGTTTCTTCACCGATTTTGGAGGAGTAGTGCACCCCTGAATTCGGCGATCCAACTCGTTCCAGAGGTTCTCAATAGGGTTCAGGTGTGGGGTCTGGACAAGCCAGTCCATTCTATGAACTCCATTAGCACCAGCCTTGGTTAACCTCGAAACATGACAACTGGCATTCTCGCTCTGAAAGTAACAGGGGTCCAACCCGTAAAACTGCCACAACTTAGGAAGCACATTGTCATCCAAAATAGTGCAGTAGGCATCTGCGTTGAGCTTACCATGAATTAGAACCAAAGATCGCAGTCCATACCAGGAGAAACACCCCCAGACCATAATTCCACCTCCGCCGAACTTGATTGTTGGCACAATGCATTCTGGCAGTAGACGTTCTCCAGGCAGACGCCAGACCCAGACCCTGCCATCCGAACTGTAAAGGGTGTACCTTGATTCGTCGCTCCAAAGAATCCATTTCCATTGATCTACGGTCCAATTTCGATGTGCTTTGCACCACATTAACCGAGCAGCGCGGTTGGACTTTGTGATCAAAGGCTTATGGGCAGCAGCACGACCATGAAAACCAAGCAGATGTGCTTCCTTACGGATGGTATTCATTGAAACAATACTCCCGAATGCCTGTTGAAACTCCTCGCCATCGGTTGGGTGCGGTTCTTTCGAATTTTTCTGGACAGCACACGTCAGTCTCTATCTCCCAGTTTCGTTGATCTGCCGACTCGGGGCACATTCCGACAATCCCCGCTCACCTTCCACTTCTTAATCACATAGGCCACTGTCGATTTTGGGTACTTCAGATCGCTAGATATGTCCCTTAAGGATCGGCCACATTTGTGATACCCGATAATTATACCTTTCTCGAAATCAGAGAGCTCCGAACTGCGCGGCATCTTGCATGCGACTAATGCCGATGCTGTTTCCTGCACGATGTATACCGGCGGAGGCCGTGACGTACCTCAGGACCGCAGATATCGTCATTTGCATAGGTGTCCAAACACTTATTGGTAGACTGTGTACACCAATGATGACCGGACACTGGCGATATAGACTGATGAAGCATCATATAAAATAAACAAAGATATAATGTAGTAGCGTACAATGAAGTCACGTGGTGTCCACATCATTTTTTTTATAAATGACATCCCATGATGCTTAAAATGAACACATGTGACTAACGAGAAAAGGCTGTAATATCCAAAATCATTTTAATTTTATATTTGCTTTACTTTGGGCAGTGCATAATAATCCCCTACATATAATAACCCAAGTTATCTGTCCGTCTGTCTTCGAATTTATGAATCGGTTGGGCCTAGAATGGTTAGAGGCGTCCATATTGAGTTCTTGATGAGTTAGGGTTATTAGAATTCAAAGAGAGTTAAGTTTATCTTCTCCTAAACTATTGATCCAATTTTAAAATAAATTGATATAACTAGGCTTCATATCACAGGAAAAAATGTTGTCCTCTTTAAAACGTTCGAAATCCGCCCCTTCCCTCCTTTTCGAGCGTTTAATAAGATTATTTCAAGCCCTATCTTCCTCGGTTGGGAGCAGGCGATTAAATTTATCAATTTATCACATAAAAAAAACATTTTTTTTTGCATTATGACGTCATTCCTTTAACCATCTCATTTATTCATTTCTTATTTTGAATTATTTAAATATCGTCTGCATTATTTTTCTACGTTGCTGAACTTAGATATTACGTGAATAATTTTCTTTTATATTTGGCTTAAATAATAGATTAGGTACATATGTGTTAATTTTATATTGAATCATCGATTTTTTTTGTTGTAATGAAAATTTTATCACCGGTATTAACAACAAATTCTATATACCTCAAGGGTGTAGTAGAAATGATAGTTCCAATCATTTACTTCCATTAATTACAGTGCAAAAAAGAATGGGAAGAACTTAACAATAATTTCGACGTGGCTAAGAAAACTTTGAATTCTTTCTAAACGAATTCATCCGAACAATAGCCGATTGGTTAGGGTGCTAGCCTTCGGTACCAGAGTTCGTGGGTTCGAATCCCACTGAGGCATGGATGTTTGTAGCCGTTCGGAATCGGCTTTAAGCTCTAAGTTCCGGTCTCGTTAGCCATCGTGTTACGAAAAGTAGACCGTAGCATTCCAGATCAAAACCAAACTAAATGAATTCAACGTTATTCTAAACTGCATTCTTTTATATTTGGCTTAAATAATAGATTAGGTACATATGCGATCATTTTAAATGTAATCATCGATTATTTTTTGTTGCAAAGAAAATTTTATCCCCCGTATTAACAACAAATTATTTTCATAAAAGACTAGGATTGTATTTCACGGACTCATAAATATCTAGCGTTTAAGTTATATAGCTTTGAACACTAAGAAGTTTGTTAGTTTGCGTGTTTGTTTTTCACACATAACCACACGGTTTGAATAAACGAATTCGACGCTATTCTAAACTGCATTCACAGTATCGGGAGACTTTAGAGAAGTATGAAGATAAACAAATTATTGAGCGTGTACCAGATAATTCTCAGCCAAAAAAACAAACCATATTTTTAACTGTCTCATAGGGTAATTTACAACTCTGAAAAATTAAAAATTTTACTAATCCCGTCATATGATGGGCTATATCCTAGTCTTACAATATTTCTATTCCATTTTTGCCTTTAAGTAGCGAAATAGGTACACATGCATTATAGACGCCGTGTTTTTTGTTTGTTTTTTTTTTCGCCAAACTTGGCGGTTTTATCGAGCAATTTTTACCTTCCTCATAGGGTACTTTACAATTCTGGAAAATTAAAAATTTTACTGATCCCGTCATATGACGGGTTATATGCTAGTAAGTTAATGGGTTTAAAACAAATGAAAGATGATGCCTATTTTTTGCTAAGTAGTAATATTTCAGGAAGATTCTAGTTCCATCAATTAGTTGACTAATGTTTCCCCTTTTGGTCCCGAATGCAGCAAAATGAGATTGAAGTGCAGTTAACAGAGATTAGATAAAATCCTAATCTACGTCACTTGTGTAATTCACTGCTTTGGAAATACAGGAATACTCTATGGCATCGAGAGTTCATTGACCATGCACAAAAATATTCGGCTGGCACAAATCCAGACGAAAGCTATACTACTCCCCGTTATCAAGACAAGATAATTAGATGGAATGAACCATATCTCTATTCACAATGCACTTCCGAATTTCCCTTGAACTATTTTTACAATCTTGGTGAAAAGTGGGTCATTTGTTTGTATCGGTATCGTCTTCTAAATGTCCAAGAAAAGGTCAACTAGTTGTTTCAAAATAATAATACACTAATCTAGTGTTCAGCATTTTTTTTAAAGGGACAGGTTACACTTTATCAAAAAGGGCACTTTCTGAACTGCGCTGTCAGTAAAGCATATATGTGTGAAAAAGGATTATGCTAAATCTTTAAGAGTTTCATATAAAGTAACTTCCAAATGAAAATACGGCCGTTTCCAAGTTTACGGGGCCCCCGGAACCCAGTTCAGTGGGGACGACAAGCGTGGGAGATATCGCCAAATTCTAGAACCCTATTTCCTGGCAAACCTTGCTCTTCTTTTCGGACACTTCCACCACCCCCTAAAAAAGGTGGGGGTGTCAATCAGCTCCTTTATTTTAGAGTATTGAGGGAAATGACACGTGATTTGAATATCTGACCCTTATTGGTTCCCGTAACTAACAATACTCCAAGACCGCTGAATTTGGATTTTCTAGCGTCCATTTCAAGTCTTTGTCCATTTCGGCTGTGCTCTGGAGGTTTGTCCATTTTGCTTGAGCTCTTGTGGTATTTTTTTTTTTCGTTTTTTTAATTTAATACTGGAGCTCACACCAATACAATTGAGGGCTTGTGGAGCACAATTAAGAGATCCCTCCGCACAGTTCACAAGTGTGAAAATCAATTTGATTCGTACCTTTGTGAATTTATGTGGTGGAAAATGAAAGAAAATCCGCAGGATGCTTTTCGGGATTTGTTTAAATCAGATCAAACATGTATATCCACCAACAACTCAAGATACTTAAATTAGGTTAGCGCTTTATTTATTTTATATTTTATGCTTAATTTTCGAAGGGTAACAAGTGATGTTATATTTTTTACACTTATATTTTTTTTTATTTACTGCTTTTTGAACTTTATTCAAAATTGTGTCTTAATTTAATACAAAATGAAGAAGAAATATTTTTAAGCTATATTATTTTATAGTGTATTACGTTGTTAAAAGTGATAAGCTAAGTAATAAAAGTAATTTTATTACGACCGTCTACCGTTATTGTTACGGAAGATCAAGGGGAGCTTTACCTCACTTAGATAAAAAAAATCATTTCACTCCCTCACTTTTTTCAGAATTTTAGGCTAAACATTTATTATTTATTTAAAACATTTGCTCCGTTGTTTATTTCCATTTTAAGTTAATAATATCTAAAAGCAATTTGTACCGTACTTTATTATTTTCTAATCTTTTGATAGTTTTAAAATAATTTCATTAAATAGCAACCGTATTTTATAAATGTAACTAAATATTTTATAAGCATAATTACCTAAATATAACCAACTAATGCTTATATTTTGCTTAATTTGCACTTATTGCAAAAATTCCGCAATGTTTAGTTCAATAAACAGTACAAAAGGACCTTTAAATACATTAAAAACTCAAATTTAAATTTGTATTCATCTTAACAAAATTTCAAAACTTTATTGTTCAAAATATGCTTTGAAATTGGGTATAAACTTAATACACAAATTGTAAACATCACTTGGCGACAATTTGGCGATCACTTGTACAAAAATAGAGCCAAAAACATGGCGGCGGGGCCCCCGGAATTTGGAATCTACCGAAAATACTCTAATTAACCCCTTGCCTCTAACGCCTGAATTCCAGGGTTAACATTGGGGGTTTAAACCAGTAGTTTTAACCGTCCTGGTCAATATCAATTTTGACCAGTTTTGACCACTGAAATTCACTTTTCAATATATTTAATACTAATCGAACATAGTTTACTAGCAAATGATAAAAGCAAGTTACATTTGTTAAAAATGTCATAATATAAATAACACCAGCAAAAAACAAATATAACATAACACCAAGATACAAAAATTTTTTTTTACTTATTTTTTATACAATCCCTTTTATACTTAATTTATGTTAAATTCAAAAAAACGGTTACAAGTAACAAGTTTTGTAGTTGTCTCTAAATTTAAACTATTTCGTAATTTATTTTGGACTACTCTAAACTTTGAAAATAATCTTTCTATAGATGAAGAGCTGGAACAACAGTTCATTAGATGTATTGTAAATTATGGTAATTACAGTTAAAATGATTATAAATTAATAACAATTTAAATGTAAAATGTCATATTATTTGTTTTAATTTTAAAATTTAAGCTTTTAACCAACTACAACTTATGTTTTTAACTTCAACTCATGTTTTATTTTTTAACTGTAACTCATATTTTATGTTTTTTACTGCAACTGGATTACATTTTTACAACTGCATGAGCATGGTTCATTTCTAAAATTCAAACATTCTATTTATACTGTATACCAGGCTTGCAACTGCTGAGGCACTTTCAAAAAGGTGAGAAAAGTGACAAATAATACAGAATAAGTGACTAAACATTGAAAAAAAAGCAATTTTTTTCTCTTCTTGATTACAGATGATATTGTTAAGATTTTTCTATTTATTTTAACTCGAAATCAAATGATTTATGCAAGACATGATTTCAGTGTCAAATACAAAAAAACATAAGGGTTAAAAATTTTGTTTAACACAACTAAACATTGCTTTTAATTTAAGAAAATCTATAATAAATCTTTAAGAGTTTCATATAAAGTAACTTCCAAATGAAAATACGGCCGTTTCCAAGTTTACGGGGCCCCCGGAACCCAGTTCAGTAGGGTCGCCAAGCGTGGGAGATATTGCCAAATTCTAGAACCCTATTTCCTAGCAAACCTTACTCTTCTTTTCGGACTCTTCCACCACCCCCTAAAAAAGGTGGGGGTGTCAATCAGCTCCTTTATTTTAGAGTATTGAGGGAAATGACACGTGATTTGAATATCTGACCCTTATTGGTTCCCGTAACTAACAATACTCCAAGACCACTGAATTTGGATTTTCTAGCGTTCATTTCAAGTCTTTGTCCATTTCGGCTGTGCTATGGAGGTTTGTCCATTTTGCTTGAGCTCTTGTGGTATTTTTTTTTTTTTTCGTTTTTTAAATTTAATACTGGAGCTCACACCAATACAATTGAGGGCTTGTGGAGCTCAATTAAGAGATCCCTCTGCACAGTTTGCAAGTGTGAAAATCAATTTTTTGATTCGTACATTTGTGAATTTATGTGGAAGAAAATGAAAGCAAATCCGCAAGATGCTTTTCAGGATTTTTTAAATCAGATCAAACGTGTATATCCACCAACAACTCAGGATACTTAAATTAGGTTAGCGCTTTATTTATTTTATATTTTATGCTTAATTTTTGAAGGGTAACAAGTGATGTTTCATTTCACATTTATATTTTTTTATTCACTGCTTTTTAAACTTTATTCAAAATTGTGTCTTAAATTAACACAAAATGAAGAAGATTAATTTTTAAACTATATTATTTTATAGTGTATTACATTGTTAAAAGTGATACGCTAATTAATAAAAGTAATTTTATTATGACCGTCTACCGTTATTGTTACAGAAGATCAAGGGAAGCTTTACCTCAATTAGATAAGAAAAATCATTTCACTCCCTTACTTTCTTCAGAATTTTAAACTAAAAATTTATTATTTTTTAAAACATTTACTCCGTTCTTATATTTCCATTTTAAGCTAATAATATCTAAAAGCAATTTGTACCGTACTTTTTACTTTTTAATCTTTTGATAGTTTTAAAATAATTTCATTAAATAGCAACCGTATTTTATGAATAAAAACTAAATATTTTATAAGCATAATTACCTAAATATAACCAACTAATGCTTACATTTTGCTTCATTTGCACATATTGCAAAAATTCCGCATTGTTTAGTTCAATAAACAGTACAAAAGTGCTTTTAAATACATTATAAACTCAAATTTAAATTTGTATTCATCTTAACAAAATTTAAACCCTTTTTTTGTTCAAAATATGATTTGAAATTGAGCATAAACTTCATACAAAACGAAGGACAAATTGTAAACAACACTTGGCGACAATTTTACGATCATTTGTATAAAAATAGCGCCAAAAACATGGCGGCTGGGCCCCCAGAATTTGGAATCTACCGAAAATACTCTAATTAACCCCTTACCTCTAACGCCTGAATTCAGTTAACCATGGGGATTTAACCAGTGATTTTACCGTTCTGGTAATATCAATTTTGACCAGTTTGACCACTGAAATTCACTTTTCAGTATATTAAATACTAATCGAACATAGTTTACTAGCATATGATAAAGGCAAGTTAGTTTGTTAAAAATGGCATAATAAAATAACGCCAGCAAAAAACAAATATAACATAACACCATGATACAAAAAATGTTTTACTTATTTTTTTTTTTATACAAGCTGTTTTATTATGTAATTTATGTTGAATTCAAAAAACGGTTACAAGTAACAAGTTATAGTTGTCTGTAAATTTAAACCATTTCGTAATTTATTTTGGATTATTCCAAACTTTGAAAAATTACCTTGCTATAGATGAAGAGCTGGCACAACAGTTCATTAGATATTGTAATTATGGTAATTGCAGTTAAAATGATTATAAGTTAATAATATTTTTAACTGTAAAATGTCATGTTATTTGTTTTAATTTTACTATTTATGCTTTTAATGTTTTTAATTTCAACTCATGTTTTATGTTTTTCCTGTCTCGTGTTTTATTTTTAACTGTAACTCATATTTATGGTTTTTACTGCAACTGGATTACATTTTTACAATTGCATGTGCATCGTTAATTTTTAAAATTTAAACGTTCTTATAATACTGTATAAGCATGTTAAATCTAACTTCGCTTTATTTTTTGCTTTCTATCATCTAAAATTTTCTCTTCACAAACATGCATTTTTTTTAAATTTTTTTCTCCCAAATTTCTTTTTCACGCAAGCCGTCCTTTTCAAACTACGAGTGCAGATAAATATTTTGGAATTAACTTTTTCAGAATTTTTTTCCATATACAGTGAAGCCTCAAACATCCCCTACATAATAATAGCCTAAGGTGTCTGTCGGCAAATTTTTGAAGCGGTTGTACCTGGAATGGATTCCTCGGCTAAGGGCAGGCGATTAAATTTATCAATTTATTCACGTAATAAATAGGTAAAAATAACATTTTTTTTCTAGCATTATGACGTCATTCCTTTAACCATCTCATATAATCATTTCTTGTTTTAAATTATTTAAATATCGCGTGCATTATTTTCATACGTTTTATCGCTGATCCCCTATACATGTCTATAAAAGAACTCCGGGGTTTTAAAAATTCATATCTCACTATATATGAAAGATAGCAAAATTTAGTCGATTTCTCTGAAAAGAGTAGCTCAAAAATTTTATCATGTCATTTGGGAATGTTTGTATGAACTATTGGCTGCGCTGCAGGGCGTTGACCTTGAAATGACGTCGCGAAATTTGAAATGATGTCGATTCCGCAACAAAAGGCTCAATGTGTTATTTGGCTCATAGAAACGAAGTCTGTAGTTACCGTACAAAGAAACTTTCGACGTAACTATGGTGTTAACCCGCCTTCTGACAAAAAATTCGTCAATGGTTCAGTGCATTTAAGGAAACAGGGAATGTTTTGAAGCAAAAGTCGCGGGTAGGCCGAGTGTGTCTCAAGAGAAAGTGGACAGAACTCCGTTGGATTTTTTCTTTCATATCCAGAATCTTGTGTATGCAGAGAAAATTCGTGATGTTCAACATCTCAGGGAACGAATAGTCAATTGTGTGGCAACCATCGCACCAGACATGCTCGCCAGGACATGGGAAGAGGTAGAATACCGTTTAGACTTCTGCCGTGCCACTAACGGGGGCTCATATAGAACTTTACTAAGTGTTAAAAAAAAACTTGAAAATGTAAGCTTGCCAGTCATGTAAAAAACATGTATGTATGTCTTTATTTCATTAAAATATTTGCCTCAAAACCCGGAGTTCTTTTATAGACACCCTGTATAATAATAGCCTAAGGTAAATAATTTTCAGTTTTTAACCCTTTAAAGGTCACCAAAATAAATTCATGGGAATTTAATGTAATTTGTTTATAAATGTTATCTATAAGCCTTGTATATGTAAAATATATAAATTTTTTTACATTCCTTAGAAGGGTTTGCCTTAGAGGATACCAAATTAGGGTTTGAGAAGTGGTTTAACTGACTAACCCCTACCCTTGTACAGCTTGAACATTATGCCTTTTTAAAAGTTTAACTATACTGGAAGAACAATAAATGATAATCCTTAAACTGGTATAATAAATAAATAGCTTAACAACTAAAAAGTGTTGTTTGTATAGATACTTTTATTTGAGGTCATAAGTAAGATAAATTGAATCTGACTTCTCAAGTACAGAAAGTTTAAATACATATATTTCAATAGAAAAAAAATCAATAAGTCAAACGTAGAACTATCATCTGTTATATATTTAAAATATCAAAAATATAATATGTATAAAATGTATAATATGTATATATAAAATGTATAATATAATATAATGTATTATATATAATATATAATATATGTATATATATATATATATATATATATATACATATATATACACATATATACATATATATATATATATATATATATATATATATATATATATATATATATATATATATAATCGAAAACTCATCCATGTCTCCAAAAAGTTTTTTTTAATTGCAAAAGCTCTTGATTCTACATCATTGGTTTCCATATATCACAGATGTATGAGATTAGAGCCGTAAATAATTACAAAAAGATAAAATAAAGTACTCCAAAATGTAAAGTTTAAAAAAAAAGATGTTTAATAGGTGGTTTTGCTATGAAACCACTGTCCGTTAAAGGGTTAACAGAACAAAAACATATTTAGCAATACTACAGTCTAAAACAGAATCTGTATTGAATGAAAATTAATAAAATAAATGAAGGATTGTGTGCAGATGAAATCGACTTCCTAATATTGTCTTCTTTTCTTAAACCAAAGCTAACCTTAACTGTCAAAACTATGTAATGAAGTCAAGACGTTTATCAACTTTCTTTGTTATTTTAGTTATCAATGTAGAGCATATCTAATGAGAGTTAATAAAAGGGCTTACTATAGACATAAAAAAAGACTTGTTTTAAATATTTTACCCTATCCTTGCAATTTTTTTTTTTTTTTTTTTTTTTGTATAGTTAAAATTTAATAGTTTCAAAATTTTACTATGATAATTTTTAAATGCAATGTTTATGATGAGAGAAATGAAATAAATGCCTAAAAAAAGAATTTTTAATTTGTCTATATATTTACAACACATACATCATTTTACATTCTTAGGAAACTTCTCAGTTATTCAGCAGTCTAAAGAGGAAATGTAATCTTTGTGGAACTGATTCAAAAAGCAAAAATTATGCTAACACACATAAAATATAAATAATAAAATATGATCAAATCAAAACAATAACTTGATAATTATACATAAGTAACTTTTTCAAATATATGATGTAAAATATATGATATAATATTGTAATAAATTTTTATGCAAAACATCACATGGATATACATAAAAAATTATGTTAATAGAGTCCTTAAATGCTAGCCAAAATGAACATTAAATATTTTTCAAATGTATACCCCTTCATTAAATATATCAATAATATATAAGAAAGTTAATATAAATACATATTTCATAAAAATTAATTATTATTCTTTGTTATAGATCAAACATGGTAAAAAGATATGCTAATTCTGAAAAAGGATAATAGAACAATTTAAAAGAGAAAATGTAGACACAACCCCCCCCCCCCCAAAAAAAAAAGAAAAACCATATTTCCATCTTATACTCTCTACATTGTGTCTAAAAAATGCAATATAAATTTCAGATCTTATTTTCTGCCAAGATACATTATTATTTGCAAGTTTTTAAATTATTTTAAATTTGAGGACTGACAGAAAAAAATTACAAAATAAAAAAAAAAATTGTTAAAGAACACTTTAAAGAATATTTATTTCTTAAAATTACCTTTTCCCCTTTTTGATATTAGAATTATAACCACAAAAAATTGGTGAAGATAAATCACATTTGCAAACTCTTAAACTGAACGCTAACTCAGCAACAAAGAGTCCCTTAACTTAAATAATTCATAATTATTGCAAACTTTACATTAAAACTTATCACGGTGGATCAAATGACACTTTAATTTCTGCTAAAATTTCTGATTTAAAATAGTACCATAATTATAAATAATCTTATAATAGTATCATAATAGTATTATAATCACAAATTATATGGCATTGAATCCACAAGTGATATACATGCCATCCCATCCCCACTTGATGAATATACAACTGATTGTAATTCACACCAAATATGCTTTACAATATTTCTCTTACTTCTTTCCTTTACTGAGAGAAAAATTTGATGAATATAAATCCCCTTTACAAACTCTAAACTAAATGCTACTCAAGCAACAAAGAGTCCCTTAACTTATAGAATTCATAATTATTGCAAACTTTACATTAAAGCATACCACGATGGATCAAATGACACTTTTTTAATTTCTGCCAAAATTCCTGACTTAAATAGTATCATAATTATAAATATTGACAGGGATATTGCGCTCCTTCAAGCATTTTGGAACAATTTTTGGAGCAGCAAAACTTAAAATTTGTAGCAAGAAAAGGAGTTTTCGTAGCAGCCAAAATGTGGATTTGGAACAAGAGAAAGCATTTTTGTAGCAGTCAAATTCTTGATTTAGAGCAGGACATAGTGTTTTTGTAGCAGTTGAACTAACGATTGAAAGGATAAACCACAGTTTTTGAGGAGTCTACCCAATAATTTAGAATGATTGGTTGGTAGCATTTGGAGCAGCCAAATATTCAATAATTGGTGATATGGTTTGTTGGTTTAGGACATGTAACATATAGTGTATAAAGAGAGAGGGGAGATAATTAGAGGCAGGGCTTTCTTTGCATACTTTTACCTGACAAAGTAGGTAAGAAGAATAAATACACCATATTCCCTCCAAAGTCTAGTATTCAGTGACGTTCTGAGGAAAAATTCGCATTAAGACGAAATTACTGAACAAATCTAAGCATGTGAAAACTGCATAAATTTGTAAAATAGCGCAGTTTCTGCGCAATTTCTTTTAAAATACCATTTTTGGAACAGCTGGGTGCAGATATCGAGAAATGGCACAGTTTTTCGCAATTGGCGCAGTCGCAACATTCCTGTATTGACTTATAATAGTATCATAATAGTATTATAATTACAAATTATATGGCACTGAATCCACAAGTGTTATATGTGCCATCCCAACTTCATGAATATGCAACTTTGATTGCAATTCACATCAAATACTCTTTACAATATTTCTCTTATTTCTTTCTTTTACTGGCAGCAATATACAGTTCGATTCACCACCTGTGACTTGTCATTTAACTTGTATCACCTAAATTATTTAAATACAAGACAAATTCCTATGCTTGATATCACTGCCATGTATCAGATTGTGATGAAATCATTACTACTATTCCATGATAATTTTGCTGAATTGTATATACTTGTTCATACCTACTGAAAGTCATATTTCAGTTTGGGACTTGCAAGCTATACTACTAGCGCGAGCCAGTCAATAATTCTTTTTCGGATTAATGTGTTACAATCTTTATCACAAGAATGCCGCGAAATTAATGATATTTAAAACTATTAGAAAAATAAATGGCAGCATATTTTTTGCTATGCACACGTACAAAAATAATACTTTTATTGACAGGTCATTTGATCCACTGTCAAAGATGGAACCTTAACGAAATAAAGCTTTGGAATGGATGGAATTTACCCTTTAACAAAATAAGCATCAATGGTCACCACAGAAATTTTTGCATAGCCGTATTCATTGTGGTCTATGTACCATACTGCTAATGGGGCAGCAGAACAAGGATCTGCATAGGGTTCTCCAATTAATCTAAAAAGTTACATAGATATATATAAAATAGCATGGGCACTCAGACAATGCAGACCTATGCCAAAGGCGAAAATCCCACACACATAAATGAAAGCAGGACAAACTTTGTATAAAGGCAGTAAATATCTACGAATGAGATTCAATCATACTGAGCTTTATAAAATAATTGTAGAAAATAATATGAAGTGTTCCTTTCCAAATGCATACAATGGAATATTTACAATCTTAAAGGCTTAAAATCACTCAACTGAATGTGCACTCTCTTGTTAGAAATCCCATAAGTGCAACTATGCATCAAGGCAGGATGTTTTATCTCTGTTAATCCCTTCATGACCAATGTGTCGTATACGAGACGTTGGTCACTAAGTTGCACGAAGATGTTGAACTGTTAACTCAATCAGTCCAGAGTCACCTCCACACAATGATCTACGGTTGATATTGAGAGACCAGTGTTGCGTAATAGGAGATCTGAACGTTTTAATTTTTAAATGTTACATTTAATCACCAGATGGCATAAACGACAACGGTTTTTACAATGGTCAACTTGTATAGCATTTACGTGCTGGTCCTCAAGGGGTTAAATACAGAAGCAAATGCATAAGATTAATTTTGAGAAGACTTTGGAATTAAAAATAAATAAATAAATAAAACTTTTCATATGTAAATAAAGATAAAGTGTACAAAAAATAATTCTATGTTATAAAAAGTGTTTGATTTTGAGAAGTAAATTTTATTTTACAGCTTTCTTTATTATTGTTTATATTTTTAATTACATATTTACAGAGAAACCAAAATCTTACAAGTTTTAGAACCTTAAAGGGTTTTAATATAGCTCTTATTCCTGGGATAGAAAAAGGTATATATTAAAAATCAGTAGGTTTTGAACTAATACACCAAGTACAATATGCAACAAATTAAATCTTATAATACATAAAAAATTTTAAAAAAATAATAAGCAATTTTTAAAAAAAAATCTCCCAAAATTTGTGTCAGCAAACACTTAAAAATAATTTCAGTGTAAAAAAATAATTGCAAATTCACAATAGCTGATAAAGGAATCCAGTTAAAACCAACATGTTTTGGTACTTAGGTAATAAAGGTAATGTAATAAAAGTATGCATTTTACATTACCATTTATTAAATAATTATGTAATAAAGGTATGCCTTTTACAAGATATATATATATAAAAGAAAAGCTATAATTTCCACAGTTGAATCAGTTCCCAAAGAATACAGCACACAAGAAAAAAATATCAGTGTACCACAAAAGCCTGAGTATATCGATGTACAATCTTGCAGTGCATAGAAATGATGATTGTAAATAAAAAAGAAAAAACATATACAAATCATGGGTTGGTATGAACACATTTGTTCTTCTGAGAAAGGCTTGCACAAAATTTATCGAGTACAAACTACAAATTTATATCTCTGAGGTATTTATGACAAAGTGGCAAACTGCACTCAATAAAGCACTTAAGCAATGGTGGGTTCCCAGAATCATTTGTGAGGAGAAAAAAAAACACTGAATTTTTCATAACATAAACAATGCAATATGAAAGAGTCAGAAAAAATCTTAAATAAAATTTTTATCAACATTTACAATATTAAATATTAAAACTATGCCTCACTTAAAACAAATTAATATAAACATATGAAAAAAAAATTTAATTTTAATCTTTACAAATAGTACTACTGATTATTTTCTTTAAAATTCTTCATATTCTTTTGATAATTTAGCATTACTTGATTATGTAAAAACAACGAAAATATGTATGACCTACAAGATGAAAAATGCATTTAAAGTCTGCCATATAGTTTTAAATTGTGTTTTAATTTTAGTCAAGCATAAAAGTACACACGTTAGAATAAATGCAAATATCAAGAAACTTTATTCTTGGCTTCTTTTGTGAAATTATAACTTAAAATTCTAGCATCTCTATATAAAGTTAAATAAATGACATAAATAAGCAAGGAATTATGTAAGCAGAACAAAATCTACTGTACAAGATGTTTAATATGTCCTTTAGAAGAATCAGTAAAAAATAAATTTGAACTATATTTTGCAGTTTAATTAGAATTTTTATTTTAAATACAACTAAAAAATTATTAAATTTTAATTTTTCCTTTTCTTATGTATGAAATAACTTGACTACCCTTAAGGTGCGAATGAACTTGTGCCTTAAGTTCTTTCATTTTAAAATTAAATAAATTACCTGAACATAAAATTTTAAAAAATAAATAAAAGTGGCAGATAAATTATTCATTAAGGGAGTTCAACTACATAAACATAAAGGTTTTTTGGGGGATGGGGGTTTTAGAGATTTCAAATGACCACGAATATGGAAACGAACTTTTCTGTACTAAGGGGGGGGGGGAGAATTTTTAAGAATACGAGTACTACAATACCTATAAACAAAAAATAAATAAAAATCTTTAAATAATTTTATGTCAATTAATATCAACAAAGTATTTTTTAATAATGCAACTTAATATTCCCTTCATTTAAATATATATATGTCAGGTCTAAAAAAGGGGTAGTTAGAGATTACATGAGTTAAAAACGATTTTAAAAAGGAAACTCTTTTATAATAATAAAATAAATGAAAAAGACCCAAGTTCACGTAAACTTTTAAGATAATCCTGTCAGGCGGAAGCATTTAGAAACAATATGATGAACTTGCAAACATATAAGATCAGTCAGCACGTGGACATGGAAGTGTGAACACTAATTTCACGCTTAGCTCCATCACGAACAATGAAAATGACACAAATTGCTTTCCTTAAGAACGATGAGTTAATAAAACTTATTATTATTAAGAAGACTGTTTTCCATTCGCCTTAACTCTGGACCATGATATATATATATATATATATATATATATATATATATGTGTGTGTGTGTGTGTGTGTGTGTGTTGAACACATATGAAGTAATAAATTGATCCATCATTCTTCATCAATTGTTCAAACTTTAGGGAGAAAGTAATGTGTTTGAAAATTTTTAAAACAAACATATTTTACAGCACAAATATTAATACCTGTTGCACCTGTACTATGTTATTTACAAACTAAATTACCTCTATGGTCATTAATTTGAAGTTATCATAAGATATCAAGTATTTTTGTTCAAAAAGTATAAAGTATCTATAATTTATAAAACCTCCTGTAATTTGATGGGAGAATACCTTAAATAATAACAATACAACTTTATCTGTAACTTAGATATTCAATATTATTAAGTGAGGTACAGTTATAATTAGAGATGGAAAAAAAATCAACATCACAAACTTCCCATGTTAAATACCAAAAAAATAGAAACTTAAGCTATAAAATCATCCCAAATAAACAGGTGACTGTACAGAATTTTTAATGATTACAAAACCACTATAAAAACTATATGATGACAGTAACATGATCTTAAATGTTGGAAAATGTTTGCATAGAATAAATAAAGTAATAAGCTTATAGGTGAAAACATTTTATATACAAAGACGTAAAAAATTTCCCCTACTGAGAAAATTACTAAAAATGTAGATATTGTGCAAAGCAGTTCAATTAAGTATATTTAGAGGTATTTTACTACAGAGAAAATAAATAATTCAAAATTAATTAACAACCAGGTTTTGAAACAACTGAAATCATAACTTTATTACAAAAGTTAAAGAAAAACCAAATGCAAAAATTATATACATATAATAAATTGTATTATCAATTAGTACTATCTATGTGTGTTATTTATAAATTATCTATTAAGAGCACATCAACTCATAGATGAGGCATACTAATAAAAAAAATATAGCAAAAATTTTCTCAAACTGTCAATAACAATGCAAATATATATAATCACAACATATGTGTAATCATTTTGCACAATATTAGCTCAATAACCCCATTTTTTTTTTTTTTTTTTTAATGGACATATTTAAATCTACTGCTTTGACTTAATGTGGGATCTAATTGTAGGACTATATTTATATATATATATATATATATATATATATAGCAAAATATAAAAATAATGACAGAGAAAGATATACTTTCTTTACTAACAACCATACCTTAACTTTAAAAATGAATAAGAAAAATTAACTGGCCTAAACAATTTGAATTTTATAGATATCTTAACCCTTCAAAGGACAATGGTTCAGCAGCAAAATCATTTATTAAAATTTACTTTTCTTTTCTCTTGAAGCATATATTGAATGAATTTCTTTTTTCAATTTTATGTTTTTGGCACTTTTAAAACTTTAATAGATGGTTGCAAAATTTATTCTACTTTTTTAAATATACTTTAAAACTTGTTTTATATGGAAAAATTAGAATTTTTCTACCTTATGACCCCAAATAAAAATACTTACCCACGCCAACACTTATAAACTGTTTAGCTATTTATTTATTACATATTTTAATGATAATTATTCAGTCTTTTCTCAATGTAGTTGAAATTTTAAGAAAATATTTTCATGATTTACAGTTTAAAACACCATACCCTAAATCACCAACCTTCAAAGGATTGTAAAATTTTTCTCTTATTTGACACTTGTAAAGTTCATAGGTAATATTTATAACCAAACTTAATTGCATTAAATCCAAAAGAATTTATAATTGTGTACTTTGAAGAGTTAATGGGGAAAGAACTATGGAGAATACTTTTCTTCATATTTGGATTCCAAGAAAAAAAAAAGAGATAGGGAGAGGGAAATAAAGGCAATTTAAAGTGCATATAAATTTTTCACCCACATTACTTAATAAGCATATCACCTTGAGAAGTTCCAGGATAATAGCAAACAAACCCTTGTACTTTAGAGCCATCTTTCATATATGAGGTATTCTTAGTACACAAAATACTAATCTTATTTTTCAGGTATCAAATCTAGAACAGCTATCCCAGCCATTGATACTAATCATTTAGAAGTCGACATATACTACTGTATTCACATTCAAAATTCAGTTTTACATTTAAAAAGTACAAAGTACATTCACATAAAATGTACATAATAGACAGGGTGTCTATTAAGTGAAAAATATTTAAATTTTCAAAGCCCGTTAAATAAGATTCCTGACTATCTGCCATACATACAATATAACAACAGATATAGTAAATGGACAATCGTGAACAATGTACCCAGATACAATAGTATGTTCTAAGGTTTATAAATCTTGAAATTGGAGAAAATTCCCATTTTGCTTTTAAATAAATATTTAAAGAAATAGTATTCTCAGTAGAAGAAAAAAAATGTACACATAAATGCATCTAAACGAATAAAAGAAAGTTTTGTTGACTGGGGAAATACAAAACAAATTCTTGATTGTTTTAAGAAGATTACATATTTTAAGGTTAAAATATGTAAGTTTAGTTTGGGAATTAATAAGAGAAATGTTTAAAACTAAATTGTAAGATTAGTGGGAAAAAAATTAAACTATTTATTGCTTTGCTAGATCTTCAATCTTCTTGTAGGCCCTTATGATAAATAGAGAATAATGGGATACCTTTCATATAAAATTCTTGTAAAATAAAAATGTTAGCAAAACAGAATGATTAGAAACAAAAAGTTTATCATCTACATAAAGAATTTTATATTTTAGAATAAGCATGAGCTAATTTTACTTAAAAATATTTCCAAAATTAATTTTTAAACACATGAAAAAAAGCAATGATAGAGAAAAAGAAGTTGGTTATACAACAATAATTTTCTACTTCAATAGTAATTAGAAATGGTCAACTGATAACCTAATGCCTAATCAAACCAGCATTAAACCATTTAATCTTGTTTTTAAACTGCTAAATATCAGCACTTTATACTATAAACTATGGTACTCAACAGATACTAATGAAGAACTGAAGTCAAATTTAGTTTGCATACAAATGAAAACTTCTGAATTGTAATGCATGTAATGAAGCCAAGTGATATATACAAGCACATCAATAGAAATCTTCTAGTAATATAAGAAAATTTTTACCACTTGAAAATCTATATGCATTCAATATCACTCTTTAAAAAAAAAATTACAGGTTCTACTTCAGAACAGACCCTGCTTATAATGAAGTAACTCAAAACTTATATTTGCTCCAATTATATTTGACTAAAATTAGATTCTATTACAACAAGCTACTCAAATTTGTAGTTGATTTCAATAGTCATATTTTTATTATAGCTATATTGACCCAACTCTTGTATTAGAATGTATAGCATAGGACAACAGATCTCGAACTTTGTAGTCATTCTACCTTGTTGGGCTCAAAAAAATATATAAATATGACACAGCTACCTTTAAACTTGTTTGAATTTTAAAAAAATTTAAAAAAGCAGTGTTAGTTTAATGCTCAAAGAGATAAAAGAAACTATTTAGATGCATCTTTCATTATTTTTTCATTACTGCTGTAGCACACCTGGCATACACCTATAGTAACCAATTTGAGATCATGGGCATATGAGGTGCACTAGGCATACACTCTAAAAATAAAAAAGTACTAATGGGAGAGCAAAAACAAAAAATTTAAAAAAATCTCCAACTTAAGTTAATTATTGTATGAAAGAACTATTAAAAACTAATACAATAAAAAGTTTATTGTTTAACACAGAAAAATATTTCCTCTAACAAATTATAAGTAAAAATAGTAACAGCAGGTTTGATGCACAAATGTTCTGATATTACCCTTTATAATAAAATGATACACACCAAATGGATAATTATCTCTTATTTTTATATAAGATGTCAAGAAATAATGATTGCATTCATATTTCTATAATTTCAGAGTATTAAAATTCTCTTATGAATGGTTCTTAAAATCAATTAAATTTCACTTAACTTGCAGACACCCTGTCAAAATACACAGCAAAACAGATAGAACCTAAACCATAAACAATGAAGATCCCAATACAGTTTTCGATAATGGAAATATAACAAAAAATTGTATCACAAAGTAACCCTTTCATAACTAGTTTACATAAATATAATGTTAGTATGTGACATCTGTTATAAATACATAAACAGCAAAAAAAAAATAACATCAGTGGATATTATTAATTTCAAGCAATCAGTCCTTATTGAGACATGATTTTACATTCAACATCAAAATCTATTTTGTTATAATGATGACCAAAGCCCAATTTTTCACTAATCAGCTATATATGCACAGTAAAACACAATAAATTGCAATATACAGTGGTAACTTGACTTATACTTGTATTACTATTACCTTATATACCAAATTTTTTATCGCCCAATTAATTTTTTAGCTGAAGCTATAAACCAAAATCAGAGAAAACTAGAATGGCAAAACCATATATAAACCAGAAAAATGTTATATATATATATATGCATATACATATATATGTATATATATGTATGTATATATATATGTATATATGTATATATATATATATATATATATATATATATGTATATACACACACATTTAGATATATTAAATACAAACTATAAAAAACCTTATTTCATGTTCTCGTCTGGTTGGTTTTATTGTGTATATATACAATATTTATTCTTTATAGACTTACTTTTTTATCATTAAAAAGATAAAATATTGTTGCCTATTCAGAAAACTAGCATTATATAATTTCCCTTGAATTAACTTAAATGGGAAAAATTAATTAGGCATATAAATACATTGTCTTATGAACTTAGATAAATGTAATATATTAAAAATTATCCTACGAGTGACAAAATTATTTTTTCTAATTTTAATTTCCACTTTGTAGTTTAAAAAAAGGAGGGGCAGGCCTCAATTCAAAAAGAGCAATAAAATCAGTTTTCCCAGGAACAGAATCATTAAGTTATATTTGTTTTTATATCCTTGCATTGGTTCACATAAGAACCTTGCAGTCACTTATTTCTTAGAAGCTAGAATTTTATGGCAGTCCAGCAATGATAAGCTAAGCTGATTTCCCATGAGAGTGACATGGTTCTGCTATAGAGTGACTTAGTCCAACCAGAATCATTTGACAGATTTTGAAGGGTATGGACATGTCAAATTGCCATCTGAATTTTGGTTTGGAGTGCTATGGTCTACTTTCTGCAACACAAGGGCTAATGAGACCGGGACCTACAGCTTAAAGCCGATTCTGAACGGCTACGAAGAACCATGCCATAGTGGGATTTGAACCCACAAACTCCGGAACTGAAGGCCAGCACCCTAACCAACCAGCCGTCGTTCTGCATCTGAATTTTGGAGACGTTAAAATAAAATGAAAGAGTTTAGCTCCAGCAAATCAAATAAGGGTTGGTTTTTACCTGAAATTACATGTCTAAATTTTAGGCATGATATATATATAAGATTTGAATAAGCAAATAAGATTCATCTATTTAGTACAGCATTTATTCTTTTCCTTCATTATGATATTTTAAGCGATCTAACCTCCAGGTTAAAATAGTATACATTATACTTAACCAGTTTATTGCAGTGCATTCTACTGTAATGTATATTACACAATATTTGTTATTAATGTGTAGAATTTCTTATATCAAAGATTCATGAAATATTGCAGTTCTTGTCTACTGGGAAGAAAGGTAGTGTTGGTATGGATTAATGGAATTTCATGTTCAACAAGTGATTATAAGTATTTGAATTATAAATTCTACCACAGAACAGAATAAGCCTCATAATTCAAGGCACCACTGTACACATCTTTTTATCATATGATTTCAAACAAGATAGCCTAAATTATAATCAGATTTACGAGACTGAATATAATTTCACCACTGACTATTATTCCACATTTATTAATAAGATTCTGATGCACAGACACCCAACAATACACAAGTTTTGAAAGGGTTATGAATGAAACAGAATCCTTATTAGAAAGCAAATATACATAGAGAATAAAAGGTGATATTATACCAGATATCAACTTTCCAGTGCACATCAAATATAAAATTTTAAAAACATATAATTTTGATAATAAAAACTTGAAAAAAAAAAAGCAATGGATATTTAAATTATCTAATATAGTAAAAGAAACTATTATATATACCTGTACACTGAAAATAAAGGGCACTATGATCATTTTTTAAAATTGGTATTTTGCATATTTATGCATAGCTTGTTCACATCTATTATATAATAAAAGTATTTCCACCATTTCAAAAAATTGAGAGAATTAGCAAATTGGCAAAAATGTGTGAACCAACATGAATTGAGTCAAAAATTACTCTATTACCTCAAAAACATTTATAAAACTTTTCATTAAAAACGACCCAACTCAAACAAATCTTTATTATGGTCTCCTATAAAACTTTGAATTTGTGACATAATGCCCTTTACTTCCAATGTATATATGTATATTTATCAAAACCTAAAATAAAACTATTTTCATGGTACAAGAAATTTTTCATGAACTAAATAAAAACAGTAAAGGCAGTTTTCAGCATGTAAAATCCCAACTTTTAAGAATTTTAACAAATTTTATACATAATTTTATGCAATAGAAAATTCACATCACATCCATTTATCTAACTATTTAGGTAAACATGTTACACAAATACAATTCTTTAAATGAGCATATATTCATTTATAAAATCCTTTCTGTATCAAAAGAATGAGGTAGATCAAGCTGAAATACGATCATGGTTTCCAGCCAGGAACCCGCCTGTTTCCAAGTAAAGCTTTTAAAAAAGCAGACAGTAAATAAATTTCTGGATGATGAAACATAAATTTTTAATGCTGTAGTAGGATGTCTACCAAATAATACAGGTCACAAAACCATATTTTTGGAGTTATAGAATTTAAGATGTGACACACATCTCGAAGGCTGCACAAAACTGAAGTTCACTGTCAGTTTATTTTTACGAAGCAAATAATATTATAACCTGGTAGACAATTCCTTAAAAGTACAAAGCAAAAGCTTATAAATGAATCCATTAAAAAAAAAAGAGAAAAAAAATATTGATAGTCAGTTTATAAATTAATTTCAAAACCTTATGAGGTTTGTTTGTTTTTATTGGATAATTCTTCATTTGATAGAAATTTTAAAAATTATCTTTATAATTTCCAGCCTAAAATGAAAACAAAAGTCAAGAAAAAACTTACATAATGAACGAATATCTATATTGGCATATTAGAGTATTAATGGTAATCCATTATCAGTCAAATAAAACATACATATATATGTATATATATATATATATTAACTTCTTGCCTTAAAACAACATATGGGAGACTGCTGTGCCTAAAATCAGAAACTCGTGTCACACACGTCATGATTCTTTCTGGTCAAAAGTGAAAAGCTTGTATCAATAATAAAACAACACCCTTTACAAAATTTTGACTACTATTATACATTATTCCCTTACAGGTTTTTCACACAATAAATTCTACATAGAAAATATTTAAACGACAGAAGAATTTTACTTTTGTTATATAACCAAAAACATAGAAATATTATGTGAAATAAAAACAATAAATTTTTTTAATAAAAATTAAATGAAATATAATTATCAAATTCTGTGGTTTTATTAAATAGTAAATTCAGTTCTATTAATGTCCACGTGTTTGCTTACAATTTAGCCAGTAATGAAACTGCTTCTGGTCACAACGCATGAGAAAAGCTTTCATCGAAAATGGCACACACAATCTTCGCTCGATTCATAAGGCAAGGGGTTAATTATAGGAATTATTATTGAAGCACACAGAAAATAATTTTAAAAAATATATAAAATCCTTGAGAAATCTAATCAGAACACAAAGGTCATTGATAAAATGCATTTAAATAAACCTTTCGAGTTAAAATGAGACAAGGAAATAAAAAAAATTTTCCTTAATCTTCTTTTATACAACAAAATTTAAATGAATTTACAACAGTTTATTTTATATTCTAAACAGTGTGTGCTAATACTTTATTTTATTATTATTTAATACACTAATATGCAACATATGTTTTCTCAATAGAAAAATGAAAACAAAAAGTACCAGTCTGACTGAGAAATAAATAATGATGAAAATACTACTCATCATATGAAACTTACTCAAAAATTAATTATAAAATAAATTTGCCAATTACAGACATATTTATAGTCTAGATTGTTTGAAATAATTACACAATACAAACATTTCCTTTATGTCCGGAAAAAAAATCTCATTAAATAATGGCATGTTCTTTATTTTCTTAAAAGAGTATACATATATTCTACAGATTATAATTAATGAAAATAAATGCATAAAAGCTATTAAAAATTAAATGATGAGTAGTATTAGTCAAAACAAGACAGTACACAAAAATCCTGCCAGAGTGGTACACAGAAACAAATAACAATAATGATATAAACTGATATACAAGAAAAATCACCAGCAAAACAAAAAAATATTTTCTCCTTCAAATTACTTTCGACCATATTCTTCAATACATAGATGACAACTCCAAGAACCTATAGAAAAACCAAGCATAAAAAAATTGTTATTAATTCATCTTAATTCAAACAGTGCATTAATATAAATAGATATACATATATTTTTAATTATCATAAGTGCTATATATATACATATATATATTATATGTATATAATATATATATATATATATATACAGCATATATATATATATATATATATAAAATATATATATATATATTTATATATATATAGCAATTTTTCATATATAACTTAATATATTCTTTTAAACAAAGATTTATTTCCCTGATAACTCTCTAAAATTCGTCACAGTTCATTCGAGACATTAGTTTATATATTTCTATATAGCGTATTTATAAATTATTCATTTTTATAATCGAATTTGCTTATAAAATTTTGCTCAAACTTTTTTTATTGTAAAATAAAACTTAAAAATTGATTACTGTATTACTACTGTACATAGCAAAGTTAGATCTTGCCAATTACGTGATAGAAAAATTGTTGTATCTACATACCTCAGTTTAATTATATAGCAATTTTTCAATCAAAATGTTTCCAATTTGGTATTATCCAGGTGACCATGAATAATAGCCAAATGCAACCCTATAATGTTTATATACAATATCCCTAGAGATAAACTTATATTTTGTGCAAAAATCTTAACTCATTTTTATTAAAAAATTATTATTATATTAAAATTTTAATCTAAAATTTAAGAAAAAACCAGAATATTATACATTTACCCACCCATTAAGCTTTCTTGCTTTGAGTTTCCTTGGTGAATAAGGTTTACTTGGCAATAGGATAATACATAAATACCAAACTCAGTAACTGCAGCCAAATGACAAGTAAAAATAGAATTAAACAATTCAATGCCTTTTTTTAATCGGTAGTTTAGCGGATCCATGACTTTTACTTATTTTACTTGAAAAATCAAGACTTTCCATGACAAAATTAATCCATTGTCCAAATCCATGATTTTCCATGACTTTCCAGGTGAGCGGAAACCATGTATATAAGCATGTCTGCCGCAGCATTTGCTGTGGATCACACATTTGTTCATTGCATAGTACAATGATAATATAAAAATGTGAAATTTATTGTATAGCTCAATGATGCATATTCATTTATCAAGTTCTTGATCATCATTCAAACCTTTTAAGTGTCATTGACCTCACTGTGATCCCTTGGTTTGCTTGAATAACACAGAGGAGCCTCAATATAGACAATAAGCAGTTTAAAATCCAGGATACCTCATGGGAAACCTTAAGCCTGTCAAGGTGAGCAATTAATTGTGATTTATTAACAGGATACCTCATTTAGAAAAAACAGCCCCTTTGGAACAGTTATCATTAATATTTTTTAAGAATTATTACTTCAGGCTTGCAACTGCTGAGGTACTTTCAAAAAGGTGAGAAAAGTGACAAATAATACAGAATAAGTGACTAAAAAGTGACTAAACATTGAAAAAAAAGCGATTTTTTCTCTCCTCTTGATTACAGATGCTATTATTAAGATTCTTCTATTTATTTTAACTCTAAATTAAATGATTCATGCAAGACATGATTTTAACGTCAAATACAAAAAAGGTTAAACATTTTGTTTAACACAACTCAACATTACTTTTTATTCAAGAAAATCTATAAATTAGATTTGAATACATACAATACATTAATTTTATAATCACAATTTTCTGCATATATTAATGATGTTTTAAAATATGTACATCTAGATTGAGTATCTAAACAAAAATTGTGAAGAAAAAGAAAAAGAGAAATGTGTGCTTTGACGTAAATTACTTTAATGCAGTAAATGTACATTTCAGTACAAATGTAGATTTCAGGAACTTCTTTACGACTTTTTAAAATCATTAAATTCTGGAAACCATATGACTAATTACATTTTAATAAGAAAAATGAGATTAAGTTTGGTTTGGATTGGAGCAGTATGGCTACTTTTTGATACACAAGGGCTAATGAGACTGGGACCTACTGCTTAAAGTCGATTCCAAACGGCTATGAACATTCATGCCACAGTGGGATTCGAACCCATGAATTCCAGTTCTGAAGGCCAGCACCCTAACCATTCCGCCATCGTTCAGAAAAAAAATTAAGATTAGAGCATCACATTTTTGGTCTCTTATTAAAATATTTTGTTATTAATTCAGATTTTCTTTTTCAACAACAGACTTTTTCTGATACACCATGAAAAAAGTGACTGAAGGTGACTGTTTACTTAAAAAAGTGATCAATTGTAAAAAAAGTGACTAAAGGTGAGAAAAGTGACGGAGTTGCAAGCCTGTTACTTTAGACATGCCTAAAGAGAAACCTAAAATACACAAGTTTAAGCATGACATAAAAAAATATCAAAATTTTAAAGTAAACTAATTAATAAAAAAAATACTACATATTTTTTCATACCTTCAGGTGGCTCTGATAAGGGGGGTGTCAAACAGTACATGTGATATCCCCGATCACAGTCATCACAAAACAGTAGCTGATCCTAAAAATAATGCAAAAAATTAGTTTTGTATTCTGCTCATTTAACTGCATAGTTAAATTGAAAAATAACACTTACATCATTATCTGAAGTGCCACATATACCACATGATTTGCATTCAATACACTGCCACCTATATTTCTTCACAGAAGCAGTCATATTGGGTGTAAATTGTAAACATGTAGGGTGGGCTAGAAATATATATTTAGTATCAGGCAGAACATAAAAACTTGTAAATTAATGTTATCTCATTGAAAAAATAAATTTTGTAAGCATATATTATAATAATGAACACCAAATTAAATAGTTTTATAAATATTTAACTTAATAAATACATATTTTTTTTAAATTGCATGCATGCACATATATTTTACAGGCATAATTGTGACTTTACTTCAAAAATCTGACATAACTTCAATTAGTTCCCAATTTATTTAGTATATAAAAAATGATGAATATATATTTCACAAATCTAAAAATCTAGGTTCCAGAAAGTAAAAAAATCCAGACTTCCAAACAAATGTGCAGTCATAATCACTTCTTTTAAATTATATATTGAATTAATGAATGCATAATACAATAAAAATAAAATTTTAAAGAAATTTATTACTACATACGTTTAGTTAAAAAATACTGTATTCAGGCTTGCAACTGCTGAGGTACTTTCAAAAAGGTGAGAAAAGTGACAAATAATACAGAATAAGTGACTAAAAAGTGACTATACATTGAAAAAAAAAATATATTTTTTTTACTCTTGATTACAGATGCTATTATTAAGATTTTTCTATTTATTTTAACTCGAAATCAAAGCAATTCATGCAAGACATGATTTTAGCGTCAAATACAAAAAGGTTAAAAATTTTGTTTAACACAACTCAACATTGCTTTTTATTCAAGAAAATCTATAAATTAGATTTGAATACATACAATACATTAATTTTATAATCACAATTTTCTGCATATATTAATGATGTTTTGAAATATGTACATAGCTAGATTAGAGCATCTAAACAAAAATTGTGAAGAAAAAGAAAAAGAGAAATGTGTGCTTTGATGTAAATTACTTTAATGTATTAAATGTACATTTCAGTACAAATGTAAATTTCAGAAACTTCTTTACGTCTTTTTAAAATCGCTGAATTCTGGAAACCATATGACTAATTTTAATAAGAAAAATAACATTAGAGCGTCACATTTTTGGTCTTTTATTAAAATATTTTGTTATTCAGATTTTCTTTTCAACAACAGACTTTTGCTGTGATACACCATGAAAAAAGTGACTAAAAGTGACTGTTTACATAAAAAAGTGACTAAAAGTGATCAATTCTAAAAAAAGTGACGGAATTGCAAGCCTATGTATTTCAAAAAGTTACAAGAGAAAATCTAAAATTTAACATTTTTTTTTTATCTATAATTATAGAAAAATCAAACTAAATTTTCTTCAAATACGATTTTTAAGATCTTGGGCCATTAAAATGTAATTTAAATCATTACAAAATTCAACAAATTATGCAGAAAAATGAATAGATACAATAAAACATGTCATAAAATCTCTTGTAACAAAGGATAACAATAGCACATTAACAAATAATACTTAATAATTGTTTAATAAAGTTGGAAAAGGCAGATTGATGTATAACGAATATGAACCTTGTTTATAAATTTTCCACCTTAAAGTTTACATATATAAAATATAAATACAAAAAATAACAAAGAAATCTGAATTTGAAAATAAATTTTATTTGAAAGGAGAACTTAGATAAAATGAGAAAATGAATCTAAAAACTGTAGAAAGTACAGTTAAATAAAAAAAACTTAGCAAAATGCATAAAATACATGCTAAAACATGCACAAGCAAAGGTAGTTAGAATAACAAAAAAAAGCATTCAAACTTTAAGAAAAAAAAATCCTAAGTAAATTCATAGACTATACTTGTTAACGGCAGTACCAGGAGACAGGATTCAATAAAATAGAATTAAGAATTTATTATTGTGACAAAACAATTTTTAAAATATCACAGAAATGACTACTGTTTGGAGAATTATATGTAATTATTAAATGGGAAAATGTCTTAATTTATATGTGAGGAAAAATACATTCACAGTTTATTTCTTTTGACATATGTTTTGTACACAAAACAAACTGGCAGTTACATAACAATTTATATAAATTTAAATTGTCACACCACAATAATAATAATCTGACTGGCACAGAAAAAAAAATAAAATAAATTACCTATCATGCTTTAAAAACAAGAAAAACTTGAAATTTACTGACTTGCTAAGATGAAATAAAATGTATATCTTTATATGGCTTGTGTTTTTCATTAAGAAGTATCAAGTAATAATTGGGGGTATGTTTCTCCCATTTAATTAAAATATTACAAATGGGGAATTAAAAAGTTTGAACATAATTTACAATATCCCCTTAATATTTTATGTTTATTTAATTTGATAAGAAGTTAGAAAAAGAAAGCTAAAACATATAATCTTGAAATAGATAATATTTTAAAAGAACAGTGGAGACTTAGGAAAGCTGTTATGTGAAATCAAATGAAAATAATCACATCTCTTTCTTTTGTTACGTTTTAAATAAAAGTACAACACAGGTACTCCTTATGTAAAAATTATATCACTAAACAGTCCCATCCTAAAATAATTCTGGAAATCTACAAAAAATGTTAAGAGAAAATTCCCTTAATATCTAATTCATAAGACACCTGGAACACTACAACATTTAAAACACAGACTAAAATTATACAAGAATCAGTTAAAAACAGTCATTCAATTAATTCTATTAAAGAATTAAGGATACAGTGGCCATGCAGAAGAATTTTTATATAGAGGTCATTAATTACTATTCATCCAAAAGAAAGCATAAACCCAAATAACCATTTTTAACCAAAAAAAGTTCAGGTCCAGTGGAAAAAAAAAGGCCTTTGACAACCTCATTAGTTAAAGCAACAAGAGAGATGTAAATAGAAAAAAATAGTTTTAAATAAAATTTATTTTCTGAGTGGTAACATTGGTCAAAAATACAAATTACAAATATATAATGGCATATACAAGTCCTATTTTCCCACCAACCTGAGCGTCCGCAATCTGAACATGAAACTAATTCTTCTGGCATTCTGGTTTTTTTGTTCTCAATACTATCACCCAGACAAAAGTCGCAGTAAGTGCTTGGGAGGGTGCCACCTTTTTCTGAGGTAGGTCTCGGAGCTGGGAGTAAAAAAATAGAACAAAATAACTGATTTTTAAAGAAAAAACTTATCTAAAAAGCAGCACAGAATAAAATGAAGTATCTACATTTAAGCTAATTTCCTTTAATACATACTATGAAAAGTGCATTTTCATGATTGAAACTAGCTATTAAAGCACTACTTCAGCATCTAAAACATGCTTATTACATACTTCTAAAAAATGAGCGTCAAACTGCTAAGTAATAAGGGGAGAACGCAATTGGAAATAAAAAGGAAAAGCTTACATGCAGAAATGTTACATACAAAAATAAAAACAAATGTTATGCCTGGTTGAAGTGCATTATATTAAGTTTTTTGGCTTAAGCATTACCGATATAAGTTATGTAAAAACTAATCACATGTTAAATTTTAATAATTCAACAGGCAAAAAATAATAGCACGTCATGTATTTAATTCAGTTACATTAATAAGATGCAATGAAATAAAAAGGACATCAAGTTGCACAAGGAGAATTCTGTACTCACATAGCTAAAAGTACTTTTACAATGTTATTGAACAAATAATTATGAACTAATTAACAAAATGTACAATTTGTCAACATTTGGGGATCTTCTTAAATTCCCTTTTAACTTATCCCTCATAAGTGTTTTCTTTTTCATGCACATGTAAGTAATAAGTCAACAATTATTTGAAGTCCAACATTGCAAAAAGTTTTTAACTACATCAAGTTTTTTGAGAACATATATTTTAGAAATTCTAACCAGGGTTAGGTTTTTTTCTAGAAGAAACTAGTTCTTCCTGGCCAGCAGAAGACACTGAAAAAAAAATGGAAGAAATAGGAACCATTCTCAAAATTTCTATAATATATCTAATCATTTCAACATTTATAATAAATTTGGTTTCATGTAAAGCAGTTTTAGAAGGAAAAAAGTTTTACACATAAATATACAGACAATATTTATTTCATACACATTTATATTCCAATACTTGATAAATTAAATATGAAAACTTAAGGTTTCTGATGCAATTTTACACATCATTAACAGTTTGGGTGGATTAAATATCTGAGATTGCTAATTTCAGATATTCCTGTTACCATCAAACTATTCCACTTAAAAGCAGTACTGTAGATATATATTTTATCATACACTTAACAAAACTCATATCACAAAGGGAATTTCAGTAATTTAACAAGATATCCCAATCTATGTCTTAAACAAAATTAGATTATCACTAAAACAAAATATTAAATTTCAGCCAAAATTATTTCACAGAAAAATATAAAAATTTAACGTGGACACCACGACTTCCTTCTATGCCTGTCATATCATATAAATTTTATTCTGTATAATGCATTATCAAAATTGTCATCTGCACTGTTTCTTCAACATTCAAAATCAATTTTGTTTCTCAATGTAACCATGTTGGAAGAATATAACTCAAGTAATGGCATCTAGCAGATACCTAAAGTGCTATTATTCATTGAAACATTTCATTGTATAGATCCAAACCACAATATTTTGCTATTACAGTATTTTACTCTGTACCAAGCAGCAATAAACAGTAAGAATTCAAAATTATTCTCCATAACGATATTCTCCATTAGTAATATTTTAGTTTTATTTTCTTAAAATGGACTTTAAAAGCATTGTTTCAACTATTTAAAAAGCACTGTAACAAATGCATATATGTCAATATTATTAACTGAATTGCATTGTATCAGATTGGTAGCAATACTGGATGCTATAGTGATATTTTTTGTTATATACAGTGCAGTCAAATTTGGAGGTTCACAACTAACTGTTATAATAGTCCTACACACAAAATTAACTTTTTTGGCTAATCCTTTTTAAGTTATACCCTACAGTTTCAATATATGCTGTATTGAATTTTTTCATTATTTAAAGTGCAGTTGCAGTTGAAAGAGGAGAATAACAAGTGCAGATTATAATAATCTTCATTACAAGATTTTAACCTTCTATGATTAATAATTTTTCAGTAATGCTCCACACCATTAATACACATTAAAATTTTTCAAAAATTAGAGTTTATATTGCAACCAAAATGGGAGGTAAAGAACTAGACGTTAAAACAGTAAATAAAATTTTTAACTTTATGCAGTTAATCATTTTTGATTCATACAAAATATAATTGTAAGTACATACAGACATCACAAAAAAACTAGTCAAAATTATTTTTAATATTTGAATTAAAATTAAAGATTCCTTGTATGTACATACAAATGTAACAATAAAACCTGTCAAAATTTATTAAAGTTTTGGTTTAGAGCCATACAGTCTACTTTTTGCAACACGAGGGCTAATGAGACCCCGACCTACTGATTAATCCTTTAATGCCCAAGTCATTTCTGCCGATTACATTTTGGAGCCTATCTTAAATCTAAGCTAATATGGACTGTACAGAATGAAATAAATTTGAAGATCAAACAATTTTGAATACTAGAACATGTCACGTTAGTGATCAGTTATCGTTTTAAAAATAGAGTGACATTTATAAAAAAAAAAAGGAAAATCTTCCTGAAAAATAATTTATTTGATATTGCAGGTAAAATAATCTCTGCAAAATGCTGTAGTGTAATGGAAAAAGCAAAATTTGTCATAATCTCAGTCTGTACCTGCCGAAAAAGTAAATTTATGAGCGCTGATCGAAAAGTCATAAAATCTAGATCTAAATGAAAAAAATATAAATAATAGAAATTACTTGAAAATTTCGTAGATTGTTTATAAGATTGCCCATTACCTACTCTCAAAAGGAAAATTTGTTCTAAGAAAACATAAAAACTCTACAAGCTATTTTTTAGCCGTATCTAAAATGATACGCCAGGCATTAAAGGGGTAAAGCCGATTTCGAACGCCTACCGAACATCCATCCCATAGTGGGATTCGAATCCACAAACTCTGGTACCGAAGGCCAGCACCCTAACCAATCGGCCATCGTTCAGCACAAGTTTTGTTTAAATGAGCATTTCTGTTGAAGCACTGAAATTTTAGAGATTACAATACTTCCTTTCACTTTATACAAATAAAAATGGTAATCACAGATTTATTTATTTATCTATTCCTTTCGCAATAAAGCATTTTATTTCCTCACACAATTTTTTATGACAAAGAAGCAATTCATCAATGTACATTATTTTTCTCACACTGCAGAGCACTTGCCTTTATTAATACAATGCCTCTATAGTGAAAGAAATTTTGTTGACCATTTTATGCCCTACGAGGAAATTTGAATACATCCAAGCCTTACTTAGGAATCAAACCTAAGCCATTCTGGCAGAAGCACAATACGCAAACTACTATATGATCTGGGTAGCTGAATCTGCAATACGTGGTATAATTCTTACCTAAAAAAAAAAATCAAAATTTTCTTCCTATTCAATAAGAGCACAGATTGCTAATTACATTAGCATGTAGATAGTTAAAACAAGTAGAGAATGAACCATCACATTACTATTGAAAAAATTTGAAACTTTTTTTTAATGGATTTCTAAGTAGTAAGGAAAATTTTATTTTTCACCAGTGTATAGCCCTTTTACAATACAACTACTCAGATGACATTACAACAAAAATTTGTAAATCATATAATTGGTTATGTTAAATTAGGCAGACGCATACCTACTCATATTCTTTATGAAACTATTAATTAGTAACTAAAAATGTTCACATGAAAATTTTAACCTGAAAGTTTCACTTTACAATAAAAAAAGAAAAAAACTATAAGTATAATTATAAATTTTTGGCATTATTTACACATTCCATATTAGATTATCAACTTGCATGAGACTTTGAAATAGAAATTGGTGACAATTAGAGCTGGCAATCTTTATAGCAATGTGTTAAAGACTACATGATATTTTAAATTAAAAAATTTTGGCTATGTTTACTGTTAGAAGAACATGTTAAAAACTGCAAAACAAAATGGAACATAGTGTAATAGAGTTAACATATTAGTATAAAAATAATATTTTAAGAAAGAATCAACTTTCAGTACATGAAATAGAACTATTTAATCAAATGGCACCTCATATTTGTTAAATAATATGGAAGTTAGATGAAGGGCATTTAATTTTGCTGCTACTAATATTAATACTGAAAAAGAAACTTTTAGTTAAAGAGATAACTAGCTGCACACAGTAAACAAAGAATATTTTTATTCCTTTAGATTTTGTAAAAAGAATGCTTCTTTAAATGCATACGAAAGATGTAGACATAAATGCCCTTCTCAAATGAAATTTGGTTTGGTTTGGTTTGGAGAATTGGTCAAGAAGGCTAATAAGACCAAGACCTACTGCTTACAACCAATTCTGAAAGTCTACAAATATCCATACTGGCAGCAGGATTTGAACCCACAAACTCTGGTACTAAAGAACAGTGCTCTTCAATTCAACCATACCCAAATTAGGATATGATAGTAATAAAACAAAGTTCATACTTTGAAAAACTGTTTTAAATAAATATACAACTTAAATTTTGAGACTTTTATTTTAGAAAGTTGATATCAAATATAGATTAACTGTAATTAATGGTTTAAGGATAACACCAGCATTACTGCAATGAATTATTTTACAAATAATAAAATGTAAAAATACAGAATACTATTAAATTACTGATATTTTGATTATTCAAAATTTTTGTAACTATTAACAGATAAATGTTTCATGAATCATAACAATAACAGTAGAAAACTTTTGTAAATCAAAGGCTTCCAAAATTACATGAATACATACAAAAAATAAATAAATAAAGCTATCACTAGTTCTACGTAATTACATGCACTTAATGAAATAATCCTGTAAATGAAACTTCCTACAAAAACTTATATTAAAAAAGCTCTCATTTGAAAATGTTTTACAAGACAATTTCAAAGAAATATGAGCACAAAGCAAATAATTCAAATTGTAAAGCACTTATTTCATGCAGTAATTTCATACTTATAAAAGTGACCCAATCATTAAGTGCATTTGAATACAAAGGAAAAACAAACAAACAAACAAATAAGGCATTTTCTTATTACAACAAAAAAAAAATTATCTTTTCAGGTTCCAAAATAAGCTCTTTACTAGAGGGTCACCATTCAAAAAGTGGGTGCAAAGTGATCATTATAAAGTAATGAGTTTCTATTATGACCTCACTGCAAATAAAATTTTGAGAATTTTTGTGGTGTGAACATGCACAACCCACCTGTAGATGAGAAAGAGCTTAGGCTCCTGAAAATGCAAGCTTAAAATGTAAGGGAAAAAAAAGATTCTATAGAATAAATACAGTCTAACGGTACTATTCTGTTATGCATGCTAAAACACTAGATATAAGCAGTATAAATAACAAAAAGAAATTTTATCTACTCTTTTAAATTTTTCAGAAAAATTTAAAAAAGTAGATCAATATTTACATTTATGATCATAAAACAATGAAATGTTAATTTTGAATTAACTTAATAACAAATGTAGGGCAATAAAATATTTCTACGGGCAAAAGCGCAAGTATTATACTGTTTCCTAACAAAAAATGTTAACCAACAAAATAATATTTGAAAAGTTTAAATGATGTATTTAGCTAAATATATTAAATAAGAAAAAAAATCTTTCAATAAAATAAGAATTTTATTAAATAAAGATACAATTCTTAATTTAAAAATGCAATTATTCCACAATTGTTAACTAGGACTAAAAAAGGTGATTTAAAATGCTTAAAATAATAATTAAAGGAGGGTCTTTTTAAAGACCATCCTTTAATAATTATTTTTTTTAATCTAAGAAGGTTCTCTATATGTGAGTGAAAAGCTGTTAGAAAATTGCACAAAATTAAAATGATGCAATGTAAAACAGTAAAAACAATACTTCTCATGAAGAAATATATATATATATATATATATATATATATATATATATATATATATAAAATTTTTTCTTTTTCCTTTTTGGAATGCTAATCAATAACAAATCTCAGATTTAATAAGTTTTTCAATAATAATTTCATTAAATATTTTTAGTATTAAAATTTCTAAATAACTACTCTCGAGGACCAAATAAATTTATAATATTGCAGAAATCTTTAATAACTATATATAATAGTCCAAAGATATATAAGAGGTTTAAGAAAATAAAAACTTTAATAAAAATATTGACACACTGAAGCTTGATTAATAATAAATGAGAAGTTTAACAGATTATTAATTAATATCCTTCAAAACAGCTGTTTCCAACTGAGGATTATGCAAGATGGCAACAGGGGGGGCTACTAAAAGAAACCAGTATTGAGGACCACAAAGCTATAAAAAAAAATTTTTAAATAATTTTTAACATTAGGTAGAGGTTTTTAATATTGTCAATCATAATATTGTCCTCCATAACAAAGAATTATTTAAATAAAAGAAGTTTGTTGAGGTTTTCTTTTGTGTAC
This sequence comes from Pardosa pseudoannulata, assembly GCA_032207245.1. Lineage (NCBI taxonomy): Eukaryota > Metazoa > Arthropoda > Arachnida > Araneae > Lycosidae > Pardosa > Pardosa pseudoannulata. Next base: position 78,485,883 of record CM063499.1, on the reverse strand, counting down.
TAAGAAAAAAAATATAGAAGCAAATTAAATACAACTCCAGATTTGAAATTGAATTTAATATGTTCTAATTTTCGAAAATTTTGTTGATTAATACAATCCTAAATATCCTCTTAATTTTTCTTTTACCAAACTTTGTGTTAATTTGTTTGCTTGATTCAAAAATAAAAATATATACAAAACTATACCATTTAATTTAACATAACCTTTTTTGAAGAAATTTTCAGTCTTTAATAAAAAGATGGAGGAAGGGGGTTTTAAAACCACTGCCTTAACAGATTCCATATTAAATCTTTAAATTATTCGAAACTCTTAAAATAAAATATTTTTAATTATGAAAATCTTTCCTTTCAAACTGATAAATAGCATTTAAGAAATAAGCATCTTCCCAAGCTAACTATGAATGAGAAATATGAACTATCCTAATCAAGAACTTTTATTACAGAATAAATAAACATCCTCCAATATACACAGACATACAGCTCATAGAAAGTTTTTTAGCTTAAAATAAAATTTTAAATTAAAATAATATTAATAATGTTTTTTGAGAAATAATAGTATGTATATTTACCTATGTGAACCTAAGCCTTTTAGCAGATAGTTTTATAATTTTATTTAAAAATGCAAAAAATATTAACTATCACTTGGACAACAGCAGTGTTATACATGGTAATAAAGTTTGAATAGTCAAGAATATGAACAAAAAAAAATACTATTTTAGTATATTGTGTACAAGAAAAGTGCTAATTAGCAGGAAAAAGTAATGATGACAATTAAAATTAAATATGAATAGCAGAAAGACGTGTTGATAATTGATAATATTGAAAGCCAAGGTCTTCAGTGACTAAAAGTTTTCAAAAGAAATTATTTGTGTATAATTTAATTAAATATTGATAAATTCGAATGAATGTACCTTGACCAACAGTCTTCTAAATTGTCCAAACAATTGACCAAAATCTCCTAAAATTGTCAAAATGTAATCCAACGAGATTAAAAGTGTATAAATTTTACATGAGACAATAAGCATCTTATCTGATTTCATCAGGGTGATAAAAACTCAAACAGAAATACAGATGTATTTATGTGATGTGGATGACTTCAGTGAAAGAGAAAAGTGTTTATAAATCCAGATATTTCAGTTTAAAAATAATTATGTTATCTTGAAAGAACATTGTTTATTATAAAAGCACAAAAGTTAAAATATTTAAAAGATTGCATAATTATAATTTGGTAAATCCCTTTAAATTTACAACTCTCTACTTTAAAGAAATATAATAATAATAATAATAATAAAGCCTATACCTAAACACCTAGATATATTTTACAAAATAATCATAAGATGTTCTACATGTAGTAAAAAAGGGGGAGAAATAGTACAAGTAACCCAATAAATAGAAAACAATTAGCTCAATTAAATTTATAATGAAGAATGCATGATCAAAAATATGTTCCTTTACAAATAAACATTTGATTCTTTATGAAGAATGGCCTTTTAAAAAAGGAATAATTATTTGTATTTATAGGTACAGGTAGATATTTAAGAAGTACAACTATTCTAAATCCTTTTTCAATAATTTAAATACATATAAATATAAACACAATATTATTAATAAATTCCTTAGGATGACAAATTTAAAAAAAAAAAAAAAAAAAAACCCTAGTCACCTCTTTCCATTTTCTGAAGAAAAAAATTGTGCTACAGCTTCCACTCACATACAACATTATATGAAAAGAAAAAGTTACAATTATATACTGAAGTATTTGTTAAACTATATATTTGTTACAATAATTGAGGCTCCTATTTTCCAAAATTAACAAAATAGCCTGAGTTTTTTAGAGAAATTAAAAAACTTATTTCATCTTATTAAATTGGCATTTTAAGCTTAATAAATATACAAAACATCAAAATAAGAAAACAAAAGATATCTAGAACCACTATAAAGGGGCAATTCTTGGAAAATTTTCTAAAATAAAATTAACGACAATTTTTTTCCTAATATAACAAATACACTGAGCCAAAGAAAACTTATTCTATATGTCTCATTTTTTATAAACACTGCTCATAACTAGTGTATTTATATACTTTTCAACATGAATACAAAATACTATTTATCTGAAGGGATAAAAATTTAAATATTAAAATTATCTCAAATAAAATTCATTAATCCATAAAAGTTAAGCAAACACTTAATGGAAAATGAAAAAAACTTAAGTCAGATTAAGACTTTTCCATTAAATATAACTTTATCTTTTACAAATTATATGGTAAGCTTTGAAAAATAAATAAAAATCCAGTTTAGAGGTAAAGCTTGATTTCTATCACATGAGAAACTGACCTACACATCTCAAACTGAAAATAATTTTTAAAATCTCTCATAACTGAGAAACAAATAATATATCTAAGCTTTACCCAAAATTACACTGAACTAAATATTTTTCCCAAATTGAAAATGTGTCACAGTTTATAATTTATATTGTACAAATGCATTTTTGTCACTGAGTATATGATTAGATTACATAACAATATTTAATACATAAATTCGAAATTTATATAAATATATTGCATATATAAAAAATTAAATAATCTGCAACGTCTTATTCATGATTTCACTCTAAAATATATTGACATATATTTTTCTTGATCTAAATAAGATCTTAAAAGGGGTTTAGAGTTTATGTAAAGATGTTCAAGTTTCCTATTGATGACTAAATTCAAAAAGAAAAATTAGAAAATTAAAGGAAAAGTTATACTTTGTTTCTTTAAATGCAATACTATGTTTCATACTCAAATTAAAATGAAAATAATAATAAATAAATAAAAATAAAACTAACCTCATTTCATTCTACAAGGAAATAATGGTGAATGTATACAAAGGCATAATATTAAACTAGTTTATTATTTAAGTACTTTAAACATAATACTCTCACAGTATTTCAATTAAGTAATAAGGTAATCACATACTAAAATGCCATTCTGTTACAAATGGAAAGATTTGATAAAAATAAAAGTTTTTGCTGGATGCAATGTTACAAACCTCAAAAATAATAATAATAATAATAATAATATATACATCAGTTGCCTAACTTAGTAATGAGGATAACTGAATGAATACTGATGATCAGAATTTCTTTTAAGTGACATTTTTTTAAACTAAAAAAGGTTAGCAATGAAATGACATCATTCAGATTTTATGTATTATAAGAAATAACTTCATATTCATTTCAATTAAAATATAATGCAAAAAGAGAAATATTAAAAAGAAAACAATAATTATGTTTTTAATCATAATGGAGATCATATATTATAAAAAAAACTTATCAGTGATATCAGCCTATAAAACACAAATGAAGTAACATTCTCAGTGACTCAATAAAAATATTAATGACTTTTCTCAATAGAGTAACACCTATCCTAAGTAAATTATTTTGAGGATTATACAGGGTATCTGCCAAAATAAAATGTTTCAAATCCATGACTTTTCATGACTTTCCCTGATTTAGCAGATCCTTTTCCATGACTTTAAAAAGCTTCCGTTAAAGTATATATGAATAAAACTTCTGATGTACATACAAATAAAATATATGCTTTTAGAGAAATTACAGGAATTTTATCATAAAAAAAACTATAAACTTACTTTATAAGTGTTAATTAACTTGCAAACATAAAAATAAATTGTTGTATCTACATACCTAAGTTTAATCAATCATATAGCAATTTTTCAATCAAAATGTTTCCAATTTGAATTCAGGGTACTTTGGTGTTATCCAGGTGACCATGAATAATAGCCAAACATGATAACCCTATAATGTTTATGTACAATATCCCTAGAGATAAATTTATATTTTGTGCAAAAATCATAACTCATTTTTATTAAAAAATAATGAATATTATATTAATAAAATTTTAATCTACAATTTAAGAAAAAACCAGAATAATATACATTTACCCACCCATTAAGCTTTCTTGCTTTGAGTTTCCTTGGTGGACCAATTTTACTTGGCAATAGGGTCAATAGGATAATACATAAATACTAAATTCAGTAACTTTAGCCAAATGACAAGTAAAAATAGAATTAAACAATTCAATGCATTTTTTTTAATCGGTAGTTTAGTGGATCCATGACTTTTACTCATTTTACTTGAAAAATCAAGTCTTTTCATGACAAAATTAATCCATTGTCTAAACCCATGATTTCCCATGACTTTCCAGGTACGCAGAAACCATGATTATAGCATTTATAATTCTGGTTGTTTCACTAATATAAGTATTTATTTGTATAGACATCAACAGATTATGTTACTAAGAGCAGTTATGTGCAATTTATTTATTTTAAAGAGCATTTACTTAGGGCAGATGATCCCCTTATTGAGAAACTGAACTATATATGTAACCTACTAGAACTATATACTTAGTTCAAACATTTTTAATATGTACTGTATATATCAAACAGAAGAAGCCTAACCGAAGAGCTCAAAAATTACACAGGAAGTTTAATATTAGTGCATATAAGAAGAAAATTATTAGTAAATAAGTGTTCAACATACTCAGAGGACCATCTTCAGTTGAAGGTCCTGGCCATGATGAGAGAGTTGGCTGTAAGACCTGAGGAGGAGGAGGAGCACAAGGAGGAGGAATAGGAGCAGGAGGTGGCGGAGCAGCAACTGGTTTTGGAGGAGTGTAATTAGTCTCCTCTTCTGTATTATCAGTGGAATCATTGTTGTGCCCATGGCTGTAGTGATAAGACAAGCCTGGACGGGTCTTGTAACGAGCCCCACAAACTAAACAAAAAGAGTACTTTAATTAATTAGAAGAGATAGTTTGGTTATTCCCTACACATTTATATGTTTTAAATTAGTTTTTCTGATTTGAATCAGTTTCATATGTGTAATAGTACGATTAACAGTACAGTTTTCTGACTTAATTTTGCAGCAGTAAAAATATATTTTATAAACAATAAACAGAAAACAAATATTATTCAACAATTACTGATATTTACCTTCTCTCATTAAATTGGTATTATGTTCATTAATCCCCACAAAATCCTACAAAGTTTGTGAGATGTATGTATACAGGGTTCCCACTCTTTTTCCAGAACAAAAATTAAGGGCTTTTTAAGGACTTTCTAAGGACCAAAGTAATTTTTTATAATGACCTACTTGAATTACACGACATAACAACAAAAACCCTATTTCCTAAGGAACATATTTTAATAATTATGAACTAGACAAGGCATGTTCAATAAATGCCCTACAATATCTCAGAACTAAGTTTTTAAAAGTTCAAGTTCCAATTTAAAAATTAAGGTGTTTTTAAGGACCTTTGACAAAAATTAAGTAGTTTTAAGGACCCTTAAAAATGAAAGCTAAAATTAAGAAGTTCTTAAGGACTTTTAAGGACCATGGAAACCCTGATACATACATATTATATATATGCACACACACAGTCAAATCTCAATATAGCACCACCATCTATATAGATACTAACTTGATGTAATAAAAAGTTGGGCAATATATTGAATCATGACATTATGTTTTTTGATAAAAATGAGTTTTAAAATTTATTTATTCTCTAGATTCAGCGAAAAATAAATGTATTGATTCATAAAAATGTAGAATAGCACACAGATATAATTTTAACCTAATTTTCATTTGAATATTTTTGAGTAGAAAAATTACAATATTAGTTTCAATTCTTCTTCCTTTTTACCAATATCATTGTTTGCAACTAGAAATCTGATAACTTTTTATGAGTACTAAAACTCTCCATAGTTTAATTCCCAGTTTTTCATAGTTAAACTTTCGCTTACTTTGATTTATGTGTCATGTCTCACAATATTCTAACAGATTATCATTACTGCTGTATTCAGTTGTCATAAGGGGAATAAGGCAATCAATTATTAATAGTTATTTAAAAAAAAAAAAAAAAAAAAACTCTAGTGGAAGTTTGATTTGCAATCCTTATTCCATTGATAGTTTTGCATTGATACAACGGCAGAGTAGAGAAATTAAAACTAACAATGAAATTGCTACAAATTAATAATTATTGATGGTAACAAAGTTTATTGACATTTTAACACTTTCATACCTAATTCCTGAAATTGAAAGAACCATTATAGAATATGGGTTAAGACACAACTTTCTTTGAAAATATTCAAGGCTTTAAATATCATACACTACTGAAGCAGCAATGATTTAAAGGTTATAGTGTAAAAAAGAAAAAAAGGAATAAAATATGAAAAATTCTTAGAAATCTCATTTCTACTGCTTCTGTCTTAAATATATTAGTTTTACATTATAAGGAGTTGGCATTTAACATTTTTTTTAACATTTTAAGTCCTATACAGAAGATCTGCTACACATGTTACGTTATAATGGGGTAGGCAGTATATAGGTTACGCTAAATCAGGGTTTGACTGTATACATATAATTTTTCTTGGCTGACATTACAATTAATTTTAACTTTCTAGTATATTAGCAATAAAAATTTCAAAGTGCTTTATTTATATGAAAATTAAAGTGAATAAAATTCTCTCTACTAGCAAAATTCTTTTTGACGAAGTCTTGAAAACAATTAACTAATATGAGAATTTATTTAATGACATGTACATTAATTATAAAAATTTAAATTGATACTAACATAATAAAATCCTGCAGCATAAAACATTTTAAATGATTTATTAAAAGAAACTGCCTAATTTTTAATGTAAACACTTAAAACAGAGTGTTAAAAAAATAAAACTTTACAAACAGAGTTTTTAAAAAAAAAAATCTTTTATGAGGTAGTAAATTTGAAAACTTTTATATTTGATTTTAACAATTTGATTTTAAAGATTAGATGTTTTTAAATTTAATAACTTTAAGGTACTTAATACCTTTAATATGATTTATAATGTCCGGCCAGTTTAGTAATTAGTAATAATGGATTATATTTAACTGCATATATATATATATATATATACAGGATTGCAACTGCTGAGGTACTTACAAAAAGGTGAGAAAAGTGACAAATAATACAGAATAAGTGACCAAAAAGTGACTAAACATTGAAAAAAAAAAGCAATTTTTTCCCCTCTTGATTACAGATGCTATTATTCAGATTTTTCTATTTATTTTAGCTGTAAATCAAATGATTCATACAAGACATGATTTTAGCATCAAATACAAAAAGGTTAAAAATTTTGTTTAACACAACTCAACATTGCTTTTCATTCAAGAAAATCTATAAAATAGATTTGAATACATACAATACATTAATTTTATAATCACAATTTTCTGCATATATTAATGATGTTTTGAAATATGTACATAGCTAGATTAGAGTATCTAAACAAAAATTGTGAAGTAAAAGAAATAGAGAAATGTGTGTTTTGACGCAAGTTACTTTAATGTATTAAATGTACATTTCAGTACAAATGTACATTTAAGGAACTTCTTTGCGACTTTTTAAAATCCCTAAATTCTGGAAACCATATGATTCATTACATTTTAATAAGAAAAATAAGATTAAAGCATCCCATTTTTTGGTCTTTTATTAAAATATTTTGTTAATAATTCAGATTTTCTTTTTTCAACAACAGACTTTTGCTGTGTTGCACCATGAAAAGTGACTAAAAGTGACTTTTTACTTAAAAAAGTGATCAATTATAAAAAAAGTGCCTAAAGGTGAGAAAAGTGACGGAATTGCAAGCCTGTATATATAATTTATTTTTAATTGGAAGACTAAAAGACGTTTGAGTCTATCATGTTGTTAACAAAATGTAATTTATTCAAATTATGATTTTGAATATTGGATTATGCTTGTTTGAAATACCAACTACATTAAAAATTCAACTTTTAAAAGTATCTACAAAATCATTAATTTTGAATTACTCTTTGTCAGAACTGTAACTGCTCAGTATTCCAAAAATACCTAAAAACCCTATAATATTCATTTATTTTGAATTACTCTTTGTCAGAACTGTAACTGCTCAGTATTCCAAAAATACCTAATAACCCTATAATATTCATTTATTTTGAATTACTCTTTGTCAGAACTGTAACTGCTCAGTATTCCAAAAATACCTAATAACCCTATAATATTCATTTATTTTGAATTACTCTTTGTCAGAACTGTAACTGCTCAGTATTCCAAAAATACCTTGAGTTACAACTATCTGAATTTTGTTAAACGGCAAATTAAAATGTTCCATTCAATATTGATTGTATTCAGTTGCATTCCATATGTACATAATTGCCTAAAATTATGTTATCAGTACTACTGTTGATACACAATAATGCTGCAATACAGAAACTATTTAGTACTGTTAAGAAAAAAATATCATACTATAAGATCAATAATAAACATAAACACACTGTTAATTATAAAGTAAAAAATGGACTGTTATTAATATGGATGAATTGAAAAGAGCAAAATGTGCATGTTAAAAGTTGTTACATAAATCAGTAATTTAGATAATATTAAAATATAATTGAAGTGGTATTTAATAACATCTTTTTCTCTTTCTAACCTGTATATATGCGATATAATAAATATTGTTTCATTAAATGTTTGCATACTTTAAGAATTATAAATATAGGTTACTATGGAATGTGTGCAAAAAGACTGTACAATTATATATGTGTGTGTGTGTTTGAGTGCAGTGATAAAAAAGAGCATGATAAATTATTGAACTCTAATTTCAAATTTTAACTTCATTTTTCACCTGAATTTGGTAAAATTTATTTAGTGCACGTAAAACCTAGGCCTGGACTGCAAGATCACATTTGTAGTGTACAGGTTTTAATGTCAGATCATCACATTTTTTAGGAATATATATATATTGGAGCCCTTCTTTTTTTCCCTGTATATGGCCGTGCTTTGAGCATGACACATGTTGCACAGTTGGTAAAATTAAAATGGATGTCTTTTTTGGATAATACAGATGATTTCGCTATGACTGTCTAAGCCGGAGATAGATAAACTTTTCAGGCTGTAGGCCAAAAATCGAAAGAAAATAAGATTGGCAAGCCAAGATAAATTTTTCTAAAATTTTAAGAACAATATATAAGTACCTGACGGTTTAAATACGTTAATGAGATAAATAAAATTGCAATTTCATTTTTAAAAGTTCCTTATACTGAGGTTCGAAGCAAGATGCACTGATTTTAAGGAACGATGCTAAAGGCTTATCTGTCAGTCTACTTTTGAAATAGTACTTTCTCAGGTTCAAAGTTGAAAACACTTGTTCACATATAAGAAGCAAATATACCACTGATCTTCTAGGCATAAGATAATTAATTTAGGATATAATATTTAAGCAGAGTAGAAAAGAAGATGGATATATAATGTAAAAATATATATTTCTTTTAATTTGCCTCGGACTGGCAACTTAAAATTCTATCCGTAGGTTGGATAAATATTCCGGTGGGCCGTAGTTCACCTATCCCTGGTCTAAGCATTTATTATTCTGCCCTAGTGCTGCAGTGTCTGATGGATCTTCAAAAATAGATAAAAAATTTTAAATTTAACTTGATTCATCTTTACAGTTTTTTCTACAATTCTTAAATTCACTTTGTTATATACATATATATGTGTGTTTATACACATTTGAATGTATATATGTATACATATTTTTGCAATGCCACACCTATTCTAGTGCAAGTACTATTTATAAGATAATGACCAATGTTGGAAAATATGCAAGTAAAAGAAAAATTCAAAAGCACAAAGTTAATAAAAATTTTATGCTTTAAAACATATCTGTCTTGAATTAATAGATTAAAAAAGAGAAATCTAATTTAAACACACATGAGAATGATAATTTTATGCTAAAAAAAGAGTTAAATGATTGAATGGTTATCTACATATGACAATGAAAGATAAGATCAAAATGTAACTTCTTAAAGATTTATCCATAAGACAACTTTAAATGTTTTTCTAAACAAATTTCACTTCTTGAAAAAAAAAAAGTTAAATATTATAAAAAAATCTTCAGAACTAAAAGAAAAAAAACATTTGAATCAAATTCAAAAATCAATTAAAAATACATCAAACGATAAAATTAATAATAAGTAAAGGAAAATCCTAGAAACGACTGGATTAAGTATGGTTCAATACAGTTTTAAACTATGTTGTTCACTTTAACACATAATTTGCCATGGGGGGGGGGGGGCTTGGGGAATAGTCATAGGTGACCAACATAGCAAGTTGATTTTCCTGCACTACTGATCCCACTACCTGTGTATTTCACTATATAATATGTTGACTGCTAAGTATTTTTGTTTAAATCAATATATCATGATTAGCAGCTAACGTCACAAGATTCATTTAGATAAATTGTCAGCTTACAAACTTATGTAGGGGGAAAAATAATTTAAAATGTATAAGCATTCAATTAAATAAATAAATGCAATGAAGCGAAGTTTGAAAATCGTACTTAAATGTAAATGAATAAACAATACATACATGAGATTAACTCGTATATTACTAAACAAAGCAGTAGAATATAATAAAAACTACCATTCAATAATAAAAAACTTCCCAAATGTAAAATGGCCCCATTTAAAAATTCTTTGCACTATGTTAACATTTAAAAGCATATTTAAATATTTTAAAAATATTAATGAAAACAATTCCCTTATAATTTGTGCATTTACTTATTAAATATTTCCCTTTGTAGAATTCTGTGTCATAAAGCACTTTTCATTATGCATGTTAAATTAATCTGAGCAAAGCAGCAGCAATTATGGAAGAATAGAGAAAGTGCAGTAATAGAGCTTTAAATAAATGAATATTAATACTGGAAATCAGATAAATAATATCATACATTAAAGAATTAAATCTCACTTAAGAAATACTTTTATAACGCTTGATAAACAAAGGCAATATGCATTTTCTGGTCAAAATTTTTTGACAAGACTTACTTTCACAGACATAAGGTTTCTCCAAGTCTGTGTAGTCATAACGATCAGCACGTTTCCTTCCTCTGCTGCTCTGTGAATAAAAATGCGAAAAATATAATTCAAAGTATTTACACTGTTTCAAAAATAAAAAGTCAAGAAAAGAATGCACATTTATATTTACATACTGAAATTCATCAAACAAATTAAAAGTTATTTACCAAAATCAACCAAAAATTAAGCATTTAAATTTCTTTAAACTAAATTCAATATATATATATATATATACAAAATATAAATATATATATATATATACACACACATTTATCAAAAACTTTCTTCAATCAATGGAAATTTAAACATAACGCCAGTTACTACACAAAATTAATAGTGTGCATAAAAAATAAGTATGACATAACAAATCAATTATGTATACCAATATCTGTTTCTATGAATATAAAACATTCTAGAACTCTTCAAGCAAGATTAAAAAACTGAAATATTCAAATTTAAAAATCCGGAATAGTTTATCTTATGAACTCAAAATTTATAAAGAAAACAAAAGGTAAGAGAGTAATTAAACAAATTAATCAATAGTTAATATTTATTGCACTGTTAAATTCATTAAGATTTATGAAATTACATGATTTAGTAACAATATTCATTCTGAAACTATCAAAATTAATAACTCATAACCTAATACAAGATTATTTTCATTAACAATAAAAATACTATGTGCATAATATTGGATTTTAATAATACTCTTTTCATAATCATTTGTTCCAAAAACACAAATCCTATGAAACAATAATTTAACTTGAGAATTACAAATGAAACAAATACATTTTGCAAGCAAAAAAAATTTTGATATGCACATAAAAATGCAAATTTAAAGCATTCAGTTTTAATTCCTCCCAAAAGATAAATTAATTGGTTTCTACTTTATGCATACTTTGACCCCAGAAAAAAATAAAATAAATAAAAAATGTTTATATGTTAATGCAATGCATCTTTTTCCCACCTATAAAAATAATATTTGTGACTATTACCTACCAAATTGGTCCAATCAAAATTATTACATAAGAGAACACTTTTAAAAAAATATGAACAAAAAGCAAAAAACTTTATGAAATATAATTACATTTTGTTGTTATTCTTTTTAAATTTAGCATAAAAGCTAAGATATGAGCTTTAATTTATAATTTTAAAAGTCATTCTTTAAGAATTTCACAAGATATATTACTACAAAAGGCAAAGTTGATTATAACCTGACAACAAAAATCCTGAAAACTACTGTACAACAAAAAATCGGCATAATTTGAAAAAATACCTAATATAACCTAATTATACATGCATCCATAAAAATCTGGAACCCCAAACTTCAGAAAGCAGAAAAATCAGAAAATAGACAAATCTCCAGTCAAAATCACCTCTGAATAGGTAACGAAAAGAAATTTGTATCAACATTTTTACAGGGAGAAGGCCAATTATTTAAACAGTAATTTTATGGGTAAAGCAGACCTAAGTATACATAAAAATCTGGAACCCCAAACTTCAGAAAGCAGAAAAATCAGAAAATAGACAAATCTCTAGTCAAAATAACCTCTGAATAGGTAACGAAAAGAAATTTGTATCAACATTTTTACAGGGAGAAGGCCAATTATTTAAACAGTAATTTGATAGGTAAAGCAGACCTAAGTATACATAAAAATCTGGAACCCCAAACTTCAGAAAGCAGAAAAATCAGAAATTACAGACAAATCTCCATTCAAAATAACCTCTGAATAGATAACGAAAAGAAATTTGTATCAACATTTTTACAGGGAAAAGGCCAATTATTTAAACAGTAATTTTATGGGTAAAGCAGACCTAAGTACTGATGACATTAGCAACAGAATAGTGGGAGAAACTTAATATTTTAAACTCAATCCTTCGAAAATGTAATTTCGACCATAAAATCGTATAATCAATAATTATTAGTGACTTTCACAAAGATAAAAGATAATTTTTTATAGAATTATTTAACTTTTTATAAACATGAAATAAATAATAATGCTTCTTTTAATATTTGTAAAAAAAAATTATAACTTGTGATAAGATTTCAAAATACATAAAACTTGAATAACAAAATAAAACACCTTGTCTATTTAAAAATAGAAAAAAATATTTTATGATGTGTAGCAAAGGAAGAATCATTTATGTTACAAAAATAATTTTAGAAGAATAACCAGACATAATATTTGTTTCAAAAAAAGAGACTGTTTATCCTTATTTAAATATATGAGTGTGTCTTTCTCAAAGCATTTTATGTAAATGTTACTGTTCTCAATACATATAATGTTCTATTTTACCTACATATGATATGCTTCTAAATTTAAAATTATATAAGATGTTTATTTGGATGGTTACAACACTAAAAACTGGTGTGTAAGTTAATTTTTTTTTCATTATACCTCACAAGTAATACTAATTTCCCCAAGAACTTATTTAAAAAGGAAGCTAAGAAGTATTTACTTTAAGAGATAATAATTTCATATAACAGTAGTTCTAAAACCAAAATTATAAGCATTCAAGGTTAATTATGAGATAAGATAATTAAGTATTTTACTTTTTAAAAACACATTTAGCAAAAATTTCAGACTTTTTAAAAATTGTATTATTATTGGAGCAAAATTATTTTATAACTATCCTACAAATTCAGCTAGTAATTAAACGTGTCAAAACAAAATACTACAAAATAGCCTATAAAATCTGAATTAAATTAATAGGAAATGTGAAATGTCCAGTAACGTTTCTTTTTAAAATGCAATCAAACTCTCACATCACACTGCAAACACAATAATCAGGATAACTAAAAAAGGCTTAATTCAACACTTCAGTATTTAACTTGAGGATATAAATATTTAAGACAAAAACCACCATATTACTTCTTTTAATTAGAAAAAAAATTATAATTTTGAGATAAGATTTCAAAATACAGAAAAAAAAACTTTAAACTTTGCATAGCAAAATACATAACCTAGTCTGCTGAAAAAAAATAGAAATAAAATATTTTGTGATATGTAGCAAAGAAAAAATTTCTATTATACAAATCATTTTAGAATAGTAGTCAGCCTTAAAATGTATTTTAACTAAAAGCAAATTAAAAAAAAAAAAAAAAAAAAAAACTTTGTATGAGGTGCTAGCCAAAAATAAATGAATATCCTTGTTAAAAAACATAATTATGACTAAACTTTCCCTCACAAGGAAATTTTATTTATTTTCAATGAAAGACTTAGTATTTTGAAGTTGTTGCAATCAAACTATAATAAAAAAAATTGTATAACAAACAAAAGTTTCTTGAAAAAAATTAGACATTTTTTATAACATAAAAGTTTAAGAAAAGTTTGTTTAGCATACATAAGTATTTATAGAAAAAAAGATTCTCAAAATGTTTTAGAACCACAGCTATCAAAATAATTTCTCCCTCCCTTGATATATATTAATTTAACCATGCTATAAATAATTTGATTTGGAGAGCTACACATTTTGGTTATACAGCTATACATAGACTTACTAATTCAAACTGATTTAAAAAACTAAAAATGATTATATTAGCAGAGAAATTTAGATTTTTAAGTCTAAATTTAGAAATCAAAGTCTAAAGTCTAAATTTAGATATTTAGACTTTAGCACATAAAGCCAGCACCTTAACTGTTTTGCCAATGTACAGTGCTTTACACAAATTAAAGTTTTGTCATATTATATTGATATTTTATAGATACTTCATAAATGCCTGAATTTTCAGATAAACTAGATCCCTACTCTGAATGCACTAAAAACCATCAAATGTAATACAGTGTAAGAATTTTTTTTTCTTTTTTTTGTACCAAGTGTTTTCCAGTTTTCACAGATTTTCTTCAGTTTTTTTGTTTTTAGTGTAATAAAAAAAATTCAAAAATCAAAATTAAAGTGAATACCTGAATAAAGAGTGTTTAAACTATACACAACAGCTTGAAATTATAAGAAAAAATAAATACTTCAATTAACAAATTTAAAATTCAGCTATGAATAGAAACGAACATTTTAACACAATATTAAGCCTCTAAAAACCAATTAGAAAACTCTTGTAATACTTCTTTTTTTATTTACAACTGAAATCATACAACAAAATAAATAAAATTTCTAAAAATCATAAAAGTAAATATGAAAATGCTTAACTCATAATTATTTAATAAATAAAGGCAACTTAAAATAAGAACTAAATTATGTAATATATTGTTATTAAAATATGTATGAGATGCTAGCCAAAAATAAATGAATGTCTGAATTATGTGATGAAGGCATTAAATAACAAATCCAGTTAAAAAAATTTTATTTAATTCTTTACACAATAATATTCAATTGATTTATCAAATTAAATGCATAACATGAAGTTATTTAATGCAGTAGGAAGGTTAATAAGTTAATTAATGCAATTCACCACATAAAGACAACTTACATATTAAAAATTTATTAATATCAAATATCAGTATCAATGATACATCAAATCATGCAACAATTCTAACGAGTATTTTGATTAAAATATTTGTACTTTCATTTAAATAAAATAGGATAAAGAAAGCAAAGAAATTAGAGCTAACGAGCATTATTACCTATGGATGAATTTATACTAAAAATACCATTAAGTTCTAAAACAGGAACTTACATTAAATAAAAATGTTAAAAGGGACTATCCTCTTAATATAAATAATTACTTCATAATTTGCATAGAGGTGGGCAGAAGTTAATTTAAACTATTTTATTAAAAAGAAATTTATGTGTAGTTTTGATGATTTGGATTGTAAATTTGATAAGAAAATAACATTAAACGAAGCAAACTATTAATTACCAAAGTAATTACTTTAAAATATTATTAAAGAAAACTTTTTCCCATTTACAAAATTGTTAAATCTAAATCACAATAACTCGAATGATAAAAATATTAATTTCAAAACAAAATACTTTTACTACTTTAAATACATGGCAAACATAAAAATAAAGTTTGACTAACTAAGCCCAGATTTTTGCTTTCTTGGATTGAACTCTTCTCTCTCTCTCTCTTTTTTTTTTTCTCCTCAACAGTGGACAATTTTATAAATAATGTACTGAATTTTTAAATACCTACTATTATTTATAATTTTGACCTTAATTTTTTAAAAGGCCTATTGACAGATATTATGACATACATAGATTTATTATAAGGCTTTATTTTACAGAACTGTGTTTACTGGTAAAACCAAATAAATCTCTTTAGATTTTATATATATATATATATATATATATATATATATATATATATATATATATATAAAACATCCTACGGTGATTAAAATGGTTACTAAAAAGTGCAGGCTGAAATATTGAAAGTTGCTTGTTGTTTCACCTTTTTTTTAACTTTGTGCAGTCCATATTAATTTAGAATTATGATATTCACAGTATATATTTGACAGAAATATTTTAGGCATTAATGGACTAACGTAAAATTTAATTGAAAATTTAATACAACAAGAAAAATCATTTATTTTTTTAAAGATATCAGCAACAGTTGCAATTAACAACTAAAATAAAAAATTTAAAAAACCTGTCAAAGGCCTTATAAAAAACTAAATAGCACCTAGGTTGTCTCAGTTTTAACCTTGGGTAGTTTAAACAAGTGGTTTTAACCATCCTGGTCAATATCAATTTTGACCAGTTTTGACGACTGATATTAACTTTCTATAATTTATTGAATGCCAATCAAATATATTTTAGTAGCATATGTTAAAACTAAGTTAGCATTTATTGAAAATGACATATCCCCTATATAATAATAGCCTAAGTTATTTGTATGTCTGTCGTCGATTTTATGAAGCGGTTGGACCTGAATTTGGATAGAGGCATCCATAGTTAGCAAAATTCAAAGAGAGTAATGTTTATCTTCTCCTAAACTATAGATCCGATTCTAAAATAAATTGGTAGAAATATGCTTCATATCACAGCAAAAAATACTGCCTTCTTTAAAACGTTTGAAATCGACCCCTTCCCCTCTTATCGAGCTTTTAAACCCATTATTTAAAGTCCTATTTTCCCCGGTTAAGAGCAGGCGATTAAATTTATCCCATAATAAATAGGTAAAAATAACATTTTTCTAGCATTATGACGTCATTCCTTTAACCATCTCATTGAATCATTTCTTATTTTAAATTATTTAAATATCGTCAGCAGTATTTTCATACGTTTAATCGCTAAACTTAGATATGACGTCAATAATTTTCTATTTGGCTTAAATAATAGATTAGGTACATATGGGATAATTTTAAACTGAATCACAGATTATTTTTTGTTGCAAGATAATTCTCATCCAAACAACAAACCATTTCTTTTACCTGCCTCATAGGGTAGTTTACAATTTTGGAAAATTTAAAATTTTACTGATCCCGTCATATGATGGGCTATATGCTAGTTATAAATAATATCAGACCAGCAAATATCAAATTTTAAAAAATGTTATAAAATAAATAGCATAGCAACACAACATACATGTTTTTATTATTTTATTACACAAACTCTCTTATACACAAGTAATTTGTGTTAAATTTAAAAAATAATTACAAGTAACAAATTTTATGGTTGTATCTAAATTTAAGCCAGTTTTGTAATTTATTTTGAGATCATTTTAAACTTTTTAAGGATAGTGTTTCTTTTGATAAAGTTCATTAGATGTTATGTGAATTCAACAAATTTCATATTAATGCCTTTAAACGTCTTCATTATTGCCCATGAGACATCAGGTCAAAATGTATGGTTAACACTTTCAGAGAAATAGTATTTTAGACATGATAAAGATTCTGTTTGAAATGCAATCACAGGCAAAAAGGATAGGATCAATTTCTCTAATAAGCCCCGTAAACTAGTCAGTGTAATATTTTTTAACTGTGCTGATACTTTTATTACATTAAATTACTTTTCATTGCCAAAATATATTAAAATTAAGACCATTTATATAACTAAGCCAACCAGTTTTGGACAGTTAAAACCACTTTTATCCAGTATCCTGGTCAAAATCAATTTTGACCAATTAAAATTACAACCCTGAATAGTACACTAAAACTTAATAAGTACAAGATGCAAAGGAATGACAGGGTTCCCGCTCTTTTTCCAGAACAAAAATTATATAGACTTTTTAAGGACTTTCTAAGGACGAAAGTAATTTTTTATAAGGAACTACTTGAAATATAAGACATAACGACATAAACCAGAACATATTTTAATGATTATGAACCAGACAAGGGATTTTCAATAAATTCCCTACAATATTTCAGAATTAAGTTTTTAAAAATTCCTAAAAATTAATGTAAGATAAATCTATTTGACAAAAACTAATTTTGAAAAATGAACATTTAAAGTTTTTTGAGTGATCAAACTAAAAATAAATTGTGAATAAAAACAATATTATAAACAGTATTTTCTGAGGGTTTAAAAAATGACTCTGATATAGATATATACATACTATCTGATTATACCAGACATTGCCTGGAAAAGAAGAAAGTTTCAGACTTTTCTATTACATTCAATGCAAGGAAAATTAAACTTCCATAAGTCACTAAAATGTCTGCAAACCCCCATCCTCCATGCTTCGTTTAATTAAAATCTGCATGACTGTTAGCTATTAGGAAAGAGCAGCTGACTTGATACTTTAAACCTTTTAAGTATACGAAAGATTATTTATTTGTCAAATAAGTAACTAAGAAAAAACTGTCATATAAGAAAACTGATAGGAAATCACTTGACGACAAAGGATATTGTCGATGGAGAAATTGATTGCGTTCCAATTGAAAAATTAAGGAGTTTTTAAGGACCTTTGACAAAAATTTAGTAGTTTTAAGGGCCCTTAAAAATGAAAGCAAAAATTAAGGAGTTCTTCAGGACTGTGGGAACCCTGAATGAAATACTTTAAATATATATAGTATGCTACGATGCTAAAGATTTCAATTTTATAATTTGTAATAATTTAATTAACTAGAAGCAGATGATTCCCCACTGCCTGTGAGAAAATTATTAACTTACTATTACAAATAGACCTAAAAGTAAGTATCATAAATTTCCTGTTAATACCAAAAGTGAATAAGTAGCCATTGAACAAATATAAAAAAATTAAAATATGATGTATTGGAAATTTTATAGCCCACCTCTAATAGATATATCATTTCATAATAAAAAGAAATGTTAGTGAATTAGATCAGAGTTGTAAACATACTTGAGTTACATATTAGCATTTCTTACACATTGTTTCAAACACACATTGAATACATCTACTAAAACTTTCTTTTAACTTGGACCCAATACATTTGAACTATACACCCACAAATACATCTTAAATGGGAAAAAGCTACCATTTTTATCTACAGTAGCTAAAAACTTTTATAATATTCAACATTTTCATTTGATTCACAAAACATTCATAAAAAAAATCTTCACAGAAATAAAATGTTAATTTAAAAAAAAAAACTATAAACATAACAAATTTAACAAAAGTAAAATAAAACTAAAAAACTTAATTAACAGTACAGAGAGATTATTGCTGCAAACTCTTAAAAATCAATTTATGTTTATTAAAAATAAATAAAGCAAAACAATAGCTATAAAATGCAAAGTACTGCTAATGATACATTTATATCTAAACAGTCTTTTTGCATTAAGATAACTTAAATTTGTTTCAATAGAGTTTTAAAACTTAAAGAATAAATCTTAGCTAAATATTAAATTTAAAATAAACAACAAAAACAGAGAAGATATACATAGAGCATAACCATATATATAAATATATATACAGATGTATCATATACATAGGTAAACAATAAATGCTTTATTTTGAGTAAATCATTTTTTTAAATATTTACATTAAAACATTTTTATAGTTTATTCAAAACTTTTTTGATTTAACCAGTTATGAAAATTTATCACAGAAGCAAAACTCACATAATAAAAAATTATATACTTATTATATGAAATGTAACTTAAATATTAGCACATTTAAAATGACTTAAAAAAACATGTCAGACATGTTTTGCATAACATTTTTTTTTTAGCTAATATAATATTTCATTTATTAACACAAAGTTTCTCTCGTTTAAGTGGATAATATAAGCTTCCTTTTTCTTTTTCAAATAAAATACTTTGTACTGATGCTTAGTATTTTATACTTCTTTAAGAAACATTCAATTAAATAACTACTAAAGACACACAAATTAATAATTGCCTCCTAATATTTATGTATCATAAGTTTTAAATTTTGATTAATTTATCTAACAAGCAACATTTAATTTATAAAACATTTGATTTTTAAAATTTAAGAAAAATAATCTCACATAACAACAGAAATTATTTTTTCACTATATCCTTGGCACGACAGAAAATTTATAAAGCAATCAATTAACCTTTATGAAGCATGAGCTTAATACAGGTAATGCTTAATTGACAGACTGATATTTATACATTAAAAATACACTAAATCATTTGCGAAGAATAAAGGTTTTCTGGCTAGTATTTACTAAAAAAAGATATCACAGAACAACAGAGCACATAATATAAAGAAAATTATTTTAACATCTCACAATGTAAAAATGACTCTTTAAAATTACTTCCAAAAACAAAATTTAAAAATTAATAAGCTGATAATTACTCAAACTTTAAAATTTGAGAAATTTTAAAATATGATGAAAAGTAAATAACAAACAGAAAATACAAGACTCAAAAGAGAATTTAGAAAAAGAATAATTTGACCTACAGACAAAGGTTTCTCTATATCAGCTTTAGAATTTCTCTGTGTCTTTTTTTCCTCCAGTGAAAATAAAGAAAAAAATTTAGTAAGAAACAAAATATGTTAAGGGTTTAATATATACATTTTAACTAAAAGCTAAATAAATACATTAAATAGCAACAACTTAAATAAATGGATAAGATACCAGAGTGTAAACATTATTTAACTTAACAAAAGTGATATAAGTCAATGCATAAAAATGCTTATATAAAATATGACTAGATATTTGAATGTTTCGATAACTAAACAAGGGCATGTGCATCAAATCAAAATTGAATTACACACAAATAATAAAGCTAGAATATCACAGAATTAAAATGTACAAAAAAAAATTGATATCTTAATTTACCAATATAATAAATAAGTAAAAGATACTAAATTTCACTAATAGATATCTGGCTTTGTTAATTAGATTATTACAAAAATGCATACTTACATATACATATATAGTAGCACATATAGATACAAACAAATTCTTAAGAATGATGGCTTATAAAAATAGAAATTTCCTTTTAAGAAATAACAAGATGTATTTCCCCCTTACAGTAAAGCTTTAACTGTAAGTCTTGAACAAGCGTTAGATGATATCAAATGGCATGAAGATTTTCATGACTAGTTTTAACATATATGCACACACATCCAAACATACTTGCAAGTAAGACTAGTTAGACTCGTGTTATCTTTATAATTTTTATATGTAATTTTAATAAAATCCACCAAAAAATATTTAATAATCATATATATTAAAAGATAATTATGAATAATTATTTATATACTGCCCCATTTTAGTTAGGTTTTTTTTAACCCTCGTGAGCCTAACAGATAATTTTATTTGTTTAAAAAATTCTATCACCTTTATATTATTAGTTTTGATATATAAATTGCTTCAGTCGAGATTTTTACTATCAAATATAATAAATCACACATCCATAAAATAGATCAAAAGATTATTTTGGATTTATTGAAATTCATGATATTATTTTTTTTTTCCTTTTTAAACTTAAAACTAAACTTCCAAATAAATTTATTTCAGGGAGAGATAATATTAATTTTTTTTACCAAAATGACAATTGGAAAATATAAAATACATATTGGCACTTAAAGCATAAATGCGAATTAAATTATTGTTATATGAAAATACTGTGAACACTGATGCAGTTTGTAAACGAAAAGAATTTTAATCTGTGATATGTGCTTCGATATTTAACAAGTATTAAATCATAAATCAGCTTCTAAAGGCATGATGTTTCAATTGTGTGTGTGCGCCTGTTGTATATCATGGATATATATATCTTGAAAAAATATTCAGGAACATAAATCATTGAATAGAATAAAAACATTAAAACCCAAAATATTCATATAAATAAGTATATTTCACATAATATAACTGTAAAGTAAAGCATTGTCATTTGTTCATGTTCTGTTATACTGCTACCAATATCAATGGTAGATGATCATATTAGAATATTTATTAAGATGACATTTAAGAAAATTAACAAAATATGAACATTATCTTACATAAGAGAAAAAGAAAAGATATTTAGAGTCTTTTTAACTAGTTAAAGACATAACTTGAGCTAATTTATTCCATCCAATGTATACAATTTCCTTTATACCAATATAAACTAACATAATAATATCAATCTTGAAGAAAAACATTATTGAATTGAAAGTAGACATATTTGGTTTGCTTTTCATATTACCAAAAAAAAAAAGGTAAATTTTTGACTAACAAAAAAAAAAATAATAATTTAGTCCTTAAATAATATATATATAAATTTTCTTTGACATGTAATATACCTAAGCATGAAAGTTAAAAATACAGCATTTTAAGATTTTTTACTTAAATTGGCAATTTCAAGTAGTTTTCAAATAAAATTATGCAAACTTTTTAAAACCATGCAGGTGCAACTATAATAAAAATTGACAAATTATGATATAATTACAGCGTAATTAAAGAATACAACACCAAGTTCCCACTCTTTTTCAAGAAGAAAAAATTAAGGACTTTCTAAGGACCAAAGTAACTTTTTATAACAGGCTTGCAACTGCTGAGGTACTTTCAAAAAGGTGAGAAAAGTGACAAATAATATAGAATAAGTGACTAAACATTGAAAAAAAAAAGCGATTTTTTTCTCTTCTTGAGTACAGATGCTATTATTAAGATTTTTCTATTTATTTTTAACTCTAAATCAAAGGATTCATGTAAGACATAATTTTAGCATCAAATACAAAATGGTTAAAAATTTTGTTTAACACAACTCAACATTGCTTTTTATTCAAGAAAATCTATAAATTAGATTTGAATACATACAATACATTAATTTTATAATCACAATTTTCTGCATATATTAATGATGTTTTGAAATATGTGCATAGCTAGATTAGAGTGTCTAAACAAAAATTGTGAAGAAAAAGAAAAAGAGAAATGTGTGCTTTGATGTAAATTACTTTAATGTATTAAATTTACATTTCAGTACAAATGTAGAATTTCTTTACGACTTTTTAAAATCACTAAATTCTGGAAACCATATGACTAATTACATTTTAATAAGAAAAATAAGATTGGATCATCCCATTTTTGGTCTTTTATTAAAATATTTTGTTATTAATTCCGATTTTCTTTTTTCAACAGGCTTTTGCTCTGATACACCAAGAAAAAAGTGACTAAAAGTGATCAATTGTAAAAAAAGTGACTAAAGGTGAGAAAAGTGATGGAATTGCAAGCCTGTATAAGGACCTACTATGAAATGCACAGCATAACGACATAAACCCTATTACCCTATTTCCTGAGGAACATATTTTAATAATTATGAACTAGAAAAAGCATGTTCAATAAATGCCCTGCAATATTTCAGAATTAAGTTTTTAAAAATGCCTAAAAATTAATATAAGGTAAATCTATTTGATAAAACCCAATTTTTAAAAATGTACATCTAAAGATTATTGAGTGATCAAACTAAAAATAAATTGTGACTAAAATACAATATTATAAACAATAATTTTTGGGGTTTAAAAATGACTCTCATATATATATATATTTATATATATATATTATATATATATATATATTTATATATATATATATGTATATATATGTGTGTGTGTGTGTGTGAATATACTAGCTGATTATACCCGGCATTGCCTGGAAAAAAAAGAAAGTTTTAGACTTTTCTATTACATTGAATGCAAGGAAAATTAAACTTCGAAAGTAACTGAAATATCTACAAACCCCCATCCTTCATGCTTTGTTTAATTAAAATTCGCATGACTGTTAGCCATTAGGAAAGGGCAGCTGACATTATACTTTAAACCTTTTAAGTATACAAAAGATTATTTGTCAAATAAATAAGAAAAAAAACTGTCATATAAGAAAACTGATTGGAAATCACATGACGATGGCAGATCTTGTTCATGGAGAAATTGATGATGTTCCAATTTTAAAAAATTAAAAATTTTTAAAGACCTTAAATGAAAATTAAGTAGTTTTAAGGGCCCTTAAAAATGAAAGCTAAAATTAAGGAGTTCTTAAGGACTTTTCAGGACCGTGGAAACCCTGTATAACTGTGTGATACAGATTATTTTTTTAGTGTGGCTATAAATTATAAAGCATTGAGGAATATCCCCACCGAGCCACATACTTTTTGTATGTTTCTACATGTGTAGACTTTTTGAAAACATCTCATTTAATCGCGTCTTATGTTTGTATTGTACATTTAAAGAAATTTTTAACAAACAGTAAATTGTAACTGAAAGATCTGTTTTTACCTAAAATGTTAAGTATGTTTACACTGAAAAGTTAAATTATAAACATGCATAACATTTCAGCATGTTTAATTCTTCCTATAATCTATTTAAAGACAACTAAAAAAATTTAAAACAATATTTAAGAGATTGTTTTGAATACATCATATAAAAATTTACAACCCATTAACAAAATTATTACCATTAGAAAATAGTTTTGCCTAACAAGTAAAATAAAACTTTAAATAAAATTTTTAAACAAATATTTAAAAAAAAACAAATTAACATAAAAAAACGCAACTATAAAATTTAAAATAGCCCAAATATGAATGAACATTTATGCCTATAAATCATAAGCACTATCATTATATATTGGCAGCAGAATAACTGAACAGGCATTCAATAAGATATTGATTAAAACATTGTTTATAATTGAATAGGTATGATTTTTAAAAAATTTTCAAGAAATAAAAAAAAACCTATAAAGAGTGTAAAAAGAGTTAACAATTTTTCAACTTAAACTCTTACAGCACTCACTCGTATTTTCTTTTTCTTTTTGCGAATATATGTCTCTTCATAGTCTTCAACATCTGTTTCAGGATCCTCGACTTCACCTATGTCAAAGTGTTCTGCTGTTTCTTCAAAATCTTTGTACCAGGAGTCTTTAGAATCTTCTGCAATTTTATCTGTACTTTCCGAATCCTGTGTGCCACCCATAGAATTTTCATTTGTAGACTGGTGATTCTCTAAAAACAACGAAGCAGAGAATAATTTCATAAACATTTTGTTTTAGATCAGAATTCGAAACTCATCTGCTCATTACATATTCATCTATATCAATTCACTAAAAATATAATTATAATAAAATAACATCTTAATAAACAATGGTATTAATAAGTATATTTAAACATAAGGAGGAGTGCAAAAATATTTTAGGACCTTATACTTACCCAGAACATGTTTTATCCCATAAAATTTCCCTGAAAACATTCCAGTATTTTCATTCCAGTTTAACCCTTTAAAGGTCACCACCATAAATTCTTTAGAATTAAATTAGTTTATAAATGTTATCTATGAACCTTTGCTTAACATCATCGTTCTCCTTGGGTGCACGGTTCTGTCCCCAACGGTACAAAAATTCAAGAACTTAATTTAAATTATTAAAAATTGTTTTACTGTCCTTTCCTATCTTAGTATTTCCGTTTCATCTCCTATTTTCCTCCTCTTGTTTAATTATTGTGTTTTTTCATATTTTATATGAAAAAAAAATATTAAAAATTAAAAATAAAACCAAAAAACTGTATAAAATTTTAAAAATGGATGCCTGCATCCTATCCTTTTTCACCCTTTTTTCTATTCTATCATTAAATTTTTTCCCATCTTATGATGTTATTTGCTATCAAGGGATTTAAATTTTTCTCTCTTATTTTATTGTAATTGTATTTCTTAACTTAGTATATTTTATCATGTAATGGAACCCCAGTTCACGATGCACACCCTCATAGAATTTCTCACCAAATCAAATTGAAGATACTGTCTTGAACCCAGGTGCTCCAATCAAATTCATCTATTCGTTATGAATGTAAAATATGAGGAAATATTTCTTTATATTCCTTAGAGGGGTTTATCTTAGAAGATACTTTAGGAGGGTTTAAAGCAAGGATGGACAAACTTTTTTGGTTGTGAGCCAAAAATCAAAAGAAAATAAGTTTGGCAGGCCAAGATAAATTTTTCTAAAATTTTAAAAACAATATACAAGTACCTAATGGTTTAAATATGCTAATGAGATGAATGAAATTGCGATTTCATTTTTAAAAGTTCCTTATACTGAGGTTTGAAGTAAGATGTACTGATTTTAAGGAATGATGCTAAATGCTCATCTGTCAGGATACTTCTGAATTTATTCTTTCTAAGGCTCAAAGTAGAAAACACTTGTTCAGATGTAAGAAGCAAATATACCGCTGATCTTCTGGGTGTGAGATAATAAATGTGGGATATAATATTTAAACAAAGTGGAAAAGGAGATGGATATATAATGTATAAATATATATTTCTTTTAATTTGCCTTGGACCGGCAACTTAAAATTCTATCCACTGGCCATAGTTTGCCCATCCCTGGTTTAAAGGGTTGTTTAACTGAGAACCCCCTCCCCTTGTACATCATGAACATAATTCTTTTTAAAATTTTAATTAATTATTTACTTATATTGGAAGAACAATAAATAAGTATCCTTAAAGTGGCATAACAAATAAGTAGCTTAACTATTTATAAGTGTTGTTTGGATAGATACTTTTTTGAGGTCATAAGTGAGAAAATCGAATTACTGACTTTCCAGGTATAGCAAGTTTAATTGCATATATTTCTAAAGAAAAAATAAATTAAATATAGTACTATCATCTGTTATAAGTTTAAAATGTCAAAAACATAAAAATCGAAAAAATCATTCATATATCTCCAAAACGTTAAGAAAAAATTAAGATATTTAAGGATTGTCTCACTGCAAAACAACTGTCTACTAAAGGATTAAGAGATTATTAGAGCAGAACACTGATGATCGAGAACTCTCCTTAAAATTATCACTTACGAACTTTAAAAGAAAGAAATCCTAGTATTTATTCTGTGCATTATGATAACTGATCTAGATAGTTTCAGCACTGTAAGGCTAAATGATATTTACAAGAAATTATTTTCATTTTCTAATCTACAATATATAACTTAGGGATAAAAAGTAACAATCAGTTTTATATTATGTTTAAAATGTTCCTTAAAATTACTCTCTTTAAAAATTTTAAAACTGCCTGCTTATTGTAATAGTTTACAAATATCTAAACTTTAATAATTTTAAGAAAATATTTATAAATTTATTTTAAAGTTTTTATTTCTGAAACTATCAAATTAACGAAAAACATTTGTTGTAACTGCCTTTCCTTATGATCATTACAAAACACCTCTGAAACAAGTTTCTAAAAGGCATGTATTCAGTATCAGGTATATATTAACACTTAACATGCGGGTATACTTAATCGTCAATTTACACATACAGCGAGCATTTTTTCATGAATCTCACAAAAGTTTAGTTATTCAGAAAAATTGCAGTCAATCGAAAACTACTTTGTTTTTATGAACGAAACTTTTTTATTTTACACTTTAATATATACTGTATGATTATTTAACCAAAAAAAAAAACAATATTATTAAGAAATCACAAAAATAAAGGATTTTTAAAATTAAAGTCCAATAATCTGTCAGTGCATATTTCTTCTTCACTATCTTTGTCACAACGGCTCATTTTATCAATTTTGTATTCAACAATAAAAAACCAAGCTTCAAATGGACAGAACACGACTTGTATGTTCTGGAGCTAGGAATTTGATTTAAGACGAAATAACACAAAAAAAGACCGAGTTAGTCGACAATCATAACTTGTGGAAAGAAAAAAATGCAAAGCATTGCATAGCAATGCAAACAACATGCATATGTCACACATACATATAATTATACGTATTTAGTAGATTTGTGGTGGTTAGCAGGTATCCACCACAAATCTACTAAATATCCATTTTTACATAACCCGCACTTCAGTGACAGACTGCA
The DNA here is from genome assembly GCA_032207245.1 of Pardosa pseudoannulata. Taxonomy (NCBI): domain Eukaryota; kingdom Metazoa; phylum Arthropoda; class Arachnida; order Araneae; family Lycosidae; genus Pardosa; species Pardosa pseudoannulata. Next base: position 78,457,849 of record CM063499.1, on the reverse strand, counting down.
AAAAACATAATATGTTGATCGTATGCAAAATGTTAAGAATGTAGATTATTAATCCTTTGTTATAAATCTTGGACAACATAAATTACTTTAAACACAAAATACATATAAAACCCCCCTATTGAAATACGGATCATAATATTTTAAGTTAAAATTTACATGTGAAGCTATAAATGTCTCTAATAAAATCTTATTTTTTCAATATGTGATTGAAATGTATTTGAATGTCCTACCTTTTTTTTAATTACTCGAGATTAATAAGATAGGGACCTACACCTTAAAGCCAATTTTGAACAGCTTCAAAGATCCATGCCAATAGTAGAATATGAACCCAAGAGCTACAATACAGAAAAGCAGTACTCTATCCCTTTGGCAATTATTTAAGCATAAGTACAAACATCCAAACCAGTACTTGGATTGGAGCCCATGGATTGTGGTGCCAAAAAGCAGAAAAATTTCTGCCCATTCCGTCAGACAATAGTTATACAGTCTGTATCGGTTATATGGTCAGCCCTATGGTGACCATAACAGAACAGCCTTATCCACATTCCCAAAAGGTGACAAGCGCTGACGTTTTCTTTCTTGATCACCGATTTCAACACTTGAGGACCAAAGTTTGGCAGCTAACATGTTGTTTAATGTCGTCCGGGTAATCAAATTTGCTTTGGCGAAAATAGCCTTTGAGAGATTAAGATATTTTAAATTTTTAATCAATTCATTTTTGGCAACAAATGATAAATTCTTTCTTCTCCAAGCCATAATTAAAAAATGAACATTCTTACTCGTGACGTATGATCCAAATGCAACAAAATTTTCCTTTACTTATTTCGTCTCAATTTCAACTTAAGCAGGGAGAGATAACTTTAACCAATAAACAGACAGATGTATACCTCTTGTCAGGGAGCAAAAGAACTGAGAGAGGTGATGTCTACACAAACAAGGGGGAAAATGAGGGAAATAAAAGCTTGAATCAGAGTTACCAACGATTCCGGATTCTGCGGAATTATTCTGCATTTTAGCTAATGATTACGGAATTACGGACGTTGCTGCAAAAATTACGGAAAAATCGAAAATTTTGATTAAGTAATATGCAATTGTTAAGATTATGTCAAAAATTTAACTGAAAGAAAAATTTAGTTTTTATTTTAACATCATATTGAAGTTTAAAAAAAAGATTAGCTTATATGTAATAAAAAAAATATTTGTCTACATAAAAACGTAACTTTAGGTATACTACATATCTATAGCGTTTGTAAATATCGTGATCTATAGACGAAATGTACGCATAAACATTTCATTCCGTGCATGTAAGCTCAAGCATCGTGCCATCAGCTCATTGGATACATTTAGTAGCAGAAGGTGGGGCTTATTTCTTCTATGAGAAAGTGTGTCCAGTTTTTTTTTTTTTTTTTTTTTTTTTTTAAAATTTCTATTTTTATGAAAATACTTTCAAATTTTGATATTTTTGTAAAAATTTGTTTACTAAAACACTTTTGAACATAGATTTTTGTTAAGGGTCCATGTTTTTTCATATTGATTTTTTCTGAAGAGTCCAAAAGTGGACTCAGTTTTTTTCTTTGAACAGACCCCTGTATATGTATTACTAAGTTTCGTGAAGGTTAAAATTGAAAATTATTTGCTAAGTTTTAAATTCTTAATTTTGAAAATTTTATATTTTTCATCTGGTGCATTGTAAATTGCTTAAAATTTTTATTTATATTTTTCGTGTTTTTTTTATTTTTTTTATATTTTTTTTTGTGAGATGGTGAAAAGTACTGAGGAGGGGGGGTAGGTTCATCAATAAAGATTCCTGATTCCATTGATTGGAGGTTGGCAACCCTGTTGAATTCAGGTCCTCTCTGATTTAACTCTGACTTCTTTAAAAAAAAAAAAAAAAAAAAAAAAAAAAAACAGAAATTCATTGAAAATATGAAACTGACCATATAACTGGTAAAAAAAAAAAAAGAAAACGACTGTATAAGCGGTACACTTTAACACATGTTCCCTATTAAGTTAGACGGGACTTTAGAAAACAGACCATATAAGCAGGCTTGCAACTGCTGAGGTACTTTCAAAAAGGAAAGAAAAGTGACAAATAATACAGAATAAGTGACCAAAAAGTGACTAAACATTGAAAAAAAGCGATTTTTTTCCTCCTCTTGATTACAGATGCTATCATTAAGATTTTTCTATTTATTTGAACTCTAAATCAAACGATTCATACAAGACATGATTTTAGCCTCAAATACAAAAAAGGTTATAAATTTTGTTTAACACAACTCAACATTGCTTTTCATTCAAGAAAATCTATTAATTAGATTTGAAAACATAAAATACATTAATTTTATAATCACAATTTTCTGCATATATTAATGATGTTTTGAAATATGTACATAGCTAGATTAGAGTATCTAAACAAAAATTGTGAAGAAAAAGAAAAAGAGAAATGTGTGCTTTGACGTAAATTACTTTAATGTATTAAATGTACATTTCAGCACAAATGTAGATTTCAGGAACTTCTTTACGACTTTTTAAAATCACTAAAATCTGGAAACCATATGACTAATTACATTTTTTTATAAGAAAAATAAGATTAGAGCATCACATTTTTGGTCTTTTATTAAAATAT
>CM063499.1:78382723-78445223 GCA_032207245.1 Pardosa pseudoannulata | reverse complement strand
ATTTATATACTTAGTATTACAAACATTACATAACATTACACTTATCTGTAACATCACAACAGTTTTTCTTAGTCATTTTGTATATATGTTTTTAACATATAGGTTTTCTAAACATACCACTATCTCTTTTTAAATGTTAAATTTGTATTTATTAATATAAGAAATTAAAACAGCTCAGTGTTTCAGCTTGCATAGTTTTATTTATGTTTATCTTTTTTCAGTAGCATCATGTGTCATAAGTGAGAACAATTTTTATATCTATTAAAACATTAATGTCTAATTATTTGTTAAAAGAACTAGATCTTACATATTTAATGACTTTCTTTAAAGGCTTATCTATCCAAATAGAAAAAAAAATCTGCTTAGGCAATTGTAATTATTTATTATTATTATTTTATTAGTCTGCTATTCTTCTGTTATATTTTATATTTCACTAATGAGTTGTCTAAATAATAATACTATAGTTTGTTAAGAATTATTTATTTATTTATTTATTTATTTTTTGCAGAAATTAAAAAATTTAATAATAAAACATTATTTAAAAATTTCTAAATATGGTCTTATATTAAATATTTTCTATAAAAAATACATATGATATAAATTATATACTGTATATCATCACAAATTTTATAAATTTAAAGGGAGTTATATACATTTGTTACATAAAATAGTGAATTATAAGGAAATATATTGTATTTTAGTTTATGATACAAGTGTAATGTAATAATGTGTTAAAAATGATTAAAATAATTTGTGAAACTTTTATATTTATATATTTAATGTTTCGATTTTGTATACATAATTTCATAATTTGAATTATAAGGAAATATATTGTATTTTAGTTTATGATGCTAGTGTAATGTAATATGTTAAAAATGATTAAAATAATTTGTAAAACTTTTATATTTATATATTTAATGTTTTGATTTTGTATATATAATTTCTAAGTGATGTTTTTATGAATTAAAAATTTTTTTTTCAGGATTTTTCCTTGTAAAGTATTCTCTCTGAGAGAAACATGGACCCTACATCATGGTCAGCATACAGTCAGCATTTATCTCGTCTAGGAGCCATAAATCATCCTTCTGGAGCTCTTTCCCAACAAGCTCAGATGAATGATCTGGCTTTATCATCATCTTTGCAGCGTCAGGAACATATAGCAGGATATGGGAATGCGGGAGGACCTCATCCCTTTCTACTTGCTGCTTCCCATGGATTAAATCCCTCTCAAGCCAACCATAGTGATCCATCATTTAACGCAAATTTATTTGCAAATTACGATGCTAGTCTCTTCTCCACATCCTTCCCACCAGGAAACAAGGGTCATCTCTCTTTTCCTCAGGGAGCTGCTGGACTATTTAAAGCTGTAAATAGGGAAAATGAATTTAGTGATTTACGAACAGGATTTTCTCACTGTGGCATGTCACCCTATGGTAGGAATTCCGACGGAAATAGTGGTTTGCCAAGTGGTTCAGGACATCTCTTTCCAAACTCAATGCCTCCAAGTTCTTGGCGACATTCAGGTATTATTCCATCTTCATGCGGGCCTTTTGGAGTTTTGCCTCATGAAACTGTACTTCAGCGATCTCATCTTGTTGGACGTGCAAGTGATAAATTAAGTGTTCAAGCCTCTAAGCAAGCACGTGCTTCTCTGCAAAATGCCTCTTTTGTTGATCAAGATCTGAGTCGAGGTTACAGAACCATACTTTCATCACCTGCCCGACCTCCATCATCATTTGTTGATGGCAGCAACACGTCACATTCCTCTTTATTATCACCTCAAAATGATCCTTTCTTCTCATCCGTGAATGAAAATTTCTATTCTTCCTGCTCAAAGAATGATTTTGCAGCATACAGCTCCTATTGTTCAAATGTTCAATCTGGTGTTCAAAGAAGCTCTATATCACCATACTGTTATTCTCAGGCATTTGCAAACTTTGAACCCAGTGCAGATAAACAAGAGGCTCCTGCAACTAGCACAAACAGTAGTGCCAATGCCAATTTCTCCAACTTTGTGCCAAATAGCAACTTAAATGGCAACCCTTCTCACCTTCATAATGGCCAAATTTCCCGTCAGTCTGTCATAACGAGTAATGTCAGTAACAATTCTATGATTTTTGATTCTGAATCTCACCAACAAAATCCTACCTATAATATTAAAGAACCTTATCCTTATCAGCCAGGTTCTGCACATACAAATCCATGTGCATCACACTCAAGTAATAACAGTAGTGGTGGTGGTGGAAATACTAGTTCAAGGCAAGCAGCTGCACATAACAGTCATCATTCATCTGGTCAAACAGTGTATCCTCCTATGAGTACTCCTATCCCAGCATCAACACCAGCTCATACTACTCCTCCATCATCAATGGGCCAAGCATATGTTCCCATCCCTCTACCTATGAGCCATGACAGTGGTTGCTCCTCCATTAATAGTCAGTCAGTTATGTATCATTCACCATCTAATGATGGTTGTTATTCGACTCCTGGAACTTGCCCGTCAGAGTCTGGTTCTCCAGCCAAGCAAGATATGTCACAGCATTCATCTCCGTCAGTTTATTCTATTGAAAGTAGCAATTTGAGCATGAATTCTGGACCATATGTTGATGGCCATCCTGTGCGTGCTCATTCCAGCTCGGAAGGAAATTACCAAAAAAGTAGCATAACTAATGGAGGGGCTTCATCAGATGTACAAGAGAGTACTAGTGACTCTGCAAAATTAATCGAAGAAAAACTTCAGGATGTAAGTAGACGCCTTATTGCTACTTGTCCAACACAGTACAAAGATATGCAAATGGCTTCTATGGTCCCCATAGATATGGTAAAAGTTAACAAAGAGAATGTATTTCAAACTGCCGTCAGTGAACAGTCTGGAATAAATGTACAAGCACACGAAAAACGAGGGAATTCTCTGGCTCCTAGATCCGGCTGTAATGCCAATAACAAAAATGAGTTATTTCCAATTTCAAATGCATCTTCTGTTCTCGATTTTACTCCTAAAGTTAACGTCAAATCTAAACGCGGTCACAAACGTAAGTGTAATCAAAATGGAAGTTCTTTGCCATTAAATTGCACTTATTCACATTTACAAAATAGCCAAGAGCATTCTCCTTCACCTGATTCCCCAAATAAGTTAAGAAGTGATAAACTTGAAGAATCTGATAACGAATTTGAATCTTCTGTAGTCACTACTGATATACCAAATGTATCTAATTCATCACCTTTGCCAGTTGATCTATCTCAAGTTACTATGAATTTAAGTGTAAAAAAACCTGAATCTTCAGTAAATAGTGAGAAGAAAGATATATTTGAATTAAATTACGATTCTATGGAATCATCATCTGGAAAGTGGACTATTAAAAAACCATCTTCTCCTGAAAGTGATAAAATTCAAAATATTGATACTGCAGAAAATTTAAGTAGAGATAGTGATATTAAAAAGATGAATAAATGTCAGTCGCCTATCTGTAGAACACCTCCCTTAGATGATCTGTCTGATGAATCAAAAAAATTGTGCAACAGTATTGAAGATGATTTAGGATTTCTTGCAGGATTATCCTCCGATCCTGATGTGGAAGACAGTGCATCTAAAGGAAGTTTCTCTGAGAAGAAAAGTAAAAAAGATCAAGGATTTCTTCAGTCATTCCTAACATTTCTAGAAAGTAGTAACGAACCTCCTCCCGTTAGTTCTGATCCAATTAATCTTGAAAGGAAAAACGATAAAACTGAAAACTCCGAATCTCAGCTAAAATCTGAAAGTGATAAAAAAAGTGATATGTCTGTAGATAAAGTCGAAGAGGGTAAAAATAGTCTTATTGATCATCCAGATGATAAAGACAATTTTGACGAAACCCCGTCGTTAGATCCTACTTTGTTTGGTTGTACAACTTTGCAGAAGGAAATGGTTGTTCCAAATCCAGAAGCACCTTCATTTTCATCTGACGAAGATGAGAATTCAACTCAAGGAATATTTGATTCTGTAGCTATGGCTATTCAACGGCTTTGTGAGGATAATGAAGATGATCATAACGAAAAACTTAAAACTGCAACCCCAAAAGGCAGTTCTAGTGTGGATGATACGCCTTCTGCTACAGATATTGTTGAGGCATCTGGTAGCTCAGAACAAATACCTGAAAACAAAGAAGTTTCAAAAGAGGAAAAAAATGAAGAATGTACCATTAAAAGTGCTTGTGTAGTTAAAAGAAAACGGGGGAAAAGACGACGTGCACGACATTTGTTAGTCATTAAAGTTAAACGTACAGCTGATAAATCTCCCAATGGTATCAAAACAGTACCTGAAAAGGCAAGATCAACTCGGAGTTCAAATAAAGATATACAGATTGTGAAAACTGTTCAAAAGGGTATGAACAACCACCAAAGACGTACACTTATGAGAAAGTGCAAAGAAAGAGGCCTCAGAAAAAGGAATTCTGTTAATGCAAAAAGTAAGTTCAAACTGTTTTTAGAACCATATTTTTGCAGTTTTATTTCCATCTTTTTATAATTGAATAGTCTTAATTTTTCTGTTTTCCCATGTGATAATAAGAAAAAAGTAAAAAATGTTTAAATTTAAATGTGCAGTACCTCTTTATAAATATTCTTTTAAAAATTAAATGCTTGATTAGATAATTATGACTTTTAAGTAGGGTTGGCATGTTTTTGCCAAAGGTGGGAAAAACCGTCCTAGCAAAAATGGATATGTTTTATTTACATTGATGTAACTATTTTAGCTTTTACTAATTTTAACTATAATCTAAAGATACATAATGTGATTTTTTTTAACGTAGAATATTCATAGAATATGTTTTTGCCAAAGGTGGGAAAAAAACTAGTAAAAACCGTCCTGGCAAAAATACATTTTTGCCAAGTGGCAAAAATGGATATGTTTTATTTACAGGGATATAACTATTTTAGCTTTTACTAATTTTAACTATAATCTAAAAATACATAATATAATTTTTTTTTTTTTTTTTTTTTTTTTTTTTTTTTTAACATAGAATATTCAATGTGTCATTGAAACAGTAATCTAAATCTAAAGTTATACCTAGAAATACAAAAAAAAAAAGGGATAAAACAAAGATTAATTTTGCAAGTTTTTATGTGCGATGTTGCTTTTAATGTAATTATCAGCTTATTTCCCCTACAAACTGTAGGTTTAAACGTTTTTAGTACTTATATATATATCCTTTAAGTATAAATATGCATATTACATTTAAATACAACATTACTATATTAAATTGATAAATAAAGAAAACATTTTTTATCCCATGCTTCCATCATATAAATTTATTTACAAAAATAGAATATTGTGTTTTGATTGCTAACATCAATGAAAATTATTTTAGATTGTTTAAATTAATACAATGAAATACCTAATTAATATTCTGATTTTAAGTCTCAAATGTATTATGCACAAAAATATTTATTATTTTGTTATTAATTATTAATTATTTTGTACATTTTTAAAATTCAGCTAATTTTTCTAGATTTTGCCCTTTTTGCCGGTTTTTACCAAGTTTTTTTTCCAGTTTTTGCCACTGTCCTGGCAAAAATACTATTTTGCCGGCAGAATGACCAACCCTACTTTTAAGTAAATTTTTTGATATAGCCTCCTAAGTCCAAATTTAGCTGGAAGTTATATTTTAGTGATATATATTTTTAAATGAAAACTTATTTAAAATATGTCTGTGTATATGCATAACCAAATTATTAAAATAATAACTTGTTCTCTTGTATTTATAATACAAATAATATATGATCCAAATAATTATGTTTCATTGTATAGAAGAGAATTTTTTTTAGTTTATTCCTAATATTAATGCAACAAAGAAAAAAGTGTTGGGTGGATTGAGAATTTTCAAGTGTTAAAGCATCACATCTTTTTTATAGTAATTATAGCTAATTTGCTTGCAATTCTGTTTTTTTTTTTTTTTTAAGTGATCAGTTTATTTAACAACTTTCTGTCAATTGCAAAAAATTTCTCAAAACAACAGCTGAACCACCTATTCCATCTAAAAGTTCTTGACTTAGTATTTCTAATTGTCACACAATTAATAATATATCTCCAATTGATAGAGTTTCAATGTTTTCAGATTGTCTACTTTCAGCAAAAAGAATTTTTAAAAAATTAAATAATAAAAGATATGTCTAAAATTAATAATCTATATGTTTAAAGCCAGTGTTGGAAAAAAATCATGATTTTTTTTTTTTTTTTTTTTCTTAAATAAAAAAAAATCAGATTTTTTTTCGATTTAAATCAGATTTATTTGATTTTTTTCTGAATTCTAATTTTAATTATTGTGGTGTTTTTATATTTTTTGCAATATAAATGGAATAATTTGTTATAAGTAACATCTTATCTATCTAGTATATTCTACACATTGATTACTTAAAATTAAATATATAAGTTTTAATCTAAATACATTTTATTATTTTGTAATTGGACAGTACAAACTAAATAAGATGTCAATTTAAAGAACAAATTAAATATTCATTTAATTCAAACTATTTATTTCAAAAACATGAAAAATCCAATTATTTCAATATTTTTTTAAGCAACAAATTATGGATTTAACTGTTTCAATAAAAACACTAGTTTCTATGCTTTATCCACACCTAATTGGTTATGAAGGATAGAATGAATAATACCGAAAGATGAAAACTGTCTTTCTATTCTAGCAGATGAAGCCACGACTGTTGTTATTTGCTAGATAAACTGGATTTTAAGTTCTATAATACTCTCTATACCACTTACATAAAATGAATTTCACTAGTCATAACTAGTCATTGTATCTACCCTTACTACATACTTTCTAATAACAACCCCTAAATTTTTGGAAAATACATGCTATCTATTTACACTTATTTACTTATTGGTATTTCAGTGCTGACTGATTCCCAATTCTCCTTTCTTTGGAATATAGGTTTTAAAAGAAGTGAAACTAAAATGATTTAAATCAATGATTTTTTTTAAAAATCAACTGATTTAAATCATGCCAACCCTGTTTAAAACCAATGATTAACTGGCTTCAAATGTAGAATTCTGGCGTGCTGTTATTGCTAAAATTAGATAAATATTAAAGCAATTTAAAATTGTGTGATGAAGTATCGTTTATTTCAGTTTTGAAAGCTTTTTAAATGTGATAACCACATAAAATAATAATAAAAAAATCTATGAAAAGTTCATTTTGTTGTTAAGAATTGTAGTTTTTGACTATTCATTTTCATATATTAAGCAGGAAAAACTTGCTATTATTAAAAAAAATGTTTACTATTGCATCTTTGTACCTCTTTATCATTTTAGTTATTAATTTTTTAACCATTATAGGAAAGAAAAGAAACTGTGTTAAGAGAAAGTATGTTGAAGAAACTGATGCAGGTTCTTCTATAGCTTCAACTGCTAAAGAGGAGCTACCCAAAAAAACAGTGCAAGAAGCAAAGGTTTAATTTTTGTTTGTTTGTTTTCACTTATTTTATTTGCTTATTAACAATGGTTATATTGTCAAATTTCGTACATGTGATATTCTACAAACTTCATATAACATAAATATGAAGAACTAATGTATTACCAAGTTTTTGCTAGTTTCCATAAAATGTGAAAGTAAGTGAATCTGTTGTTAGAGTGGAAACTAGATTATGGACTAAAGAATATGGATAATTTCTCCTAATTTTACCCCCTTGTCCTGCCGAACGATGGTCGATTGGTTAGAATGCTGGCCTTTGGTACCGGAGTTTATCAAGCCCCATTTTAAGAGCAAGCAATTAAATTTATCAATTTATCACATAATAAATAGGTAAAAATAACAATTTTTTTCTAGCATTAGAACATCATTCCTTTAACCATCTCATTTAATCATTTCTTATTTTAAATTATTTAAATATTTTCTGCATTATTTTCATACATTTTATCACTAAGATATTACATAACTAATTTTCTTTTTTATTTAACTTAAATAATAGATTAAGTACATATGTGATAATTTTAATCGATTATTTTTGTTGAAAGGTAATTCTCAGATAAAAAACAAACCATTTTTTTACCTGCCTTATAGGGTTCTTTACAATTCTGGAAAATTTAAAATTTTACTGATCCCGTCATATGATGGGCTATATGCTAGTTTGATTAGATTATGCAACAGAAAATTACAGCAGGTAATGTAACTATAAATCTTAAAAGAAATTATTAACATTAACAGTGTCTTTGAGTTTTTGCTCTGAAATACCGTCTATCAATTGACTTCTCAGGATTGAATTCCTACAAAGATGGTCCCTTTAAGTGTATAAACATTAGGCTATTTAAAATTCTCTCCTTAAATTTAAACATAGTTTGTTTTTGATGACATTCATTGTACTGAAACCTCTGTCACAGGAAGATGTTGAAACAGGAAAGGTCAGTACAACTGAAAGAAGATTTGTTAAATATGGAAATCTGTCCTTCATCTTAATACACCTTTCAAAAAGAGAATTAAATGATAAATTTTTCCCAAGAACTTTGAATGCCTACCATTCATCAATAATTTTAGAAATATCATCTTCACTGATAGCAAGGCAATCAGGAAAATGTCGAGAAAGTAATTCAATTTTAAAAGCAGGTCACCAAGGGCATTTTTTTAGTTGCCCGGGCAACCTGGTGTCTGGGTTTTGTTGTACCGTGCATATTTGACTATGTTTAAAAGAAGATTAAAACAATGTTCATGTTTACAAAAGCACTGCCTTAAATATATATGCTTTTTAATTTTTTAAGATATGTTCACAGAAATGCTAAAAACAATATTAATTTTTCTCAGTAAAAACTATTGTTTTTTCAAAGATGATTCCAAAACCATGATTAAATTTGTTTGTTTAAATATTATATCCCAAATTTATTATCTTACTCCCAAAAGATCAGCGGTATATTTACTTCTTATATGAGAACAAGTGTTTTCAACTTTGAGCCTTAGAAAAAATTAATTTCAGAAGTAGACTGATAGATGAGCACAGATGAGCATTTAGTCTCGTTCCTTAAAATCCGTACATCTCACTTCGAACCTCAGTATAAGGAACTTTAAAAAATGAAATCACAATTTCATTCATCTCATTAACATATTTAAACAGTAATACTTGTATATTGTTTTTAAAATTTTAGAAAAATTTATCTTGGTCCACCAAATTTATTTTCTTTTAATTTTTGGCCCATGACTGAAAAAGTTTGTCCATCCCCAGTTTAGAATATGATTCTTTATATTTGTATTTTGTAACTTCTGAAAATTTCCTTTTTTAAGCGTGAATTTTAATTTCATGCTCAGAATTCCAGTTTTGTTCGTAAGTCTATATAACTGCTAGCATCCTATATTATTTACAGTTTAAATTAATTTGTGAACTATTTCTTTTCAATTTCTAGAAACCTGTTGTAGAGAGCAAACCTACAGTTAAAACTGAGACTGTTCCTCCTCGAAAACCTAAACCTGTCTACAGAGGTCGTTCAAGGCGTAGAAGACGGGGACCTCATAAGAAGCCTATAACCACCCAGCCCACTCAAGCATTGTCATTGGAAACAGAACCAATAAAAGCTGTTGAAGAGGAAGCTTCTAGTTCTAATCTCAATGACAATACTGAATTAACCTCACCTCAAAAAATAGCTAATTGTGCAGAAAGTTGGAATACAGAAACACAGTTCAAGGTAGCTGTATATTCTTATCAAATATATTGTAGCATTCTCATTCTTATTTATGTATATATATTTTCTAATGTAACCATTGTTTTTTCTCCTTAATCAATATTAGTATCAATGCTTGAATTGCATATATTTGTGTAGTTACATACCACAATAACATCTTTTAATAATAATTTTTATCTTCAGGAATTTAACATATAAGTATAATTTCCTTCTTTCCTCAGTGGCATGACAGCCCAGGATGGGCTTTAGCCTTCTCTAGAATTTCATACCAGGTAGTCCTATCTTTGGCTCTGGATTTCCACTTTGAAATTTTCAAGGATCTTATGTCTTCCTCAATGCAGTCTAACCATCTAAGTTTTGGTCGTCCTCTCATTCGGGTTCCTATTGGTTTGGCTGTAAAAACTTTTTTTGTGGATCTATTGTCATTAAGTCGAACTAGGTGTCCCGCCCATTTTAATCTTTGTAAGCTAATAAAATTAATTATATCTGGGTTTTTATATGTTCTGTATAATTCAATATTTGTTCTTCTTCTCCATATACCATTTACGTTTATTCCCCAAAAAATACTTCTCAGTATTTTTCTTTCAAAAACTGCTAGGATTTCCTTGTGTCTCTCTGTCAGTGCCCAGGTTTCAGCTGAGTAAGTCAAAACAGGTCTTATTAGGCATTTATACAATATTATTTTAGTCAATCTTTTAATGTATTTAGACTTTAAATATTTCTTTAATCCAAAAAAACATCGATAATTTCAACAGATATATTATTTTGTGTATTAATTTCCGAACCTAGGTATATAAACTGCTTTACAGTCTCAAATCTATAACTGCCTATTTCTAAGAAGGAGTGATTATATTCTGATTTTAAACAAGGCATATATTTGGTTTTAGTTTCATTAATGCTCAAATTCATCTTTTTGGCCTCAGTTTCCAGAGAAATAAATGCTTGTTTTAGTGCATCTAATGTCCAGGCTATAACATCAATATCATCTGCATATGCAAGCAATTGTACAGATTTGTTGAAAATGGTTCCTCTAGAATTTAAATTTGCATCTCTAACTATTTTCTCCAGTGCAAGGTTAAAGAGAAGACAGGCCAGGGCATTCCCTTGTCTTAGACCATTCGTGATAGTAATAGGTTCTGATAAGCTGTTTTGTACCTTAATTCTTACATTGGTCTGTGTTAAAGATAAGTATAATTTAGGTATAAATAATTAATCTAACATGTTTTATCTTATGAAAAAGAATATATATATGATCTTATGAAAAAGAATATATATATATATATATATATATATATATATATATATATATATATATGAAGGATCAGTCAAAAAATTAGTTACACTGTTTAAGAAAACAAAACAAGATTAAAATTTTACAACAGCTTTATTTGTATCTTAAAGCTCTATGGAAATTCTACTTTTTGGTATAGCTGTTATTTAAACAGTCATAAAACCATGCTACAAGTTTTTCAATGCTTTCTGCAAAGTCATCCTGTTTAACATTTGATATCTTTTCTTGGGTTGCAGCTTTCACCCTGTCATCTGAGTGAAATTATTGAAATTTCACTTAGAGTGATGACTTTGCATAATTTTTCAAAGCAATTATTGTTGCTTTGAAAAGTCTGGTCTATAAAGAATATGAAACATATGTTCCATATAAGTGTTCTATGCATTAGAAAAATGAAATGTCACTTATTATTTATTTATTTTATAACTTTCTAGACTGGTGATTTTGTTACAAATATTGAGAATAAAGACTCTGAGAAGCCACCTATTTGGAGAATTGAAGGGAAGAATGTTCTACAACTTTTTGAGGTTATAGAAGGAGAAAATTCTGAGGGTGTTTTGTATCGCAATACTTCATCGGTAAGGGTTTTTCTTTTTATTATTATTATATTTATAATGTATTGAAGAATATTAAGTTGACTTATCTGATAGAAATGTTTTGTGTGCTAAAAAACTTTGACTATATTTTTCTTTAATAGAATATACTCTTTTGAATTTTACCTATTTTTAAGTTCTAAAGTAATTCATTTCCTACTTAAACATTAATTCATTCAATACAGTTTCTTTTTAAATAATTGTTATTTTGCTAAAGTTTTCAAACAATTTATAAATGGTGAAACATTTTTATATAAGTACAGAAATAACATATTTACAAGCAGGGTTCCCACAGTCCTTAAAAACTCCTTAATTTCAGCTTTCATTTTTAAGGGCCCTTAAAACTACTTAATTTTTGTCAAACGTCCTTAAAAACTCCTTAATTTTTAAATTGGAATGCGATCAATTTCTCAATCGACGCAATCTGCCGTTGTCACGTGATTTCCTATCAGTTTTTGCTGTACTCTCCGAACTTTCTGGTTTTTCAGTTCAAAGTTAAACTTGCCCAAAATCAGTTCTAAGAGTGCCAGTACATCTGATAAGTACTGTTCAAAGAATATATATATATATATATTAAGAATATATAAAATATTTGTTAATGTTCATAACATTCTTTTACATTTTCTAGCCAAAAGTACAGTATTAATGATAAAGAAAATCCTCAAATGCATATGCTGTCAGTGTATTACTGTAGTAATTCAAAATTCCTTTCCTTGATATCCTTAAAATATTATGAAAATACTTTTAGTTTATTAGTACTTTTTATGGTCATGATCTAGAAAACTTACTTTACAAATAAATAATCTTTCGCATATGGAAAATGTTGAAAGTATAAAGTCAGCTGCCCTTTCCTAATAGCTAACAGTCATGCAGATTTTAATTAAATGAAGCAAGAGTTTGTAGATATTTCAGTTACTTATGGAAGTTTAATTTTCTTTGTATTGAATGTAATATAAAAGTCTAAAACTTTCTTCTTTCCCAGGCAATGTCGGGTATAATCAGCTAGTATATACATACATATATATATAAATATATATCAGAGTCATTTATAAACCCTCAGAAAGTACTGTTTATAATATTGTATTTTATTCACAATTTATTTTTAGTTTGATCACTCAAAAAACTTATAAAACAAATAGATTTATCATTAATTTTTAGGAATTTTTAAAAACTTAATTCTGAAAAATTGTAGAGCATGTATTGAACCTGCCTTGTCTTGTTCATAATCATTAAAATATGTTTCTCAAGAAATAGAGTTTACTTTATGCCATATATTTCAATTAGGTCCTTATAAAAAGTTACTTTGGTCCTTAGAAAGTCCTTAAAAAGTCCTTAATTTTTATTCTGGAAAAAGAGTGGGAACCTTGTAAAGTATCTTCTATGTTTTTATGAAATTTTCTTAATCATCAATTTAAGGATAAAAGGAAATATAATAGGTTTATTCTGCTCTGATAATTGATGTTCTGTTTTATTTACTAAATATCAATCGCATCTGTTGCTGCTTTTAATATAAATTTTTTATATCTTTGATTTCTATCAGTTACTGAGCAGAATTTGTACATGCTGCTGTTACTTCTATAAATAATTATATCATTAAAGACTTTCATTGTTGTTTGAAATTTATACTTTCATTGTTGGCATGGGAATGTAATATATACTTTAAACAGCTTTGCCTTCAATTTTAAATTCATACTAGTACTCTTTGTGTTAAGAGTTTGTTGAGAAAAGCTATGAAAATAGCAGAAAACAAAGAACTTAAGTATTTATATTCAAGTTGTTTTTAAAACAGCAAGCACTGGGTTTCAGAAGCTTCTCTTTCAAGACTAGTTATTTGCCATGAAGTTAAACTGCTGTTGAGAAAATGCAAGATAGGCCCTCTTCCGTTAGAAGAAGTAGTGGGTGACTACTGAATTTTATTGCAAGTCTCAGTACTTGTTAGATTTAAATGGGAGAAATTTATCAGAGTCAAAAGCAGCTGAAAACCTTATTAAAGAATTCAAAATTTGAAAAAAAAAGTTATTAAATTTTATTTATCCAAGAAATAATCTTTTCCCCAAAAATATGTGGATAGTTCACTATCCAAATTGGTTTTGATTTCAAGTAATCCAATTGATTAACCCCTTGAGGGCGAGCACATAAATCCTATACAAGTCAACCGTTGTGAAAACTGTTGCCATTTATGCCATCTAGTAATTAAATCTATCATTTAAAAATTAAAATAAAGCGTTCAGATATGCAGTTATGCATACGCAATTCTGGTCTCTCAATATCAACTGTAGATCATTGCATGGAGACGACGCTGGACGAATACAGTAGACCTCGTTTTAACAACCCCACGATACAATGACCCCTTCGTTAGAAAAACCATCTTAAAAAGTCCCAATTATTTTATCATAGGAATAATGTTAATTTTAAATCATTACAACGATCTGAAGCTTATTATTTTTCGTTAGAGTGACTGCCACTTTTAGACCACAGAACTCATAAGCAAGTGGGCTATTTCAAAATTATTGTACTCTGTTGCAACATCAATTCAATTTCGATGACGTATAAGAAATTGTCTAAGTTTTTTGAAAAAGTGAATGAAAAAGAAGCCTTCAATGCAGTCAATGCCTTGCTTCAATATTTTGAAGGACAATTTAATTCTGAAGATTTCCTTCAAAATCTAATGGATATGGAATCAGTGATAATGAAAAATTCCCAAATGAACTTGAAACAGGCTTCAATCAAAGACTTTTTTTTTTTCAAAAATTCAGTAATGGAAATACAAATAAATAGAAGTGTTCTCTAGGTTTGTATTGTTGCATAATTTCTTTGCTGAATATTTTTTATTATTTTTTCAATTTGTTACAATGACCTTTCATTACAACAACCATATGATGTTGGTTCCACAGGGGGTCATTATACCAAGGTTCTACTGTAAAAGTAAAATTGCTGTGTTGTGTATATGACACACTGGTCACGAAGGAATTAAAGTTCTACTATGATTTTTAAAAAAATAATTCACAGAAATTAGTTTATAGTTTTCATCCATTTCATGGTCTCATTAGTATGCATGTAGCAAAATAGTAAACTGTAGTGCTCCATATTACGTTACACAAGGTAAAATAATTCTTAATAATTATTAGCAAGGAGGTAAGTAAAAAAAGATTCACTTACCTCTTTACTTCGAAAGGTTCATTTGGGGCCACCTGTGGCCTTCGGTTTCTTTAATTTCTCGGATATCCATAGTTGTTGTCAAGGGGAAAAAAAGGATCAATCCTTAGATAAGACGAAACATTTTAATTAACATGAATTACTTACACGACACATTACAGAATTGTTTAACAAAAAAATCATGTATGTGCGGCACGCACGCGCGCTCATTGTCTCTATATCTGACTTCTGTTTTCGATAGCGCTCAAAAACTATCCGTTCGGCAGCTCCCTCTGTTGGCTTTCGCTAAGGAGTGCTGTAACACTCCAAACCAAAGAGAGAGTTTGGTACTGGTCTTCTAAACCAGAGTTCAAATTCCCTGCTTGCATTGATGTTCATAGCTCTTTGGATTTGGAAGCAGTGCTACTACTGTGATAAAGAAAATATATTATTTACACAAATAAATTTGCAGTTTTTACCTGTTTCTTAGTCTCATTAGTTACCCCTGATGTAACAAAATAGTAGACTATAGCAGAGTTCCCACGGTCCTTAAAAGTCCATAAGAACTCCTTAATTTTAGCTTTCACTTTTAAGGGCCCTTAAAATACTTAATTTTTATTAAATGTCCTTAAAATCTCCTTAGTTTTAAATTGGAATGCGATCAATTTCTCCATTGACTTGATCTGCCAATATTACGTGATTTCCTATCACTTTTCTTGGTTAATTATTTAACAAATAAATAATCTTTTGCATACTGAAAAGATTTAAAATATAAAGTCAGCTGCCCTTCCTAATAGCTAACAGTTATGCAAATTTTAATAAAATGAAATATGGAAGATGGGAGATTTCTAGGTGTTTTAGTTCAGGAAGTTTAATTTTCCTTGCATTAGATGTAATAGGAAAGTTTAAAACTTTTCTTCTTTCCCAGGCAACGTCGGGTATAATCAGCTAGTACATACATACATACCATATATATATATGAGTCATTTTTAAACTCTCAGAAAGTTCTGTTTATAATATTGCATTTTATTCACAATTTATTTTTAGTTTGATCACTCAAAAAACTTTAGATGTACATTTTTCAAAATTAGTTTTTGTCAAATAGATTTATCTTATATTAATTTTTAGGTATTTTTAAAAACTTAATTCTAAAATATTGTAGAGCATTTATTAAACTTGCCTTGTCTGGTTCATAATCATTAAAATCTGTTCTTCAGCAAATAGTGTTTATGTCGTTAAGCTGTGTAGGTTCTTATAAAAAGTTACTGTGGTCCTCAGAAAATCCTTAATTTTTGTTCTGGAAAGAGTGAACCGTGTATAGTGCTCCAAACCAAAAAGAGAGTAGGGTGCTGATATCCAAACGAGAAATCAAGTCCCACTGTTAGCATGGATATTCATAACTGTTCAGATTCAGCTGTAGTAAACCCCTGTCTCATTAGACCTTGTGTAGCAAAATAGTAGATTATAACTGTTCTAAACCCAAACCCAAGAGCAGGGTTGGCATGATTTAAATCAGTTGATTTAAATCGTGATTTAAATCAGTTGACTTTTTAAAAAAAATCATTGATTTAAATCAATTTTTTTTCACTTCTCTTAAAACCTACATTGGAAAGACAGAATTGGGAATCAGTCAGCACAGAAATACCAATAAGTAAATAAGTGTCAATAGATAGTATGTTTTCTAAGAATTTAGGGGTTGTTATCAGAAAGTATGTAGTAGGGGTAGGTACGACTAGTTATGACTAGGGGAATTCATTTTATGTAATTGGGGGGTAAAGAGAGTTTCACAGAACATGAAATCCAGTTTGTCTACCCAATAACAACAGCCGTCACAGTATCTGCTAGAATGAAAAGACAGTTTTCTTCTTTAGGTATTTTTCGTTCTAACCTTCATAACCAATTAGGAGTGGATACGACATTTAAACTAGTGTTTTTATTGAAAGAGTTAAATCCATCATTCGTTGCTTAAAAAGTATTGAAATAATTGTAAATTTTTTTTTTTTTTTTTTTTTTTTTTTTTTTTTTTTTTTTTTAATAAATAGTTTGCATTAAATGAATATTTGATTTGTTCTTTAAATTGACATCGTATTTAGTTACACCATCAAATTACAAAATAATGAAATGTATTTAGATTAAAATTTATGTATTTAATTTTAAGTAATCAGTGTGTAAAATATACTAGATAGATAAGTTGTTACTTATAACAAACTATTCCATGTATATTGCAAAAAATATAAAAACAGAACAATAATTAAAATTAAAATTCAGAAAAAAATCAAATAAATCTGATTTAAATCAAATAAATCTGATTTTTAAAAATTTTTTTTAAATGATTTTTTAATTTTTTTAATGATTTTTTTTCAACCCTGCAATGCAAATACCCAAGAGCAATGCAAAAATTCAAAATAAATTTTCAACTATTGTTATCCTGTAAAAGAAGTGTTCATATTTAGCTTAAATTGAATATTTACTCATTGTTATAATGATATTTATTTTTCTAGTATTCAAGATGGAGTCCTTCTTCAAAACACAAATACTCCAAACAACCTGTTAAGGTTATTAAATCTGATGATGATACTGTGATAGTAGAATTATTAAAAAACATTGACAAAGTAGAAGAAAAAGATACTAGTGGGTGAGTATCTTTTAAACATGTTGTCGAAATAAAAAAATTTAAATATTTTGTTATTTTTAAAATTTTACAGCATAAAGTTATTACATAAAACTTTGTAAGTTATTAAATTAAGTCCAGTATTGTTCCAGTATTATGAATAGAAATCAAGAATGTGTGTATTATGATAGTATTAACAATGTCTATATTACTTTGATAACATAATGAATCTCTCTTTATCATTCTTGGAAAGAAACCCTAGAGTTTTCTGGATTTTTATCCAGTTTTTAAATAAAAAGCTGTGTGTGGGGGGGGGGGGTCAGAAAAATTTTCAATTTTGATTTCTGTGTATATTTGTATGCCTAAATTGATTGTTTTTCAGTGAAATCTTTGACTTTAAGTTGGTTAAAAATCAAATGTTTTATAATTATTTATTAGTATAATTATTGCCTCTAGCCCTTCAATCTGTTAAAATATAACCTCTTTACATAATTTGTACCATATTTGTTATATATCAACTAGAACACAAATATTGATAACATGCAGAAAGTTTTTTTTAATAATAAATTCAAAAGAGAATAAGGATTCATTGAGACTTGTGTATTCCATTAATGTTTTTTATTTAAACATATTTTCAACAGTTACAGTGGTATTGTAATAAATGGTGATTGCAAATGAATATCAGTTGGACTTGCACTTTTATAAATCTCTTGCATTATCATCCTGCATGGAGATTTCAAAATTTTTGTAATACATGTATGTCCTAGTATTAGCAAATGAGTTAAATTCATTAATGTTTAACTTTATGCTTTAACATTGTGTCCTATTGCTTTTTTTAAGTGACAAGTGTCTCAGTATTGTAATTAGTGGTATAAATGATGATTAGTGGGCCATTAGGGTATGCATTCATATAAATCTCATGCATCTTCATCCTGCTTAGTGATTTAAAAATGTGAGCCATGTATATCGTAGTACTAGTAAAAAGATTATATTAGTTGTTATACTTTACATTTTAATTGAATCATTGGTGATAATATAAGTTTTTTAATTAGTTTTTTTATATATAATTTTTAGTTCCTGTGATTCAACCATTCATCCACAAAGAGAGAATTTTGAAGTTTATTTACAGACTTTAGTTAGTCAAGTTTTAGACCCTGAGTTTATACCTGAAATCATCAAAGAAAATGGTAAAAAAAAATTTCTTTCCATGTATTTGTTTTAATTAAAATGAAATACTAAGAGCTTTTTATGTGACATGAGCACACTGTTAATTATATATTTATTTAATGTGATTAAATTTTAAAATGGGAAATCATGCTCACTAACATGTTAGTATTGTTATTCAGAAATTTATTACACTTCAAATTTAATAGAACAAAACATTTTTGAACTAAAACAATATTTGGGCTCAAAATGATTAAAATTGCTATCTCTTTTAGCCCTAAATTGCACTAGATCTTTTCTTTTACAACCCTATTTTTTCATACACTTTTTTTTTTTTTTTTTTTTTTTGGTCTGAACGATGTTTTTAAGAATAACTTTAAAAATTCTTTTAGAACTTTTGTTTTAAATGAAAAACTGCATTTGATGCATATACAGTCAAACCTGTCTATATCGAATCTCTTGGGAGTAAATAAAAATTCAACATTTGTTGAGACATCCTAAAATTGAGACAGCAAGACGTGAGATGATACTTAAGTCATTAGGCTATAGACTGAGAACCAATTCTATTTCCAAAATAAATTTCTCCCTTCTTCTATTCCTCCTCCTCAACCCCCTTCCTTATTATTCCAAAGCAGAGAACCCGTTTTTAGTACAATTCCCACCGAATAATTCTCCCCCCGAGAGAGAAAACTAAAAGTGTATTTCCTGGAAACGGGAACTTGTGCAGTTGTCAACGCAATAAGGCTCTAGACTGGAATATTGTGTTTCTTATGAAAATTTGATATAGACAGGTTTGGGAAAAAATAATTTGAGGTAGATTTGGAAAATGCATTAAATTTTTATTGAAAATGTAGGGAAATTGAAAAAATTCGACATAGACAGGTTTTCGAGATAAGCAGGTTTTGAGATAGACAGGTTTGACTGTATTAATTCAATGTAAATTATAAATACATTTGATAAACATTTGAAAAATATTGATATAAAATTAAAGCTAAACACCTTGTTAAAACAATTAAAAATTATTTGTTTCAAGCATTAAAGTATACAACTTTAATGTATGTATGGGAAAGTGATGAACATGTGCAATACCCAAAAAAATTGACCGAATGGTAGAGCGCAGCTCTTCAGTACAGGAGCAAGTATGAATACCACTACTGGTATGGATGTTATTCATAATCTGCTTTAAGCAGTAGGTCCCAGTCTCATTAGCCCTCGTGAGCAAAACTTTGAACCATAGCGCTCCAAACCAAACCAAATCCAATTTAATGATTATATTATTAGGAAAAGGTTATGAATTACTTCTAAGGTATGTAATTACAGAAGACCAATACAACTCTTCATTTAGTTCAGCGTAGGTGTAATTCTTATTTTGTGAATCTATTTATTTACAACGTTATTCTAGATGAATCAGTATGTGAAATAATACTTATTAAAAAATCAGGGGGTAACTTAGATTATTAAAAATAAAATAAGCATTACAAATGCAGTACATATCTACATCAATAGTTGAGTTTCAGTAACTTTTACCAGTCAATAAGGTTCATACATTCTTGAAAACTCGTACATTTAGAAAAAATTTTTGTAGATCCCTTCAAATTTCCAAATTTTGGTACTATCTTTTTCTAAACCACACCAAGTTATGTTTCCCAATGTGTTAGCTAATCTGCTGCAAGTAAAACTGGTGCAAAGTTGCATTGGCTAATCAGCTGAGAGTCAGACAGTAAAATGGCAATAATGACACATTTGTGACCTGGAGATATCCCAGTAGCACTAATAAGGCAATTCTAATGACTTTGACAAAATGAATGAAGAGCTGGGAGGAGAATGAAACACCTGGTAGGTAATTGTTATTTGTATATGAATGCCACAGATATCCCCATAGGATTCCTGTTATTTAAAAATTGCGATCCATATCCATTTCATCCCCATGCTTTTACAAATTGATCTGCTATATAATAATAGCCTAAGTTATCTGTCCCTCTGTCCTTGAATTTATGAAGCGGTTGGACCTGGAATGAATAGAGGCATCCATATTGGATTCTTGATGAGTTCAGGTTAGCAGCATTCGAAATCCACCCTTCCCCATTTTTCGAGCATTTAATGCCATCATTTCAAGCCCTATTTTCCCCAGTTAAAAGCAGGAGATTAAATTTATCAATTTATCCCATAATAAATAGCATTATGAGCTATTGTGCTGAGGAGTGTTAAGTAACAGATGAATAATTTAATAGTTATAGTAAAATTGTTTTATCATTTCATAATATAGTAAAATTCAATTGTACACATTCTTTAGCCATCTCATTTAATCATTTCTTATTTTAAATTATTTAAATATCGTCTGCATTATTTTGATATGTTTTATTACTGAACATAGATATTGTGTAATTTTATTTTATATTTTATATATCGCTAATAGATTAGGTACATATGGGATAGTTTTAAATTTAATCATCAATTAGTTTTTGTTGCAGTGAAAGTTTTATCACTGGTATTAACAACAACTTCTATCTACCTCCAGGGCATAGTGAAAATGATAGTTTTTAATTCCTTAACTTCCATTAATTACTGTGGAAAAAAATTGGGAAGTACTTAACGATAATTTCAAAATTTTTTTAAACTGCATTCACAGTATCAGGAGACTTTCGAAGAGTATGAAGATAAACAAATTATTAAATGTGTACCTGATAATTCTCAGGCAAAAAACAAGCCATTTTTTTACCTGCCTCATAGAGTTCTTTACAATGTTGGAAAATTAAAAATTTGTCTGATCCCATCAAATGACGGACTATATGCTAGTTATTAAATATTAGTTCATTTAACTGTTTTTTATAGACTTCCCACGAAGATAGTTAGTGTTAACCAAAAATGTAAAGGAGAGGGGCAGTGGAGGTTGAGCTCAAAGTTCTTAGGGATTCTATTAAGAATGTGGATCAAAAATGTTGAGCCATTTTTTTATCAAATAAAAAGAAAAAATTTTAACATTTGTTTCTGATCAAATTATCATCCCACTATTTGATTGTACTGCAATTATCATTATTATGGAATCCCATTTTTATTATTCATTTTTCTCCTATTTACATCTGTTCGCTGTATTAAGATATTTAAATTCATTTTTAGAGAAACTAAATTTTTCATTATTTTACTTTGCAATAATTTTTATTTCTCAAAATGTTTTAAGCTATTTAAAGGAAATATTGTTATTCATAAATCCAAATTTAATCTTAACTGTATTAATGAACTTTTTTTTTTTTTTTTTAAGGAAAAAAAGAGGGGAAATTGAGTTTATGTAGGCAAAATTTGAAATATTTTAATAACATTTGAAAATACTACAAATCTTTTGGTTCACAAAAACAGATAAATATTCTAGCATATACTGTATAAATATTAATGAAATGTATTCATTACATTTTGGCAGAGGTTTGGTATTGGTCTAAATTTTTACTAAAATTTTACTAGAAATTGTTTTATTTTGAAATATAATGAAAATTTATTTTTAGACCTTAATTTTATACATTGGTTTACTTGAAAGTATAAACTTTTACAGTAAAATTTTGAATTTAAAAAACAGGGTTCCCACAATCTTTAAAAGTCCTTAAAAACTCCTTAATTTTAGCTTTCATTTTTAAATGCCCTTAAAACTACTTAATTTTTATCAAAGGTCCTTAAAAACTCCTTAATTTTTAAATTGGAACTTGATCAATTTATCCGTCGTCCCGTGATTTTCTACCAGTTTTCGCTGTACTCTCCAAATTTTCTGGTTTTGTAAGTTTCCCAAACCGGTTCTAAGAACGCCAGTCCAGGTGATATGTACTGCTCAAAGAACATATAAAATATTTGTTAATGTTCATAACATTCTTTTACATTTTGTAGCCACAAGTGCAGTATTAATAATAAAGAAAATCCTCAAAGATATATATGTTTTCAGTAGTAATTCAAAATTCCTTTCCTTGATATCCTTAAAATATAATAAAAATACTTTTAGTTTATTAGTACTTTTTATGGTCACAAGCTTAGCATTACCCAGGGTAGGCTGTGTACTGGATCTATAATATGATTATTAGTCCTATTATCACCTATGGCTCGATTGTCTGGTGGTCTAGGGCCAGACTTGATTGTGTTAAGTCTGAGCTGAATAAGCTGCAGAGAATGGTTTGTATTGCTCTCACGGGTTGTATAAAAACTACCCCTACTGCTGCCATAGAACTTTTGCTAGGCATGCTTCCTCTTCATCTACGGATTGAAGCTGAGGCTATTATCTGTATGAAGAGGTTTAAGAGTCTGGGTCTTTGGAGGGATTACTCTTCTTATCTCTCTTGGGGACGTTTTGACTCTTCCGTGGCTAACAAGGCTTTTTTTATAATGCCTACTGATGTTATCAATACCAGGTTTACTTTCTCTAAGCCCTATAGTGTTCATTTCCCCTCTCGGGAGGAATGGCTTAAGAACCCTAAGTGGCTTAAGGGCAATTGCAGGGTTTGGTTTACTGATGGTTCTAAATTTAATCATCAGGTGGGTGCTGGTGTGTGCTGCCCTATGGACGGCACCAAGCTTTTCTTTCCGCTTGGTAAATATGCTACTGTTTTCCAAGCTGAGGTCTTTGCAATCTATATGTGTTGCAGGACCTGCCTTGGCAGGGGTTTGCACAGGCAAACCATTCATATCTGTTCTGATAGTCAGGCTGCACTCCAGGCCTTGTCGAGGTGTAGTGTTACCTCTGCACTGGTTTGGGAGTGTCTGGAATCTCTTCGTGACCTTGCCTTTGGCAACGAGGTTAATCTTTACTGGGTTCCCGGTCATATGGGAATTCAAGGTAATGAGCTTGCTGATTATTTAGCTAGGAAAGGGTCCAGTACTTTCTTTACTGGACCTGAGCCTGTCCTTGGTATTGCTCCGGGGTCTATTAGGAATTCTGTCTTTAGGCATTTTAGGTGCCTTCAATATTCCAAGTGGCTTATTGGGGATGGTCATAGGCAAGCTAAAGAGCTCAATCGTGACTGCCCCAGTCTGCGTAGTAAGGAGCTCTTGTCGCTTCATAGAAATGGTCTGAGGAAAGCAATTGGTCTTCTTACTGGTCATTGTGCCCTCAATAGGCACCTCAGCATTATGGGTATTAGGTCTGATCCCTTGTGCTGTGGCTGCCGTCTTGAGGAGGAGACTGCTCGCCACATTTTGTGTGATTGTGAGTATTTCTCGGCTCTTAGGTTTGAGCACCTTGGTCGCCACCTCCTTGAGCCTTGGGAGCTACAGGACATCCCTGTTAGCTGTTTGCTGAGATTTGCCTCAGCTTGTGGTTTTTTCTCTTAGGTGCACTTGGGTCGTGTTTTGTTCTTCTTGGGTTTGGGTACAATAGACCTCTGGTCGCCGTGCCCTGCTCTTGGGGAATCCCCCAGGGGCTGCCCTAAAGGTGATTTCATTCATTCATGGTCACAAGCTAGAAAACTTTTTTGATGTATAAATAATCTTTCACATACTGAAAAAGTTTATAAAGTCAGCTGCCCTTTCCTAATAGCTAACTGTCATGCAGATTTTAATCAAAAGAAGCATGGAGGTTGGGGGTGTAGATATTTCAGTTACTTATGAAAGTTTAATTTTCTTTGCATTGAATATAATAGAAAAGTCTAAAACTTTCTTCTTTCCCAGGCAACGTCGGGTATAATCAGCTAGAATATATACACACACACACACACACACACATATATATATATATCAGAGTCATTTTTAAACCCTCAGAAAGTACTGTTTATAATATTTAATTTTATTCACAATTTATTTTTAATTTGATCACTAAAAAAACTTAAGATGTACGTTTTTCGAGATGTTTTTGTCAAATAGGATTATCATATTAATTTTTAGGTATTTTTAAAAACTTAATTCTGAAATATTGTTTGGCATTTATTGGACATGCCTTGTCTGGTTCATAATTATTAAAATATGTTCCTTAGAAAATAGGGTTTATGTTGTTATGCCGTGTATTTCAAATAGGTCCTTATAAAAAGTTACTTTGGTCCTTAGAAAGTTCTTAAAAAGTCCATAATTTTTCTTCTGGAAAAAGAGTGGGAACCCTGAAAAAAAAAATTACATACATTAAATATTACTGAGCAAATATAAATTCTTTGCACTTTCAATGATATGGTATTTTTTTTTTTTTCTAGATGAATACTTCCTTTCTCATTTAAAAGCCATTGAGGACATTACGTCAAGCAAGAAGAATACTTTGCATCAGAGTGATAAATGGAGCACTCAGCTTTTAAATTCTATCACTACATACCCTTATGTTAGTGTGAGTATGCGGCAAGAAGATGAAAAAGTTCTTTGCCAGGTATGTGTGTTGTAGAAAGAATATATTATTTATTTACTTTTATACTCATATATAGTCTTGCTTGTATGTATATTTATATTGTATATTTCTGTGTATAAGCTGAGAATTTTTAGAGCTTTTGAAAGACCTAAAGTGAGGGGGGGTCGGATTATATACAAATCCATGGAACAGATGTAATACATTTGTTTTTTGGTAACATTATTTGCCGTTAGTGACAAAAAATCACCAAATTAGTAAAAATTAACAAAATAGTTTTTTTAACCCCTTAAAGCACGAGTTTAGTTTAGAAAAAAATTATAAAATATGACATATTTTCTTCACAGAAAAGGGTTATATAGGTACAATGTAAGTTATTTTTTGCAATTTCAGTTTTGGGGGTGACTAGGGAGCTTGGAAAGAGTAAAAAGTATATAAAAAAATTGTTATACAAACAAAGTGTAAACGATTTTATTACATGCTTAATTTGAATTTCGCCTGTGTCAGGCACGGGCAAATGCGTTAAGAGGTTAAAAAAAAAAGTATAGACAGGCTTGCAATTCCATCACTTTTCTCACCTTTAGTCACTTTTTTTACAATTGATCACTTTTAGTCACTTTTTTAAGTAAACAGTCACTTTTTTCATGGTGTATCACAGCAAAAGTCTGTTGTTCAAAAAAGAAAATCTGAATTAATAACAAAATATTTTAATAAAAGACCAAAAATTGGATGCTCTAATCTAATTTTTCTT
This sequence comes from Pardosa pseudoannulata, assembly GCA_032207245.1. Classification (NCBI taxonomy): domain Eukaryota; kingdom Metazoa; phylum Arthropoda; class Arachnida; order Araneae; family Lycosidae; genus Pardosa; species Pardosa pseudoannulata. The sequence continues at coordinate 78,419,731 of CM063499.1, read as the reverse complement.
ATTAAAAATGTAATTAGTCATATGGTTTCCAGAATTTAGTGATTTTAAAAAGTCGTAAAGTTCCTGAAATCTACATTTGTACTGAAATCTACATTTAATACAATAAAGTAATATATGTCAAAGCACACATTTCTCTTTTTCTTTTTCTTCACAATTTTTGTTTAGATATTCTAATCTAGCTATGTACATATTTCAAAACATCATTAATATATGCAGAAAATTGTAATTATAAAATTAATGTATTGTACGCATTCAAATCTAATTTATAGATTTTCTTGAATAAAAAGCAATGTTGAGTTGTGTTAAACAAAATGTTTAACCTTTTTTTGTATTTGATGCCAAAATCATGTCTTGCACGAATCATTTGATTTAGAGTTAAAATAAAGAGAAAAAACTTAATAATAGCATCTGTAATCAAGAGGAGAAAAAAAGAATTCGCTCTTTTTTTTTTTTTTTTTTTCTTTTCTTTAATGTTTAGTCATTTTTTGGTCACTTATTCTGTATTATTTGTCACTTTTCTCACCTTTCTGAAAGTACCTCAGAAGTTGCAAGCCTGATAATAAAAAAGAAAATGCATGACAGCGAAAAGTAAATAAAGCGTGTACAAATTTTGAAATGAGAAAATGACTCTTATCTGTGTTATAATCGCTATAAAACAACAGTACTATGATGGTAGCAAATCAGCTAATCTTCAAATAAACATAATTCAATATAACTTGGAAGCAATCGATAAATTGCCAACACAGCATCCTTTTCTCTCTCTCTCTCTTTTTTTTTTTTTTTTTTTTTTTTTTTCTAAGCTTATGCTGCTTAAATTTAAGAAAAATTTATCTCTATATAGTGTTGCCAAAATTGAAATGTGTCATTAGTGTCTAAGTAAAAATACCATTCGTTGCATGGTCTAGCACAGGAATGGACAAACTTTTTCGGCCACAAGCTAAAAATCGAAAGAAAATAAGTTTTGCGGGCCAAGATAAATTTTTCTAAAATTTTAAAAACAATATACAAGTATCTAACAGTTTAAATACGTTAATGATATGAATGAAATTGTGATTTCGGTTTTAAAAGTTCCTTATACTGAGGTTCGAAGTGAGATGTACTGATTTTAAGGAACGAGGCTAAATGCTCATCTGTCAGTCTACTTCTGAAATTATTCTTTCTAAGGTTCAAAGTTGAAAACACTTGTTCACATATAAGAAGCAAATATACTGCTGATCTTCTAGGATTGATATAATAAATTTGGGATATAATATTTAAACGAAGTAGAAAAGGAGATGGATATATAATGTATAAATATATATATCTTTTAATTTGCCTTGGACCTGCTTCTTAAAATTCTATCCGCAGGCCGTAGTTTGCCCATCCCTGGTCTAACACCATTTATCAAATCATACTCCACGGCAGTAATCTAGATAAGTTAGTGTAATGAAATTAACTAAGATCCACAAAGTTAATTAAAATTTAAAATGTAAGTTGTTTTTCTTTGCTACTTTTGAAACATGCTAAGATCTTTGTATTTATCTCGAGGTCAACCAACCCTCTACCTCTGCAGTATTTAAATTGGATGATTCTATAAAGATTGGTCTAACATTTTAATTTAAAGCAACTTGATTGGGAAATATTTCCCCAGCTTTACCTGCTTAGCAATATTTTTGGCTTCTTGATGACATATTTAAACAATCTAGAAATAGTTTTTTTTTTTTTCCACACCTCATCTTATATACAAGTTTTGAACAGGGTAAATTTTTGAATAAAAATTGTACCCTCGTCTTATATTCAGAAATATATGTAGTATACATACATATAGAAAGAGATTGCATGTTTATATGTGCATATGCTCTGACATTGTTAAGTGTTTCAGCTATTGTAGAAATAATTTTTGGACCAGGCAAATCCAATTAATCAGTTTAAGATAAAGAAAGAATGTTACATTAATCTGATGATTGAGATAGTTTATTTGTGTGTGTATATATATCATACAACATCAGATGTTTCAGCTAATAAGAGATTAATTTCGAGACGTGTCACATTACATAAATCAGCATGGGAAAATAGTTCTCTTAGTTTAAGGATAACAGTAACTGTTGTAATGCAGTTAAGGATAATAATAATTGTTATATATATGTATATGTTACGGTAAAAATGATAAATCGGTGATTATATAAAATTACCAGTGATTATACATAATCACCACTAAATCTGGTATATATGATAAATTATTTCATATTTATCAAATTTACCGGTTAGTTTTATAAGCAATTAACTGTTGCCTCAGCATTTTCCCCCGACACTAAACCACACATGGTATTTGGTCGTCTTTCGCAAAAGGTTGGCATTAAAGAGAGCGTTCTGACACCGTCTAGTACAGATGTCTCTAGATTTTGTGCTATTTTGAGAAGATGAAATATAGATTACGTTCGGGCATGATGACTGATGTGTTTCTTCAGGACAGAAATTTAACGGGACACTTGGCAGCCCAGCATGCCCGGGCTGAGGAAAATAATAGGGGCAATTTAAAATTGGTTTCAAGTGTAAATTTTGAGCTGGTTAGTCCCCATCGTTACATATATATATTGAGGGAAAGGTCTTTAAATTTTTTTTTGCTTGTGTGAAAATTATGAAAAATATTTTTTAAATCAATGCTCTTTTAGATTGCATTACAATTTAAGGTGCAAAGTTCAGCCGTTCTCAAACTTTTTCACTATGGCACCCATGGTATGTGCTCGTTGCACACCAAGATGCTGTGTACTCAGTTTAAAAACCATAGAAGTAAAAGATTGGTTGCACTTCAATTTAATTACAATTTTTAACATGTTTATTTTCACAATTTTTTAGTTGATTTTCTATATTACTGCACCATTTCTAGCATATGCTCAAGGTACCTCAAGTTACTGCAATACTCAGATTTAGAACTACAATCTTAGTAATATATAGGGTTGGTCATTTTGCCGGCAAAATGGTATTTTTGCCAGGACAGTGGCAAAAACTGAAAAAAAATGGCAAAATGTAGAAAGATTGGCTTGTTTTTAAAAATATACAAAATAATTAACTATTAATAAATAACAAAATAATAAGTAATTTTGTACATAATATAATTGAGACTTAAATCAGAATATTAATTAGGTATTTCATTAGTATTAATTTGATAATTTAAACAATTTAAAATAATTTTCGTTGATGTTAGCAATGAAAATACAATATTCTATTTTTGTAAATAAATTTATATGATGGAGGCATGAGATAAAAAATGTTTTCTTTATTTATCAATTTAATATAGTAATGTTGTCTCTAATTGTAATGTTTATATATACATAAGATATATATGTATATATATTATATAAGTACTAAAAATGTTTAAACCTACATATGTAGGGGAAATAAGCTAATAATTACATTAAAAACAACACTGGACATAAAAACTTGCAAAATCAATCTTCATTTTATTTATTTATTTATTTTTTTATTTATTTATTTATTTATTTTTAATCTCTAGGTAGTATAACTTTAGATTACAATTACTGTTCAAATAACGCATTGAATAATCTATGATAAAAAAAAAATAAACATTATATTACGTACTTTTAGATTAGAGTTAAAATTAGTAAAAGTTAAAATAGTTCCCCGAATGTAATCCCCGAAAATAAAACATATCTATTTTTGCCACTTGGCAAAAAGTGGCAAAAATGTATTTTGGCCAGGACGGTGTTTACCGTTTTTTTCCACCTTTGGCAAAAACGTGCCAAGCCTAGTAATATAGATTGATTTTGGCAAAAACTATTTTGTATAAAAGATTAATTGAAGTGTTTAATAATTTTACATTCGTTTTTATTTTATGGGATATCACTAATATTATGTTTCTTGTAGGTGTGTAATGCCAGTAAGATTCAATATACTGTCCACTTTCATGGGCAGATATATAATCCTCTGACCCTTGAAAGCAAAGCTGAAGGCCAGAGTCATCCTGTATGTGATTTTAATTTCCCACTGTGTGGGTCTTGTGTACAAACAGTCACTCTTTATAGTCGATTACATCATCATAAATACCATTTCTTTCAGCTGGGCTGCAAGAAGGTAAGAATGTTTGTTTCATTTTGTAAGAATGTTAAATATTAGATTGTTAATAATTTCGTTTTGTAAGAATGTTTGAATCATTTATTAATGTTTTGTATTTTGTTTTGTTGTTTATCCTCGAACTCAATGTTTTATATTTTGTACTGTTATGTTTTATGCTCAGTGTGCTGTTTTGTTTTGTAGTATAATTTAGTTGCATTTTTGTGGCAACACCTTTTGTAGTTTAGAGGAAAAAGAACTATTTACGAGTGATGGCCGCATGTTGCTGCTGGCATTATGATTATTAAAATAAGTTTAAAGACAAATGTTATTGTCTATGTTTTGTGTTTGTGTTTATTGGTCCGCGTCGACACATAACTACTATTAATACATATTTCAAAAAGCATTCTCAGATACTATTTGTTGTTATTTTACATAGAGAAAGTATTTTCCATCTTCACTAATTTTTTCTTTGTGATTTTTAATAATTTGATATAAATAATTTATAAAATTGGATATCAAATTTGTCAGTTTGTACTTTTTGGGCTTATATTAGACAAATTTTAATCATGTAGTTAGATCTATCCTAGTGTACTATTTTGAATTATTAAAAACAAATTTTATAATAAATTGTTTGAACGGTAAGAAATAAATCTTGTACAAAATCAGGAAAAATTAATTTGTGAAAACGCAATGAAAATATTTTGTAGCATTTGTGTACCCATTGGTCACACCCATCTCCTTAGTGATCTTGAAAAATAATGTTTTCATAATTTAAAATACAAAATAATAATATCAATAGTTATTACTTTAAAAATAAAAGTGTTTTATTTTTATGTTACTATTATAAAATTAAAGTTAAAATTGTAATATTGGTATTAAGTAGTTATGTAGAGTGATTTTTCACTTGGTTCATATGGGGTAAGGTGATTGCAAAGAGAGGAAATCTGTAGGCAAAAATGTTCTAAATGCCTTTAATAATTAAATAATAACTAAGATATTATTTAAAATCTATGTATATAGAAGTTAAATAATACAATTCAAAATATTAAAACAGGAAAAAATTATGTGATGAATGTCATTTGCCTCACCTCTCTAACCCATTATTATTGATTTTATAGATTATCTTCAGATGCTATCAGACAAAATAAAAAGTGTTTACCATTTATTGTGGGTTTTTTTATTTATGTGCAGCAAGGGTTGTCTTAAATACTTATGTGGTACAAGTGTTTTTCAATTGCTTTATGGCAGCAGTATTGTCTTTTTTGTGAAAGCTGCAACTCCTGTAGATCTGGAAGTATCTAGGATATTTCAAAAATAATTTTTCCAGTTTTTATTTATTATTTCTTTTTGTTTGTTTTCCTATTCAATTGTGCATAATATTTTTTAACTGTTATTTTAGAATGTTATTAATTATTCTTGTTGTAATGTACTTACACTAACACCAATGTTCATTTACAAAGGGGAAACACAGTAAAAATATAATACCTTATATTTGGATTAAGACATTTATTCTGTACATTATTTACAAATTGATATACTACTTGATCACCATATAACATAACCAGCAATTATTTAGATTTTATATTCATCAATACACAATAATTATTACAATTCTCTTTTGTTATATGTTATTCCTTAATCAAAATCTTGAATTACTAACTGAGGCCTGAATAACTGTTGTAAATATGTTAAATTTATTTACATGGTTTCCGCGCACCTTTAAAGTCAGGGAAAATCATGGATTTAGATAATGGATTAATTTTGTCATGGAAAGTCTTGATTTTTCAAGTAAAATGAGTAAAAGTCATGGAAGGTCATGGATCCGCTAAACTACCGATTAAAAAAAATGCATTGAATTGTTTAATTCTATTTTTACTTGTCATTTGGCTGAAGTTACTGAGTTTGGTATTTATGTATTATCTTATTGACCCTATTGCCAAGTAAAATTTGTTCACCAAGGAAACTCAAAGCAAGAAAGCTTAATGGGTGGGTAAATGTATATTATTCTGGTTTTTTTCTTAAATTGTAGATTAAAATTTTATTAATATAATATTCATTATTTTTTAATAAAAATTAGTTAAGATTTTTGCACAAAATATAAGTTTATCTCTAGGGATATTGTATATAAACATTATAGGGTTATATTTGGCTATTATTCATGGTCACCTGGATAATACCAAAGTACCCTGAATTCAAATTGGAAACATTTTGATTGAAAAATTGCTATATGATTAAACTTAGGTATGTAGATACAACAATTTATTTTTATGTATGTGAGTTTATTAACACTTATAAAGTAAGTTTATAGTTTTTTTATGATAAAATTCCTGTAATTTCTCTAAAAGCATATATTTTATTTGTATGTACATCAGAAGTTTTATTCATATATACTTTAACGAAAGCTTTTTAAAGTCATGGAAAATGATCTGCTAAATCAGGGAAAGTCATGAAAAGTCATGGATTTGAAAAATTTTATTTTGGCAGATACCCTGTATTTACCTTCGGTTATTACAAGGGAGCAGGTTCGGGCTTTCATGAGGATGTAAAAGGTGTTAGTACTGGCTTAGCGGCTGTTATTTCACTGTATGTCTATGGTGGCATGCGAGTTTTGGGCCTCGATTGCAGATCTGGGCTCTCTCAATGTCTAGCAACTCTTCAATCCCGACTTCGGCCCCTTTTCTTTACTCTCTTTCCCAACTCCTCACCTCAGTTTTAACGCCTCTTTTTCTTCTTTACCAATATCGCTTGTTGGTGAAATTTTCCCACATCTGCACCCCCTTTAAGAGTGCAGGTGGGCTCATTAAAATAGCCCCTTTTGTGAAAGCTGACATTATTTTTAGCCCCTGAATAACTTACAGTTACATCTCTGTGTGAGCTTGATGTTACTTGTGCCATTCTGTGATCGAACTCCTCGATCCTAAAATCTCGAAGTGCTTCTTTAATGTTCCCTAATACTTCTTTAACAATAATTAAAGAAGCATTAATACTTCTTTAATTTTTCCCCTGCCCTCATAACTTAAGTTACATGCCTCTGTGTAATCTTCTGTTAGTTACGCTTGTTCCATGTGATCTATAATCCTATCCGAAACTCGAAGTGCTTCTTTAATTTTTAGATGTTTCTTTAGGTTAGGGCTAATTAAAGAAGCATTCCTAATGCTTCTTTAATTTTTTGCCCCTGCCCCCATAACTTACAGTTACATCTCTGTGTGAGCTTGACTGTTACGCTTGTGCCATTCCGTGATCGATAATCCTCTGTGGGGTCCCTAAAACTCAAAGTGCTTCTTTAATTTTTAGCCCCTAATGTTCTTTAAGCATTCTATTAGAAGCATTCCTCTGCTTCTTTAATTTTTTGCCCCTGCCCCCATAACTTACAGTTACATCTCTGTGTGAGCTTGACTGTTACGCTTGTGCCATTCCGTGATCTATCTTCTCCACAGAGGTCCCTAAACTCAAAGTCAACAATCGAAGTCCTAAATTCTTGTTGGAAATTTCTTCCACAGCTATGTATGCACATGCTGACCATCGTGGGAAAATACCTCAGTACAATTGTATACTACTGAAAATGATCCTTTTATTCTTTACAGTTTTAGGATTTCAGTTTTATATATTAGTGTATATGTGTTATTAAATATTTTAAACTCATAAAATCTAATATCAGAATTATAGATTATTAAATTTAATAGACAGTATTGCTTTTATTCTTTTTATCTTTAATACTGTTTAGGTGAAGGATGTGAAAAAAGGAATTGAGAAACCTTCACATACAGTTCTAGAAGAATGCCTTCAAGACACTGAGTGGGTATCTCAGGTAAGTTACACTGCACTTGATTTTAGTCAAACATTTTTATGTCTATTTTGAAAGTTTTACTTGTATAACTGTTATCACAAATGAAAAATTTATGATAAGAGATGAAGGTTCATAGGTAAAGAATACAGTTAATACTTTATTAGAAATAACTTATTTTAAACTTATTAAAGAATCCTAAATAAGAAAAAAGGTTAACTGTATATATGTGTATGTATTTTCTTTATCTCTGTACAATTTAATTTTTAGACCATAAAGGAGGTTTCTAAATTGAACAAATAAGCAGTCCTGAATTATAAATAAGTTGTTTTTAGAGTGGACAAATACAATAATTTGGTAAAAACTTAAGAATTAATTTGATAAGTGTTATAATATTTGTGTACAGTACTTATCAATGAGCTACTAAATGCTTATCTAATTATTTATTGGCAGACTTTTAAATTGTATTTTCCTTTTCCTATCTTTACTTTTATAGGGTACAAAACAATAAATTTTGTCGCTTGAAAAATTTGATTAGTAAACTCTAAAGTAGAACAAAAAAAAAGTTATTACTCTTTCCAGAATTCAGCATTAGAATAGAATATCATAAATTAATTCGCTACTAAAATTGGTATTGCTTTAATTGTAAATTTTGTTCATCATTTAAAATGTCAAAAAAAAGGATAGAATAAAAATTTAAGCAATTTTTTCTAGTTATAGTTATATTTTTTGCTTATTTTTAACCATAAAATCCCTTTGAAAATATCGAAATCTATTAGTATTCAATAGCAGGTTATTTAATTAAATGTATTTCTATTAGTTCATGCAGCCTTAAAATACACTTATTGCACTGAAATGTTTTGTAGTGAAGAAGGTGATTGATGTAAATTATTGGGGAAAATGTCACTCAATACTCTATTACCCTCACTATTTTGTAGAACACCTTTTATATCACTGTGCTGAAAATTTTTCAGAACAGTAATATAACAAACAAAATACTATTATTTTTAAGAAGCATAAATTTTAACTGCTTACGTAGTAGTGTAAATCAAAAGTCTCTCTTTAGAGAATACTTTTCAATCACTCCCTAAAAAAGTGAAGGGTATACAATTGATTGTATTTTCATTATTCCTCCTCATTCTATAAGCAAACGTTCTTTGTCACAACATGTGGGTAAGATAGAAAAGTGATTTCGTTATATTGCAATATTTCAGTTCCAAGTAGATTGCTGATTATGGAGACCAATACTGATCTGGTTAGTGAAAATTCTGGATAGTTTGACTACTTTACAAAATAATTATGTCTATAAGATTTTTTTTCTTTTTGTTTTCCTACTGAATACTGTCTTGATTCTGATGTACATTATATAATTGAAGAAATAAAAATAATTATTCCATGTAAAATCTACATCTTGAATTTTGCTCTGAATTTAAGTAATAAAAGTAAATATATCTACCTTTTCATGAATTGAGACTTAATATAGCATAGTTTATAGTGGATCTTAATTTTTAAAAATCTAAACAATAGAAACTATAGTCTAAATCAGGCATACCCAACACGCAGTCCATTTACAACCTTTTTTGCAGCTCAATTGAAGTTTTCAACTGTCTATATAGTTTTAGTCATTTTGACTGTATACAGTTGAAACATAGAATTTTAGTTGTTAATGTTTGCAATAATAAATATCACATATTATGTATGTTAAGACTAGATAGTAACCAATGTAAACCTGGTCTTTAAGTAGGGTTCGACAGGTGACGTTCAAATTTGAATGTTCTAGACTATTCTATCAATATTAACAAAATCTCTAGTAAAATACAAAAACAAATCTCACATTCATTTTAAAATAATGCATGTGGTAGTGCTTGTGAATAAATTACAATATATATATATATGTATATATAGTATAAATATAATATTTTAACCCTCACGATTATGGAGGAAAGTAAGATGTTGGGGCTGATTATAAATACAATATAGTTAATGTTTATTGTCCTTGTAGTTATGATACATGTATAACACAACTTTTATGTACAGTCGCAGCTGGCACTGTTAAAATGCATATTTTAAATATTGCATGATAATAAAATATTTCGAATAATTTGTTGTTTTATTTTTATATGTGCGACCCACCTCAGTTCAGTTAATTGTTTTTTTGGCCCACCAACCGATTTGGATTGGGCACCCCTGGTGTAAATGATTAGTCAATTCATATATAGTTTCTATCTTATTTTTATGGTAAATGAAATGAGTTATGTGTCTTAGCTTTAAATATCCTTCAAGTTTCATGTAAATTACTAGAAATGTTTCATAACCTCATATTTAATACATATTTGATACACATATTTAATTAGTATTTAATTTTTGGATGTATGTTCTTAACTTTCTGATAGTAAAGGCCCTGTATGTATAACCACGCTAAATGTCATTACTGTTTTAAAAGAAATCCAATTTCTTTTCTGAATAGCCAAAGCTGTATATTTTCTCCTTTGTATTAGGACTTCTTTATTCATATTTTAAGAATAAAAGGGTGGTTAATAGAATTGATAAGATAACTGATACTTTTTTCTTTTTTTTTTTTTTTTTAATCTTGAACTTCAACAATCAGAGAATTATTGTTAAAATCTTAAGGTATATTATAAATCTTAAGGTAATGTCTCCCCCATTCGATTGGTCCCTGTAAGAAAGTCAGCTAATTAGTGTGATTGATAAGACAAGTAATAAATTTTTTTAGTTGTGAGATTAGACAGTCTGGAGTTTAATGTTAACCCACTGAACGGACGCGTCGACGGGGGTTCGACAGCGAATTCCTGTTCGAAAATTGACCTGTCGACCCCTTCTCGTTCGCACTCGTATAACACACTTTTGAGGGAAAAAAAAATATTGCAAAGCGATAATAAATGAAAGAAACTAATTTTGCGCAACGGAACTCCTTTACCTTACACAGAAAATAACTTAAAAGTAGCCTGACAACTTTTAAACCGGCAACTCTAGTATGGTACGGTAAGTTCCGTCTGGAATTTACGAAAAGGGTGACTGTTTTGAAAGGGAAAAAGGTGGGGAGGGTGGTCGGTGGATGGGTTAAAATCTTAAAGAAAACAACCCTTAACTTCCTCTTCAAAATGAGTTGAATTTTAAACTTAATTAAGGGGACTATGGACTTTAGAAAATGTTTTTAGAAATTATTAACTTAAATACATGAAAATTTATAAGCATATACAATGAAGTATAAGTGTCATAATCACATTTCAAAATTATTTTAAATCAAATAGCATTACAAAAATCTTTCCTGCAAACTAATTTGCATTTTTTCTGTTATTTATGCTTTATTACTACTTTTCATCTAAGAATATATCCGACAAAAAAATATATTTCAGACATATTTAAGTATTATTTTGTGATATATTTAATAGTTAATTCATAGGAAAAAATTTTATGTCCCTGCATAGAATTTTTTGTTAACATTCAAACTTTCTAAATGTAAACAGTATTTTAACCCTTTCACTGGCCATTTATTTCTCACACAACAATTTCAAAATTTCAAAACAGAAATGCTAATTATAGTCAGTTGATCAAACAATAGATGACAGTGGAAAACTGTTGCGAGAATCAGTCTTCCCATTGTTATAATAGCAAGGCCAGTATATTATATTGAGTTTTGTACTTCACAAGTGTATTTTGTAAGATCGTGCAGGTAGTAAGTAATTTTTCTACAGCCTTTGAAAGGATTAATAATCTGAATGAAGTCACAATTAAACTTATGACTTATCTTTAAAAAATTAAGTAGATAGAAGCATTTAAAAAATTGATATGAAAATTCATAGTCAATCAATTACTCAATAATATAACCTGATCTTAAGAAAAAAATTTATGATATACTTCAAGTTATATGAGTGCAAATACTCGTAACTCTAAGGTAAAAATTTATGAAAACACTTTGTAATATTCACCATCCTTTTAAATATTGTTTTGAATATATCTGCATTATGCTCTGCAATATTAAAATATGTTTTAAATTTATTTCTGATAGATGTTCCAAGACATGCTTGAAATGTGGAATGCGTGTGACAAGTACAGGTGACAACATGATGCCATCTTGTGACTCTAGATTCCTAACCCTGCCTCCTTTTTCACATTTATCATTTCTTGTAAAAAGACTAACCTAAAAATGATAGATCTATTCAGGTAGATTATTTGTTATATACATAATATATAATTGCACGTTATCTGACATTTTTTTCGTTGTTGTAAGAATTCTGCTACTGACTTAAACGGGTCATGTCGACTTTATAATCCAGGAATAGTGCTTTAACTGAGATAATACGTGGCACATATAGAAGCCATTTAAACTTACAAGTGTATAATTAATCTAAGTCGAGCCTTGTTTCATGAATAACTAAAAAATAAGTATAAACTGACTTAAAGCAAACCAAAATAAATTATTTTCACTATTTATAAAGCTTTCAGAACTTAATTTTATAACTCAAAATAAAAAGGAAAAAACTGTTATTGTTTTACCTCATATTTAATTGTTCCTTATACCAAGACTACAAAATTTATTGATGCAAATACACATAAATTAATTCTTATTTCAAATTATAATACTTATAAAAATTGAGAATTTTTTTAATGTTCTTGTGAAGAGAATTGTAATGAAGCTTGTGATTAGCCAAATGTAAAACATGATTTTTTTTTAAATTTTAGTTTAATTACAATAAATATGTAAATTTTAAATAAATCCTAATGAGGCTAAATTGTCACCTATAAAAATGCATATATTAATATGATTCCTCTTTGTTTATGTAGATGTATTTGTATAATCAAGCATTATTTTTTTTTTTTTAATTTTAATTTGCACTTTATGGGAGAACTGGGTGATATTCCAACACAAGGTTGGACACCCAAAAAACTCTATGCAAAGCATTAGGTATGCATTTTGTTCTAGCAGGTTGTATGTTAAGGTATATAGATATATATTAAGGTAAAAATTTGAAACAATATGTTATTATTATAGTTTTTTAACTAAGTAAAAAATACAGCTGTTAAATATTTACAGCTGTTAAATATTTACATAAATTATAGCTATAATAATCAAAAAATTGTACATTTTTATATAGTCAGTGCAATATTTGTTTGAATTATAAATTTTATGAGTTCTGCCACAGGTTACAAAATTAAACATACAGTCCTCGTGTAACCCATGGCCATCTGTGGTCATCTATAGTCTAATACCAGCACAAGCTCTTTTGGCTCATTAATACTTTATTTAATGATTCATATAGTTTATGTGCATATATTTGACATATAATATCACTCAGATTTGAGTTTTTAAAGGTATTTATGATATTAATTGGATTACTTAAATCAGTTTTTAAAACTTTATATGTTATATATAATTTTAAATGGTGCTACAGTGTTGACGGTAATATGTCAAACTTATTAATGCTTCTTTAATTTATATTGTTTTCCTGTGATATATATATATAAGTATGCAATGCAATGTCACTCATATCCAATTTTTTTAAAGGTAAATATCAAACTAATTTGGTTATTCAAATCTGATGATTATAATAAGAAGTAAAATAGAATATCTCTTCCGTTTGCATTATTTCTTTCAACTTGTATAAGTAGACGTGATTCAAGTTTGTTGTCAGTATCAGGATTTTTGCAACTATTTATTGGAACCGGTGATGGTCCTTTTGCTAAAACCTTTAGTGTGTGGTTTTGCGAAGTGACCTCTTTTACTTGTGATAATTGCATGATCAGAAGTGGTCAGGCCCTAGATTCAAAAGAGAGAAAAAACACTAGGAAACAAGCATGTCAGTTTTTTCCTGTCCAGTAACTTCTTGGATACAGTACCTGCCAGTTCATATATACCAAAGAAGGATTTGCTATTTTAAAGTCAAAAATGGGGCTGCTGTTTCAAAATGTAAATGTGCTTTTTTGTAATTCAAGGACAAAAAAAAAGCCTATTTCTCTGTGTTTCTATGCAATAAAAAATTATCCTACATAAGCAGACATGCCAACTGCTCTGGTTTCGGCGGCGTTGCTCCGCAGTAATGATAAAAATTGGTAACTCCACAACTCGTCAAATTGTTTCGCAAAATAAAAAAAAATTTGTTTTGGAGGAAAAATTTCGTAAGTTTTATCAAATCTCATAATTTCTGAAGAATTTCTTTTCTCCGCTATTTGCAGCTAATAAATATTGCTAAATAGGCCTAACCTACAGCAAAATGTATATATTCAGAAGGGTAAGATGGCGAGGAAATTCTAAACTGTGAACACTTAGATACAGTTTGGTATAAAATCAGTTGCTTAAGACAGGGTTCCCACGGTCCTTAAAAGTCCTTAAGAACTTAATTTTAGCTTTAATTTTTAAGGGCCCTTAAAACTACTTAATTTTTACATGGTTTCTGCACACCTGTAAAGTCGGGGAAAATCATGGATTTAGACAGTGGATTAATTTTGTCATGAAAAGTCTTGATTTTTCAGTAAAATGAATAAAAGTCATGAATCCGCTAAACTACAGATTTAAAAAAAAAATGCAATGAATTGTTTAATTCTATTTTTACTTGTCATTTGACTGAAGTTACTGAGTTTGGTATTTATGTATTATCCTATCGACCCTATTGCCAAGTAAAATTTGTTCACCAAGGAAACTCAAAGCAAGAAAGCTTAATGGGTGGGTAAATGTATATTATTCTGGTTTTTTCTTAAATTGTAGATTAAAGTTTTATTAATATAATAATTAATATTTTTTAATAAAAATTAAGATTTTTGCACAAAATATAAGTTTATCTCTAGGGATACTGTATATAAACATTATAGAGTTATATTTGGCTATTATTTATTCATGGTCACCTGGATAATACCAAAGTACCCTGAATTCAAATTGGAAACATTTTGATTGAAAAATTGCTATATGATTAAACTTAGGTATATAGTTACAACAATTTATTTTTATGTATGTGAGTTTATAAACACTATTAAAGTAAGTTTATAGTTTTTTTATGATAAAATTCCTGTAATTTCTCTAAAAGCATATATTTTATTTGTATGTACATGAGAAGTTTTATTCATATATACTTTTAACGAAAGCTTTTTAAATTCATGGAAAATGATCTGCTAAATCAGGGAAAGTCATGAAAAGTCATGGATTTGAAAAATTTTATTTTGGCAGATACCCTGTTTTTATCAAAGGTCCTTAAAAACTCTTTAATTTTTAAATTTGAACACTATCAATTTCATTCATGGAAAGATATAAAAGAAAATTTTGCTGAGTTACAAAACTTGAGGGAAAAAATTTCTGATACAAAAAAGAAATCTGTTGAATTTTCAAAATGAAATTATTTATGTATGTGAATTTGCACTGTTATAAATTTCTTTGTAAATAGTAAATAAATATTTGTTAAAGTTCCTAACATTCTTCTACATTTCCTAACTAAAAGTGCAGTATTAATAGTAAATAAAATCCTCAAATACATATATGATGTCAGGATATTACTGTAGTAATTCAAATTCCTTTCCTTGATATCCTTAAAAAATTATGAAAATACTTTTAGCTTATTAGTACTTTTTATGGTCACGAGCTAGAAAACATATTTGACAAACAAATAATCTTTCGCATACTGAAAAGGTTTAAAGTATAAAGTCAGCTGCACTTTTCTCAGAGCTAACAGTCGAGCAGATTTTAATTAAATGAAGCATGGATGGTGGGGGGTTTGTAGATATTTTGGTTACTTATGGAAGTTTAATTTTCTTTGGATTGAATGTAATAGAAAAGTCCAAAACTTTCTTTTTTCCAGGCAATATCAGGTCTTATCAGCTAGTATATAGAAGCACACAGACACACACACACACACTAAACCCTCAGAAAGTACTGTTTATAATATTGTGTTTTATTCACAACTTATTTTTAGTTCAATCACTCAAAAAACTTTAGATGTACATTTTTTTTAATTAGTTTTTGTCAAATAGATTTATCTTATGTTAATTGTTATGTATTTTTAAAAACTTAATTCTTAAATATTGTAGGGTATTTATTGAACATGCCTTGTCTGGTTCATAATCATTAAAATATATTCCTCAGGAAATAGGGTTTATGTTGTTATGCTGCGTATTTCAAGTAGGTCCGTATAAAAAGTTACTTTAGTCCTTAGAAAGTCCTTAAAAAGTCCTTAATTTTTCTTCTGGAAAAAGAGTGGGAACCCTGTTAAGAGATCACAATGCAGCAATCAAATACAAAGTTTTACCAAAAATAAAGCTAAATATATTGCTGTTTCCACATGGTAATGCTGCATGTGAAAGAGTTTTCAGTACTGTGCGGGAAAAACCAAACTGAATTTAAGTCAAATTTGGGAAGACAAACTTTAGAATCTCTAATGATAGAAAAATGTAAATATTTTAATCAGCGTCAATGTTGTTAAAAGAAGAATTTTGCTGAAAAAGAAATTGTTAAAGCTAAAAAATCTACTTATACATTGTTAAATGCATAAATTTTAATTTACCTTTAATAGTATGTTAATTTTTAATTATTAAATTTGCTCAGTTTTAATTTAGAAATTAATCTATATAAAAATGAATTTGTGTCTGTCTGTACTCGATAGACTCAAAAACCATGCATCCAATTGACGTGAGAAATTGGGAAATTCTTAGTTATATTCCTAGGAAGGTTTTTGTAAATTTTTAGCATTCGACATCTATTCCTTCCCCCTTTTTCGAGCATTTCATGTCATTATTCTAAGCATTATTTTCCCTGGTTAAACGCAAACGATTAATTTTTTAATTTATCTCATCATAACTAAGTGAAAGAAGCAATATTTCTAGCAATGTGACACCATTCCATATAATTGCAGTTTTCCTTGGTTAAAAGCATTAGATTAAAATTTTCTATATATCACATAAATAGATGAAAACTATTTTTATCATCATGACGTAATTTTTTTAAAATATCTGATTTATTCATTTCTTATTTTATATTATTTAAACATCGTCTGCATAGTATCCATTCGATTTGACCTTTAAATTTAGATATAAAGTGATTGACTTTCATTTCTATGTGACGTAAATTATAGCATTTTTATGTAAGAACTAATTTTAAATTCGATTCTTGGTTAATTTTTACATTACAATGAAATGTTTATGAACAATATTCTAACAACGAAAAGTACAAATTTCAGTGACTCTTATAGGAAAATAAAAACCTACCATTCATTTTGCAGGGAAAAAAATCTTTGTTTAAAAGTAATATATTAAGTTCACCATAGAGAAGTACGAACACAGTTGCTAGTAAAATATATAATTATACATAATTTGTTTGTATTAATTTAAAAATTGTTTTATGTATGTAAATTATATACGCGTTTGCTTTGTTGGGTAGCATGTTAAATTTTAAAACCGTGCTGTTGCTCCTGACAGAGTTGACTGAATGTTGGCATGCCTGCATAAGTAGGGAGAACTTAATTTTAAAATTTAAAGCAGTATGATAGTGATATAGCTTTCAATGTAAATCATACTGGCATAGTTGAGTCAGCAAAAATATTTTGTAATATTAGAAATATATTTTTATTAAAGCTATAAAAATATTTCTTATTTAGGTTAACATTGTGAATTTCCTTTGGACTTATAATGTGTGAAAAAGGATCGATATTTACCTGTATGGGTAATAGAAACAGTTGTAAACTATGCATACTGAAACTTTACAAAACCTCCAGCAGTTGTTTGTTGTTGCCATATATATAATGCAATTGGATTTACTTTCCCTTGAGAAAAGCTTTATGCACTAAACATATATATAAATATATATGTCTATTTAACTGGAATGTAAAACAACGAAAATACTTTTTAATGAGAAATAGCAGCCCTGTTTTAATTTCTTTTGTATTTACAAATTAACTAGCTTTGAGTAGAAAATTTTATCTTCAATTTTTTAATAAAATATTTTAGCATGTATGCAAATTCTGTACAAAAAGAAAAAAATATGTAAACTTGAAGAATGTTTCAAGTTTTGTAAGTAGATTTAGATGATGCTATGTGCAATGTATTCAGCATTTTTCCTTAAGTCTCGCATCTAATAATTTTTTATAGATATAAGAGTATATATATATATATATATATATAAATATATATACATACATAATGTGCTAAATTCATCAGCAGTCAGCAATCTGTTTGTATTATTCCAAGGCATGCTAAACCATACTATATTTTTAAATCTGTTTTGTACAAAGTCTCTAAATAAATAATTCAGTTCATTTAGGTGAGATAAAAATGTTTCTGCTTCCATTTTCTATCAAAATTTTAAGCTGTACATAAAGGTACTCTTTTTTAAAGTAGCTAATGTTTTTATATTCGTTATTAATTTTTTGTATTTTGTTCGACGTAATTTAATATTATATGAATATTTTTCTTCAACATTAAAAAAAAATTTGATTAGACTTAAAATTGGTCCTAATTAAAGTTAAAATTAGTATTTAGTATATACAATTATAGATGTCTAAGGAAGAAGTATAATTAATACAGAAATTAAGCATTAAAATATAAATAAATAGATAAAAATTAGCCAATAGTAAATATCTTTTATATACAGGGGTGATTGTGTTTTAAGGATATCCCAGAATTCCAGATTTTTTCAATTATTCCGGGTTTAAAAGTAATATCTACTGGGTTAAGATTTCCCCCATTGTAGTTTGAATGTAAAGAAGAAAAAAAAAATTTAAACTAAAAAGGCTCCTCATCAAACTTTCGTAACACAACTTAATTTAATATTATGTGAATATTTTTCTTCAACATTAAAAAAATTTAATTAGGCCTAAAATTGGTCCTAATTAAAGTTAAAGTTAAATTAGTTTTTAGTATTCAGTTATAGATGCTTAAGGAAGCAAGTATAATTAATGCAGAAATTAAGCATTAAAATATAAATAAATAAATAAAAATCAGCCAATAGTAAATATCTTAATATACAGAGTATAACAGAGTAATATAACATACACAGAGTATAACATAATATAACATACTTAATATATAATAAATATCTTTTATATACAGAGATGATTGTGTTCAGAGAATACCCCAGAATTCCAAATTTTTTTTTTTCAATTATCATTCCGGGTTAAAAAATAATATCTACTGTTTGAAGATTTTCCCCCATTGTAGCTTGAATTTAAAGAAGAAAAAAATTTTAAATAAAAAGGCTCCTCATCAAACTTTCGTAACACAACTTAATTTAATATTATATGTATATTTTTCTTCAACATTAAAAAACATTAATTAGGCTTAAAATTGGTCCTATTTAAAGTTAAAATTAGTTTTTAGTATACAATTATAGATGCCTTAAGAAGCAAGTATAATTAATACAGAAATTAAGCATTAAAATATTAATAAATGAATAAAAATTAGCCAATAGTAAATATCTTTTATATACAGAGATGATTGTGTTCCGAGGATACCCCAGAATTCCAGATTTTTTTTCAATTATCATTCCGGGTTTAAAAAGAATATCTACCATGTGAAGATTTCCCCCATTGTAGTTTGAATGTAAAGAAGAAAAAAAAATTTTAAATAAAAAGGCTCCTCATCAAACTTTCGTAACACAACTTAATTTAATATTATATGAATATTTTTCTTCAACATTAAAGAAAAATAATTAGGCTTAAAATTGGTCCTAATTAAAGTTAAAATTAGTTTTTAGTATACAATATAGATGTCTAAGGAAGCAAGTATAATTAATGCAGAAATTAAGCATTAAAATATAAATAAATAAATAAAAATTAGCCAATAGTAAATATCTTTTATATACAGAGATGATTGTGTTCCGAGGATACCCCAGAATTCCATATTTTTTCAATTATTCCAAGTTTAAAAATAATATCTACCAGGTGAAGATTTCTCCCATTGTAGTTTGAATTTAAAGAAGAAAAACAATTTTTAAATAAATTAAAAAGGCTCCTCATCAAACTTTTGTTATCACTTGTGTTTCGTGTTTCAACTGTAGAGTGAGTATTCTACTACAGTCAGCATTGTTGGCCATCGTGGAGGGTAGAACAGAAGAGGTGATTTGCTGAACTGTAAGCTTCGACATTTGAATAGGTTTTAATTTATGTAAGCATAGCATTGTGGGGAAGGGGGTAATATTGTACTTCTGTGTCTGGTTATAGTTTACTCAAACATTTATTGCAACAGAAAACAGATTATAAGTAAAGTGTATTTGATACTCAAGATTTAAAAATCGAATTCTAATAAGATTAATTTGTTTAACATCTAAAAGTAAGATTCTTCAATAGAAGTTTGGTAATTTTTTTCATTTTAATTGTTAAAATTAATACAGTCTCTTGAAATTTACTAACAATTCTTTAAATCTAATATTAGTAACATGCAATTATTCATTATATGTAATTAACTTTTTTTTTAGTTCAGTGTTTTTGATTACGAATGATATAAATTTCAGGGTTTACCTAGAGACACAATCACCCCAGTATATAATATCTTTTATATAATATTATTTTATCATTTATTTGTGTGATTAAATCATCAGTTTTCTTCTTTTTTGTAGAATTGACCTTTTTTTGTCGTGTAGTCGTCTTTTAACATTTGTACAACTTTGCTCTTTTGTAACCTTTGAATAAACTGAAAAAAAAAATTAACAAATTGTTTAATATTATTTGTGAAAAATATCAAATTTATTCTGAAAATAAAATATATTTTTTTTTTAATGTTGAAATATCAAATTTATTTAAAAAATAAAATTAAATATTTTATCTTGTTTTTTTTTTCTTTCTTTCTTTTTTTTCCTATTTCGAAAAAGAAAAGAATTAACTGAAATGGTACAACATATTAAGAACATTAATGATTGATTAAATTCATATTTTGTTCCATTAAGTAATTAAGTAATTTAAAAAAAGAAAAGGAAGTAAATTGGCAGTTGATTTTTTTTACCCAAATCAAATCAAAATGTATTTTAGCGATTTTTATGGTTTAGTAATGCCTTGTTAAGATACTAAATATTTCTGAAATTGAATTATAGAATGTATTTAAATGTAAATATTGTTTTCAAAACCAAGAAGTGGCAGTTTTCTAATATTACAAACTGAGGTTGTTTCTTTTTAATTTTTTTTTTTTTTAGAACATTTCTTCCCACGAAATGCTACCAAATCTCATAACAAAAAGATCAGTTGTTAATAAAGTCATCATCATCATCGTATGTTACCTGTTAAATATATCTCTTCAAGTTTTGTGATCAAAGAAAATGTATAATTGTAAAAAAAAAAAATGAAAAAAATTGCATTCTGTTTTATTATTAGTTACTGATTACTTTGTGTCATATAATGGGTTATTTGCTTGAATGCAAGCCAAGAGTCAAATGTATATTCAGCTATAAATATTCAACATGATATAAATGTGTTTATAAAGTTTATTAATGTTTAACGTAGGTATGTGTTCATTGTTTAGTGAAAATTTAAGCTTTTATTGCACTGATTAATTCTGAAATTGCATCTCATTAAAAACTGCATTTTTATATGTTTGTAGAAATTTATTTTAACTTTGTTACTTTTTTTGAAAAATTTCAGAAACAGTTTATGTTGGTTTTTATCGAGGTATCATCTTGCTTGAGTAAAGCGTGCTTTGATTCAGTGTTTTTCTCATTTATATATTTGTTATTCGTGTAAAATGGGAAAAAAAATTATTGCTTGTGTTTTTTTTATTTTGTTTTGTATAGTTGAAAAAAGCCAAGTATTTTAAGTGGATATTGTGTAATGTTTGACTAATATAAATTGTTAGAATTTTGCAGATGAATCGAAGTTCTGGGGAATAAAAAACTCATCTACTATTCATCTTTTTTCCAGCATGTAAGATTTTTTTTTCCTTATTTGAATTTGAATACAAAATTATCATAAGAACCCAGTTTAGTATATTCAGATTGAATTTCTAGTTACTTAGTCTTATTTCTAGATCAATTATATATATTTTAGTGAAAATTCCATTTACATGGTTTCCGCGCACCTGAAAAGTCATGGAAAATCATGGATTTAGACAATGGATTAATTTTGTCATGGAAAATCTTGATTTTTCAATTAAAATGAGTAAAAGCCATGGAAAGTCATGGATCCGTTAAACTACCGATTAAAACAAATGCATTGAATTGTTTAATTCTATTTTTACTTGTCATTTGACTGAAGTTACTGAGTTTAGTATTTATGTATTATCATATTGACCCTATTGCCAAGTAAAATTTGTTCACCAAGGAAACTCAAAGCAAGAAAGCTTAATGGGTGGGTAAATGTATATTATTCTGGTTTTATCTTAAATTGTAGATTAAAATTTTATTAATATAATAACAATTTTAAATAAAAATTAGTTAAGATTTTTGCACAAAATATAAGTTTATCTCTAGGGATATTGTATATAAACATTATAGGGTTATATTTGGCTATTATTCATGGTCACCTGGATAATACCAAGTAACCTGAATTCAAATTGGAAACATTTTGATTGAAAAATTGCTATATAATTCAACTTAGGTATGTAGATACAACAATTTATTTTTATGTATGTGAGTTTATTAACACTTATAAAGTAAGTTTATAATTTTTTTTATGATAAAATTCCTGTAATTTCTCTAAAAGCATATATTTTATTTGTATGTACATCAGAAGTTTTATTCATATATACTTTTAACGAAAGCATTTTAAAATCATGGAAAATGATTTGCTAAATCAGGGTAAGTCATGAAAAGTCGTGGATTTGAAAAATTTTATTTTAGCAGATACCCTGTAAATAGTAAGTAAAGAATGAAAAAAAAAGGTGTAAAATATATATTTAAATAAGAAATAGCGTAAGTAAATAAAGAATCTATAAACATATAATATAAATCCTATTCCATTGAAATACTTTATGCAGCGTAATTAAATAACGCGTTGCTACTTTGTTAATTTCATGAATTTAGGCTTAATAGCATAAAACTCTCCGGCCCACGATACTCACTAGCGAAAGTGACTGCCGGCCTCAGAGAAAAGCGAACGTTTGTGCTTCCCGTCGCGAAAGGGTTAATAAACACAAATTTTCACTTGCATTTACTTCAGTACAGTAGTTCAATCTAAATAGTTCTCAAAAAGATATCAAGTTTAATATTAGTTCTAAATAACGATTAAAATTAAAAGTAATTTCTAATGTTCGTCTTTTTTCCTTGATAAATTAATAAATAAACAAGTTTTAAAAAGTGTACATATTATTTTAATTTTTATAACATTTTTAACTTTATCATCATGTAATTTAGCTAATTATCAAAGTTATTGATATCGAATAAATCAAATTGCTGACAGTTTTTTAGATTTATGAAATCATTGTTAAATCCTACAGTAAGATTATATTTAATAAATATTAGTTTTTAATCATTTTTTGTTATAATATGAAGAAAAGTATGAAAAATGTTGTTTTAGTATATGCATATGAGAAGGAACAATTAATGTATAATTAAATGTTTTTATTGTTTTGTCTACTTAAGTTAAGATGCATAAGTTTTATTTTATCTTTTCCTTGATAAATTAATAAATAAACAAGTTTTAAAAAGTGTACATATTATTTTAATTTTTATAACATTTTTAACTTTATCATCATGTAATTTAGCTAATTATCTCTTATGTTATTGATATCGAAAATGAAAAAGTAAATGATAGAAAATAAATCTAATAATTTCTTGACAGTTTTTTAGCCATTTGCAAAATCATTGTTAAATCCTACATTAAGATTATATTTAATAAAAATTAGTTTTTAATCATTATTTGTTATAATATGAAGAAAAGTATGAAAAATGTTGTTTTAGTATATGCATATGAGAAGGAACAATTAATGTATAATTAAATGTTTTTATTACAGTTTTGTCTACTTAAGTTAATTGATGCATTTTTAAGTTTTATTTTTGGTCTTTTTCTTGAAAAATTAATAATTAAACAAGTTTTAAAAAGTGCAAATATTCTTTTTTAATATTTATACCATTTTAACTTCATTCATCATCATGTAATTTAGCTAATTATCTCTTATGTTATTGATATCGAAAATGAAAAAGTAAATGATAGAAAATAAATCTAATAATTTCTTGACAGTTTTTTAGCCATTTATGAAATTATTGTTAAATCCTACATTAAGATTATATTTAATAAAAATTAGTTTTTAATCATTATTTGTTATAATATAAAGAAAAGTATGAAAAATGTTGTTTTAGTGTATGCATATGAGAAGGAATAATTAATGTATAATTAAATGTCTTTATTACAGTTTTGTCTACTTAAGTTAATTGATGCATTCTTAAGTTTTATTTAAAATCCTGAACAGTATCAAGTAACAAAAAATTTTGAGTAATGAAGACTAATATTCCTACTGCAAAAATTAATTTAATATAATTGAAATAATTATTTGATTATTTATAGATTAAATTCAAAGCATAATTTATACCTCAATTGTAAAATAGCATAAAATTTCATGTAAACCTTTTTTTTTTTTTTTTTTTAAATTCTGTCAAATTAAAATGTATAAACTTACAAATATTTATCGCAAATTGAAAATGAATACTTTTCTTTTGCTAATTTAGTACATTAATTTTTCATCTGTGAAGTTTTAACAATTTATATGATTAATGTTGTTTTGTTTGAAACTAGAGTTTCTGGGGGGAAAAACTGCCAAATGTGTCCATATTTTAGTTATAGTCACTATGTTTCTGTATATTTTAATTTGAACAAGTTTACTATTGTTGCGCCAATTTGTTGTTATTTTTAATTAACTAATATGTTATACATCATGTCAAATAACAGTGTGTAGCAGGTGTTTATAAGCTTTTTGTGCTTATAGGGAAAACCAAATATTTTGTCCACTGTGATAAAAGCTTAAAACAATTCCGCCTTTTTTTTTCTTTTTTTTTTTTTTCTTTGTTATGAATTTATAGACAGTGTGTGAAATGAATTCACCTGCCTTGTCATGAATGTGGGTCATATTTTATATTGTTCCATATTTTTTATAATGTCACTATAAATCATCTTATTTGTAAGTTTATTGTTTTGCAAATTTTTTCTTCTTAAAAAAAAAACTTTTATTTTTGGCTTTTGTTTACCAGGGTTTATGCAACATATTAAAAAACATAGAAAATGATGTCACTATGCACTATGAAAAACACTTAAGGTTGCTTTCTGGTTATTTAGAATCTTATATTCAAAATAGAATATTTTTATCAATGTAGGATATAATATATATAGAAATATTAAGTGAGTCACTTTTTTTTTTCTCTCTCTTCAAAGATTTTTTATAAGGCTTCCATAAAATGAAAAGATTATATAGGTTTTCTTCTCCTCCCCCCCCATATAAACTGATTTTAATTTACTTTTTTTATTACGTCTTCCTAACTGGTGGCTGAGTAGGTAGGGCACTGCTCTTTGGTACCAAAGTTCATGAGTTTGAGTCCCACTGATGACATGGATATTTGTAGTTATTCAGAATCAGCTTTAAGCAGTAGGTCCCAGTCTCATTAGCCCTCATGTAGCAAAATATTTGACTGTAGCTCTCCAAACGAAACCGAAACTGATCACCTTATCATGGAAGTAATTTTATATTGCAGAGTAACTTCTGTATATCCTTGTGATATTTTATGTATTTTATTTTTGCAAGCAGGAGAAAAAATGCCATAGTGACATTTGTAATTTTAAAATATGCTATGATATTATGCCCCCTTTTTTTATAGCCTAGGGTTATGGGTATAAAACCTTAACCTTAACCTATTGACGTGTGGTGGTTGTGCCATGACGCCACATGTTAATTAATATTTTTCTAGGCTTTATAAAGATATATGCATAAAATTTTGGGTTTTCTTAAGTTTTGAACACTTAAAACCATAACTTAATTGCTTTTTTTCTTTGAAATGTTCATCTTTAAACTTGCTTTAAATAGAATTTGAGTTTTTATGCTTATGGCCCCAAATAAATATACTTGGCAAAAAATCGGTATAAATTATTTAGTTATGTAACTATTACATCATTTTAATAATGATTATTTTCAAAATAATTAAAGTTTAAAAAGGTATAATTTTCATGCGGTATAACTTTCAGAATTAAACTCCTCTCATTAAGAAATGTTTAACTTTTTTTATTTTAATATATTTCACATTTGTAAGGTTCATAGGTAACATTTATAATACCTAAGAATTTTTAATTATACACATCAAAGGGTTAAACAAGGCTAAATTAAGATTGTGTATATATTTGTTGCATTTAATCCAAATGCACAATAGGTTGAGTCATATCCATGTGTAATGCAGATACAAATTTATGCAACATACGATAAAAATCGAGAAATCGCTATGCACTTTGCCCATTCAGTTCAATTGGGTATTGAGCTTATAAGTAAAACAATTTCTTATATTGAAAAAAGATCAGCCTTAATGTGCTGAGTTATAATTAGTCAGGTTTCATAAATTTATCTAAATATTGAAAATTATCATCTCTATTATCAATATGCAGTATTATTGCTACTATTATTAAAATCTTGAGAAACACACCAAATTGTTTTTTTAATTGTTGGGATGAGTTCTTGCTCCATTTTAATTGCATGTTTATAGAAATTATTAGAAATTATTAAATAATGTGTAGTTAGTTCCATTAATAGTTCATTCCCTAAGTTTATCATTGACTTGTTACAATAGTATAATTTTATTAAAATCTTGTTTATTTTTTTCTATTTTTGCCTTCTTTTTTGTTACTATCAAGATTGAAATTTTATAAAATTCAAAAATTGCCTATATGAATCACTGGGATAGACAGTGTCCTTGTTTCTTTTTAAATCCATGTTTATAAAAAAAAAATTAGTAAATATTAAAGAATATATAAGTACAATAGAACCTCGGTATAGTGACTCCCTGTGGGACAAACATCTTATGGTCGTTGTAACGAAATGAAAAAATTAAAAAAAAAATTGAGCAAAGAAATGAACCAACATTACATACCTAGAGAACACTTCTATTTACTTTTACTTCCATTACTGAATTTTTGAAAAAAAAAAGTCTTTGATTGATGCCTGTTTCAAGTTCATTTGGGAATTTTTCATTATCGCTGATTCCATATCCGTTAGATTTTGAAGAATATCTTCAGAATTAAATTGTCCTTCAAAATATTGACGCAATTCATTGATTGCATTGAAGGCTTCTTTTTCATTCACTTTTTTGAAAACTTGGAAGATTTCTTCATTTCCGGTAATACTGGCAATAAAATTGCCCTCATTCAAATTTTCTATGCAGCACTGTAAGTTTCGTCTACCGCAACGAACTCATCAAAAGATAATTGAAGATTTATTTCTCCCTTTTTTGTCATTTTTATAAAAACACAAAGAGAGAAGTACATTTCTTGATAAAGTACAATAATTTAAATAGCCCATTGCTCAGATTCTGCAGACTAAAATTGGTGGTCTTTTAACGAAAATATATGCTTCGTTGTAATGATTCAAATTAACATTATTTATGGTAAAATAATACTTTTTAAGATTTTTTACTATTGTTAAAAAGAGGTTCTACTGTAGTTTTATTATAATGTAATATGCTGGATTATGATTAGAAGTGCATGTTATAAAAGTTATCTAATATTAGTGATGAGTAAATAGTCTCATTACTGCCTTAACCTGCAGGATTACATTCAGATTCTTAACGTAATATATTTTTTTTAAATCTTTGTAATTATTTTTAGTTTAATTATTATTATTATTTTAATAAACATCCTTATTATTACTATTCTTATCATTTTTATCATGATTAATTTTTTTTTTCAGTGCATATTTATAAAATTACTAGCAAATAATAAGTAGTGTGTAAGAAGCTTTATTATTTTATAAGATACAAGCATTATTTAAAAATTTCTTACTATTATTAGCATTTTTATCATGATTAAAATCTCAGGAGATCTTAATTTCTAATACTAATTATTGGGGTACATAAAGCCTCCTTTATTTTTTAGTGCATATTTATAAAATTACTAGCAAATAACAATTAATGTGTAAGAAGCTTTATTACTTTATAAGATACAAACATTATTTAAAAATTTCTTACTATTATTAGCATTTTTATCCTGATTAAAATTTCAGGAGATCTTAATTTCTTGTACTAATTATTGGGGTATATAAGCCTCTTTTTTAATTTAGTGCATATTTATAAAATTACTAGCAAATAATAAATAGTGTGCAAGAAGCTTTATTACTTTATGAGATAAAACATTATTTAAAAATTTCTTACTATTATTAGCATTTTTATCATGATTAAAATCTCAGGAGATCTTAATTTCTTGTACTAATTATTGGGGTACATAAGCCTCTTTTTTTATTTAGTGCATATTTATAAAATTACTAGCAAATAACAAGTAATGTGTAAGAAGCTTTATTACTTTATAAGATACAAACATTATTTAAAAATTTCTTACTATTATTAGCATTTTTAACATGATTAAAATCTCAGGAGATCTTAATTTCTTGTACTAATTATTGGGGTACATAAAGCCTCCTTTATTTTTTAGTGCATATTTATAAAATTACTAGCAAATAACAATTAATGTGTAAGAAGCTTTATTACTTTATAAGATACAAACATTATTTAAAAATTGCTTACTATTATTAGCATTTTTATCATGATTAAAATCTCAGGAGATCTTAATTTCTTGTACTAATTATTGGGGTACATAAAGCCTCCTTTTTTTTTCTTAGTGCATATTTATAAAATTACTAGCAAATAACAAGTAATGTGTAAGAAGCTTTATTACTTTATAAGATACAAACATTATTTAAAAATTTCTTACTATTATTAGCATTTTTATCATGATTAAAATCTCAGGAGATCTTAATTTCTTGTACTAATTATTTGGGGTACATAAGCCTCTTTTTTTTATTTAGTGCATATTTATAAAATTACTAGCAAATAACAAGTAATGTGTAAGAAGCTTTATTACTTTATAAGATACAAACATTATTTAAAAATGTCTTACTATTATTAGCATTTTTATCATGATTAAAATCTCAGGAGATCTTAATTTCTTGTACTAATTATTTGGGGTACATAAGCCTCTTTTTTTTATTTAGTGCATATTTATAAAATTACTAGCAAATAAATAGTGTGTAAGAAGCTTTATTACTTTATAAGATACAAACATTATTTAAAAATTTCTTACTATTATTAGCATTTTTATCATGATTAAAATCTCAGGAGATCTTAATTTCTTGTACTAATTATTGGGGTACATAAAGCCTCCTTTTTTTTTTCTTAGTGCATATTTATAAAATTACTAGCAAATAACAAGTAATGTGTAAGAAGCTTTATTACTTTATAAGATACAAACATTATTTAAAAATTTCTTACTATTATTAGCATTTTTATCATGATTAAAATCTCAGGAGATCTTAATTTCTTGTACTAATTATTGGGGTACATAAAGCCTCCTTTTTTTTTCTTAGTGCATATTTATAAAATTACTAGCAAATAACAAGTAATGTGTAAGAAGCTTTATTACATTATAAGATACAAACATTATTTAAAAATTTCTTACTATTATTAGCATTTTTATCATGATTAAAATCTCAGGAGATCTTAACTTCTTGTACTAATTATTGGGGTACATAAAGCCTCCTTTCTTTTTTTTTTTTTTTTTAGTGCATATTTATAAAATTACTAGCAAATAATAAATAGTGTGCAAGAAGCTTTATTACTTTATGATATACAAACATTATTTAAAAATTTCTTACTATTATTAGCATTTTTATCATGATTAAAATCTCAGGAGATCTTAATTTCTAATACTAATTATTGGGGTACATAAATAATAAGTAGTATGTAAGAAGCCTTATTACTTTATAAGATACAAACATTATTTAAAAATGTCTTACTATTATTAGCAGTTTTATCATGATTAAAATCTCAGGAGATCTTAATTTCTTGTGCTAATTATTGGTGTACATGAAGCCTTTTTGAGAGCATATTTATAAAATTACTAGCAAATAACAAGTAATGTGTAAGAAGCTTTATTACTTTATGAGATACAAACATTATTTAAAAATTTCTTTCAGAAATAGTAGAAACTATAAGAAATGATATGCCGCAGAGTTTGTGGGCTTGAATCCCAATGTGGGCATGGATGTTTATAGCCATTCGCAATCGAGTTTAAGCAATTACTCCCTGTCCCATTATTCCTCATGTAGTAAAACAGTAGAGAATAGTGTTCCAAATTTCATCGAATTGCATTGAAAAGTGATATATGCAAATATACATATATTTATATGTAGTTAACATATCAAAATACTCATAGATGAAACAGCAATATTAGATATGTCTAAAAATTTATTTTTGATTAATAACTATTAAAAAATAATAAATTTTTTATCTTATTTGAATTATCGATTTTATTGCATTACAAGTTATTTTCTATTACATCGTTTAATATAAATTGTTCAAAAATTCAATTCCAGAAAGCACTAATAATGGTTATAAAAAATTATATAATTAGAAAAAATTATTAAATTTATATTGAAATAATTGCTGAATACAAAAGAGCATAAACCCTGTGTATTACTTTTATCTCTTGAACTATAGCATGACATAATATGATATTATACTGGCTACATATATAATTGTGTTTTCACAGAAAATGAAAATTTCATGTTTGCCTTACAAATGAAATGCTCAAAAGCCCTAGGTGTAGCAAATCAATAAATTTAATGGACACAAATTTGTGTCAATTAAGTATTAAATGTCGTGTATAGATTTTTGAACACTTTGTAAATTCCTCATCACTGTCTGTCTGTAAACTTTCACATTTCAATTTATTTCTTTCATAAGTGCACCCTTTGTATATAATTTGGCTGTATTCATACTTAACTTTTAAATCACTCACTAGAATTGTTTTCTTGAAACATATGCTATTGATAAAAATATTTAATACTTATTAAGAAAATTGTATCTGTCAAAAGTAAATGCTTAAGGGGCTATGTGTTTGTTATGAGAAAGAATCTGTTTATAGACATGTTTATTTTGAATATCACAAGCTATTGAAAATGCTGTGTCATTTGAATTTAATAGTTTACATTGCTGCTATACTCCGAAATGTTTCTTTAAATTATCGACACATGTGTATGAAATCTCTAAAAGCATTTTGTACATTCTTATATTGCATGAACAAAATATATAGTCTTATAGTTTGGTCATAAGTTTTAGTTCAAAATTATGTATTTTTAAATAATTTAAATCCATTTTGTAATGCCATATACATGGTTTCCGCGCACCTGGAAAGTCAGGGAAAATCATGGATTTAGACAATGGATTAATTTTGTCATGGAAAGTCTTGATTTTTCAAGTAAAATGAGAAAAAGTCATGGATCCGCTAAACTACCGATTAAAAAAATGCATTGAATTGTTTAATTCTATTTTTACTTGTCATTTGGCAGAAGTTACTGAGTTTGGAATTTATGTATTATCCTATTGTAAAATTTGTTCACCAAGGAAACTCAAAGTAAGAAAGCTTAATGGGTGGGTAAATGTATATTATTCTGGTTTTTTCATAAATTGTAGATTAAAATTTTATTAATATAATAATTATTTTTTAATATAAATTAGTTAAGATTTTTGCACAAAATATAAGTTTATCTCTAGGGATATTGTATATAAACATTATAGGGTTATATTTGGCTATTATTTATTCATGGTCGCCTGGATAATACCAAAGTACCCTGAATTCAAATTGGAAACATTTTGATTGAAAAATTGCTATATGATTGAACTTAGGTATGTAGATACAGCAATTTATTTTTATGTATGTCAGTTTATTAACACTTATAAAGTAAGTTTATAGATTTTTTATGATAAAATTCCTGTCATTTCTCTAAAAGCATATATTTTATTTGTATGTACATCAGAAGTTTTATTCATATATACTTTAATGAAAGCTTTTTAAAGTCATGGAAAATGATCCGCTAAATCAGGGAAAGTCATGGATTTGAAAAATTGTATTTTGGCAGATACCCTGCTTATAGTTTGGTCATAAGTTTTAGTTTAAAATTATGTGTTTTTAAATAATTTAAATCCATTTTATTATGCTGTATGATGGTTGAAGAAGTAAGTCTCGACCCTTCCACACCAGAGTCTGGGGTTCAAATCCAGCTGTTGGCATGGATATTTGTAGCCATTTGGAATCAACATTAAGCAGTAGGTCCCAGTCTCATCAACCCCCATGTAGTGAAATAGTAGACCAATGCACCCATTTCACTAGATTAAATTATTTTTTTACCTAGATCAGTTTATATGACCTGATGATTAAAAATTATCTGTTAGCATTTATATTTCCCTAATAAATATGTGAGGCATTATTTGTTAGTTTTCACTACCATTTAATTTTATTTTAAACTGAAAGATAAATGATATAAAAACGACTGTATAATTAATTGTAATAGAACCTTTATTACCTAATCTCAATTGGACCATAATCACTTTGGATCAGTTAATAGAAGTAAAATTCAAACCGTGAATTATTTTCATAGTGTTCCCTATTTTTGGCATTTAATCTCTAAATCAAGGTTGGCTTGATTTGCCCAACACTAAAAAACCCAAGTGGGTTTTTCAAAATCTTTATTTAAAATTCCACATATTTAACTAATAATAAATATATTGAGTTAAATCTATAATATATATTACGTATTTCATCTTTGACAGTGATCGTAGAATTTTTTTTTAATTTGAGGGGGTCTAAACTGCTAGAAAAAAACAAAAACTTAAAAAATTTTCAGGGAAAAATAGTTATCTGTATAACAAATACAATAAAATCTAAATTAAACAAAATTAATAAGAATGTATAATGAAAAAAATAAGAATATTGAAGTATTACATGTCATAAAATTAATCGAAAAATGGACAAGAAAAATTGGGAAAAAAATATATGTATAACAACTGCAAATAAGTAAACATGGGGATAATATATATAATTAATTCTGCTACTTATCATATATAACTTACAAATTAACTAAAAAAACATCTTCTGAATGCTTTAATAACACAATACTGCTAATTAATATAGAACAATAATTGAATACATTTTATTGAAAAAAAAACTTCAAATGCAACTATTTCAAAGCGAACTTTTAGTATAAAATAATTGCCATTCAAAACTAGTTTTTTGATGTTAGAAACATTTTAGAGTATGTAAAGAATAATTTATTTTAAGATTTCAAAATTTCCTTTAATTTAGACAAAAATATCTTCTGCATAATTAAAAATTGATTTTTAAAATTTTTAACTTTAAATAGTGATTAACATTTTAAATTTATTTTAATCATACAATTAATTATATAT
The DNA here is from genome assembly GCA_032207245.1 of Pardosa pseudoannulata. Lineage (NCBI taxonomy): Eukaryota > Metazoa > Arthropoda > Arachnida > Araneae > Lycosidae > Pardosa > Pardosa pseudoannulata. The sequence goes on along the minus strand of CM063499.1, from coordinate 78,386,552 downwards.
CCTGTCCTCTTACATAACAAAAAACCTGAATAGTTTTTAAATCCCCAAAAAGCATCTAAAACCCTTTAAAGTATAGAAAAACCCTGAAAAAACCCACTGGGTTGGGTTTTTCTGAAAAAAAAAAAAAACCGAGTTTTTGTCAACCCTGCTCCAAAGTCACTATTTTCAGTCAAATGTGTCATGTAATTTCTTTTAAATTAAGTTTTTTTCTCAGTTTAGGATATTTTCCTTTAAATATAGAGAAATTATTATTCCGTCTCAAATTAAGGATTTTTATTTTCATGACTAGCATATAACGGCATAAGTAAAATTTTTAATTTTCCAGAATTGTAAAGTACCCTATGAAGCAAGTAAAATAATCGTTTGTTTTTGGCTGAGAATCATCTAGTACATGCTAAATAATTTGTTTATCTTCATACTCTTCTAAAGTCTCCCGATACTGTGAATGCAGTTTAGAATCAGGTCGAATTCATTTAGAAAGATGATTCAAAGTTTTCTTAGGTACGTCGAAATTATCATTAAGTTCTTTTTGACACAGTAATTAATGTAAGCAAAGGAATAAAACTATCGTTTCCACTACACCCTGGAGGTAGACATAATTTGTTGTTAATACCAGTGATAAAATTTTTGTTGCAACAAAAAATAATCGATGATTAAATTTAAAATTATCATATATGCACAGTTTCCGCGCACCTGGAAAGTCATGGAAAATCATGGATTTAGACAATGGATTAATTTTGTCATGGAAAGTCATGATTTTCTAAGTAAAATGAGTAAAAGTCATGGATCTGCTGAGCTACCAATTAAGAAAAACCAAGAAATGCCTCTGCAAGTGAATTTCCTTTCTGTTCGTCAAGGAAACTCAAAACAAACAAGCTTAATAGGGGGTAAATTTATAAGTATATTATTCTGGTTTTTTCTTAAATTATAGATTAAATTTTTATTAATATAATAATAATTATTATTTAATAAAAATTAGTTAAGATTTTTCTACAAAATATAAGCTTATCTTTAGGGTTATTATATATAAACGTTATAGGATTATCGTGTTTGGCTATTATTCTTGGTCACCTCGATAATACCTAAGTACTCTGAATTCAAATTGGAAATTCTCTGATTGCATTCAGAAAATTGCTGTATGTTTAAACTTAGGTATGTAGATACAACAATTTATATATATATATATATATATATATATATATATATGAGTTTATAAACATTTATAAAGTATTTTTTATCATAAATTTTTGTAATTTCTCTAAAAGAATATATTTTATTTGTATGTATATCAGAATTTTTATTCATATGTACTTTAACAAAATATTTTTCAAATCATGGAAAATAATCTTCTGAAGTCAGGGAAAGTCATGGATTTGAAAAAAATTATTTTGGCGGATACCCTGCATATGATTATCATATATAATTATCATATATTAAATTTAAAATTATCATATATGTACCTAATCTATTATTTAAGTAATATCTAAGTTCAGTCATAAAAAGTATGAAAATAATGCAGATGATATTTAAATAATTTAAAATAAAAAATGATTCAAGGAGATGGTTAAAAGAATAATGTCATAATGCTAGAAAAAAATAATTTTATTTTTACCTATTTAGTAAGTGATAAATTGATAAATATAATTGCCTTCTCTTAACTGGAGAAAATAGTGCTTGAAATAAGGGCATTAAATACTAGAAAATGGCAGAAGGGGTGGATTTTGAACCTTGATAACCCTAACTAATCAAAAATCCAATATGGATGCCTCTATCCATTCCAGGTCTAACCGCTTCATAAATTCGAGGACAAACGGACAGATAGTTTAGGCTATTATTATATAGGGGGATACTGTTAGCTGTTGAATATTGTTGACTGAAATTAATTTTAATAAGCTTGTAGGACGTACAGCAGTTTTCTTTATGTGTGAAATATAAGTATTTTCTAATTTAAAGTTAGTCTTTATTAATAGATATAAAACATTAACAAAAAGTATTCTCATAAGCAATGGTTATTAAAATATACAAGGAAAAACTTTAATAATGCATATAAAATTAATAATTGGAAGTGTCTTTATGAAAGTAATAATAATTATTGATTCCAAAATTTCTCTAAAACTAACTTCCATTTTAATAATATATCGTTATTGTTTTTATTATTACTATGCAAAGTTGTTTTCTTTCTCATTGTTCAGATGACAGACTCATAGCCCTTTTTCTGATAACATTTTTATTTTCATTTATAGTGATATGTTTGCAAATTATTTTTTGTTTTTGTCTTATTTGATTAATTACTTAGACTTTCACATTTTTGATCATGCCAATTTTAACAATGCAGTTTTTAACTCAATATAAATTCTTCATTACTATTTTTTAAAAAGCACAAGATATCTTTCAATTTTTTTCTCACGTGGATATTTCTTTTTAAAAAAAAACTATTTTAATTGTTTTAGCATATTTTCATTTACTATAAAAAGTATTTTTGACTTAACGCAAATATTCATTGTGCATTGGACTTCCTGACTGGAACAAGGCAAATTAATTTCTTTGTGTAAAAAGAAGTATCAGTTTCATCATTGATACACAAAATTTTATAATTTGTTTTTGTGGTGAATGTTTTACCAAATTCTGTAAAAGCCATTTTCCAGTCGTTGGTATAAAATAATGTTTCATTGTTGAAATAAGACATAGATTTATCATGTTATTGTAATTAGATGTTTTTAGTATAATAATTGTTTTAAAAGCTTTACTATTTACTTAAATTGTGCTGTATTTTAGAAACTAATTCAAAATTCTATTTTAAAGTTTGTAAAAAGAAGCTGTTAAGCTTTAAAAGCTCTATGTTAAGTACTTTTTATAATGGAAAACGATTCTTTTTCCATTTGTATGACGTTGCATAAAATAATGGATTCAATACTGCACTTCTTACATATCTGTAAAAAGATTTTAGTTTTGATTTCTAACTAGTCATTTATAATTTGTTATAGTCCATAAAACTAGATTTCAAGTCTCGACAGATTTTTGCTTCTTAAAATATTGAACGTAAATTTTTTTTTGTATTATAATTATTTTATAGACATTATTAGTTGTTATGTTATTGTTTCTTTTTTACCCTGAATAATTTTTAATTGGTTAAAAGAGTAATTGATATTGAAGAAATAAATATTTGAATTAATTATGTATAGCTATTGTCATCGCTTTCTTCAAAATCATTTACTTTCATGTGTACAAAAATAATAAGACAAAGAAAATACGATTCTTTCTTTATGTTACATACACAAATTATTTTGTCTTTGTTATCTTTTTTTTTTTTAAGTTTAAAATTATTTAATGCTGTACATAAAAAAAAATAGTCTGCTTTTATTTACATCATATATGAATCAAAATGTTATTCTTGTCAGCTTTTTCTTTTTTGTTTTTAGTTTTAAGTATAGTTGATGTTGAATCATTTTATGTTTGTTGTTATTGAGCTTTTTATGTTATGTAGGAGACCTTCTAAAAAATCTTTAAATTTTGTTCATTTTCTGAGGCATTATGCATTGAACTTTGTGACAAAAATTTTTATTTGCATATATATACATGGTTTCAGCGCACCTGGAAAGTCAGGGAAAATCATGGATTTAGACAATGAATTAATTTTGTCATGGAAAGTCTCGATTTTTCAAGCAAAATGAGTAAAAGTCATGGATCCGCTAAACTACCGATTAAAAAAAAATGCATTGAATTGTTTAATTCTATTTTTACTTGTCATTTGGCTGAAGTTACTGAGTTTGGTATTTATGTATTATCCTATTGACCCTATTGCCAAGTAAAATTTGTTCGCCAAGGAAAC
>CM063499.1:78375223-78377723 GCA_032207245.1 Pardosa pseudoannulata | reverse complement strand
CTCTTGTAATAGTTTACCCAATGACAAGGATACTGTAAATAAAACTATGTTGTAATTTAGACTTTGGTTTCTTGTTCATTTTATAAAATGCGCCACAATCTCTGTTTATTTTAGGAATTTTGGGGAAAACAAGTGATTACATGTGCCTGTCATGTACCCTTCTTTTTACCCGGGTAAAGGGATTTTGCTTGGAGGGTCGGAGAAACCCGTTTACATGGTCAATTATTTCTACCCTCCATTTCGCCAGGATCGTAGCTAGAAGTCACGTGATCATACGGGACGGCAATCATCTGTAAGCGCAAAGGATGATGGGAAAGGAGAGTAAACTCTGCTATTACCCGGGTAGAAAGGTGGGTTCTTTCTACCCCTCAATTTTTTCCCTAGCTAGGGATAATTCTTGAAAGGGGAGTACAATTCGCGTATCTACCCTGTATTCTACGCTGCTTTTGGCACATGTAAACGGGGCTATTATGCTACATGTTTTACCCCAAGCATGTAACATTCCACATCCGACACAAACTTTCAATTAAAAATTTCTGATGTGTAATCTAACGATGGCAGAATGGTATAGCAGCGCTCTACCATCCTGCTAGATGTTCGTAGCCGTTCAGATCGGTTTTAAGCAGTAGGTCCCGGTCTCATTAGCCCTGGTGTAGCAAAACAGTTGACCGTAACGCTCCAAACCAAACTTATGTGTACACCCCGAAAATTATAAAAAATAGATTTTTTTTTTTTCCGGAATGTTTTATCAAATTTTCGAAAAAAGAAGTGTATCCTTTTCACTTTATGTATCTATCGTCTTAGAATATATATGTGTAAGGAAAATTCTCAGGAGTTTTCAAAACTTGAATCAAGGGCTAAAAATTCCCGCGTCATTTTCCATTCCCCTTTTTAACCCCTAACCTTAATTGACCACTGGGACTACAGTTTACGCCTTCAGAGAAGGGGTCTGATCAATTATAACTCTACATGGCCCTAGCGGACAATTTAGGAAATTTCCAAATAAAAAGGAGATACATGCTGTCGGAGACAGATTTTTCTAGAGATATTTTCCCACTGTTGTTGACCCAGGTGTTACGTGTCTTGTACATAGAACTTCATGCTAGCTGACCCTTCAGTTTGTCCTGTCCCTGTGATGAAGTGGGAACCCGTCCTTCAACGTTATCTTAATAAAGGTCTTTAGCTGAAATGGTATCATTTTTATGGCCATGAAGGCAACCACCCACAGAGAAGTCCGTCTCATTACATATATATATATATATATATATATATATATATATATATATATATATATATATATATCAATGAAATGGAACAAGAAAATATAAATATATTTTTTGTTTCATCTGGTTAATTTCTGAAAATTTTGAATAACATGCATTTTAGATCAAATAAATAGGGAAATGATTTTACTTTTAAAATAAATATGTTGAAATTTAAATTTATGTATCAAGATTAAGAAATTAAAGTCGAATTTATTTTAGATAATAAGTTAATTGAATTTCTTTTTATAAATCAATCTCACTCCCAAAAATATTTTAACATAACATTACTAGAAAAAATGGCCATTTAAAGGGTTACAAAAAGGGTATCCTGTTTTGTAAAAAGTTATCACATTTTTAATGAACTGTCAAAGGTACTTACATTGTTCATAGGAAAAGTAAAATAATTTCCAGAATGTTGTCCCTCGTATTAATGTGTCACATTTCAAATTAATGTTTTGATAACATGTACAAATCATGCTGAATTTTATTGCAAATTCAATGTCACAACACTAGCTGTCATTTTGGTGTTCAAGTCATCCAAGATCGCCAACAAAGATGTTATTCCAAAAATAGTTTTCTCATACTAAAGCAAATCTCAAACTTACTAATTGAATGTCACAACACTAGCTGTCATTTTCAAAAAGTTGATCAAAATCGCCAACAAGACTATTATTCCAAAAATGATGTTCTCATACTAAAAGATATTTCTAGAAGTGTCATTAATTGAATTTCACAACATTGGTTTTCATTTTGGTGTTCATTTAAACAAGTTGTCCAAGATAGCCAACAACGGTATTATTCCAAAAATAGTTTTCTCATACTAAAGAAAATCTCTAAAACTATTATTAATTGAATGTCACGATACTCGGCGTCTTTTTGTCGTTCAATTAGTCATCCAAGATAGCCAACAACTGTATTATTCCAAAAAATAGTTTTCACATATTAAAGAAATCTCTAAAACTTACTAATTGAATGTCGCAATACTCGGTGGCATTTTGGTGTTCAATTAGTCATCCAAGATTGCCAGCAACGTTATTATTCCAAAAATAGTTTTCTCATACTAAAAGAAATCTCTAAAACTTACTAATTGAATGTCGCAATACTCGGTGGCATTTTGGCGTTCAATTAGTCATCCAAGATCACCAACAACGGTAGTATTCCAAAAATAACTTTCTCATAGTAAAGGAAATCTCTAAACTGTTACTAATTGAATGTCACGATACTCGGCTTCATTT
>CM063499.1:78282723-78370223 GCA_032207245.1 Pardosa pseudoannulata | reverse complement strand
AAACCCCTCTGGGTCTGCAACTCCTGCTTTTTCAGGGGGATAGATTCCCACGGGTCGTGAGAATGACCGACCCTCTCTGGTTCTCTTGTGACCAGCTGCCACACCGTGGGAACAAGACAGGTCTGCTCCAGGTCCCATACTGGTTATATAAAAGACATAATGGCCTTTCGTTTTATATTGTCCGCAACCTATATCCTACCCATTAGAACTTTGAAGTTGTTAAATATGAGATCTTCCTTGTAGCTGACAGGAAGTCAAAGCCAGATCTGATTGCAACCAAAAATAATAAGGCTTTTGTAATAGAAGCTTAAATAGTCAACGAAAGCTGCAGTAGCTCAGTCGGCAAAGGCAACAAAGCTGAGAAGTTGTGGGTTCGGAACCAGGGCTGGCCTAAGATCAGCCCTGTCCGTAAAAGGTGATTGGGGCACGTAAAATAGGTTCGTGGTCATAATGTCCTTTAGGTTCTCAATGAATACCTCTGAGGGTGGCAGTCCAAGCCTATGGCTCTTCTGTTTGTTCCCTGCTTCAAAATGATGAGGAGCCACTTGAGCATAAGTCATACTTTCATCATTGAGGTGTTCGTCAAAACGAAAGGTGCACCCATTTCCTTTAATACGAGTAGCCTGGTTTGACCAAGTGACATAAGCTTAACCAGGGGGTATCCCTTGATGAGGGCTAAGGAGCTACTTAAGCTCAGTGGGAATGAACTAAGGGTGGTCATTGGTCTGTTGCCTCAAGAGGCACCTTAACATTATTGGCAACACGGATAACCCTGTATGTAGGTGGTGTAAGGTGGAGGAGGAGAGTTCCTCACACATTTTATGTGAATGCGACTACTACTATGTCAAGAGATTTGAATTTCTTGTATATCACTTCATCGAGCTGTGGGAACTGATCAACTTTCTGGTTAAATTGCTGCTTAGATTTATCTCAGCTATTGGTCTCTTTGAGACTTAATTGTTAATATTCTTAACTTATTGCTGGGACTCTTTTGTTCCAGTTAATGGGGAAGGAATTCAGTACAATAAGCCTTGGGTCGAAGTGTTGGTGCTCTTATGGGCCGCTCCACCATAAATCTAAATTTAAATCTTAGTGGCATAAGACAACAACAAGAACAATGGTCAACGAGACTATTCCATTGAATGTCGCTCATCAAGAAAAATCTTCCCGATATGTAGTACTGAAGAACACGATCCTTGCTCAGTACGACGTGGATTGTGGAATATTTTGATCTGTAACAAGGACTTGGTGATAAATTTGATCCCCGAATCTGATGAGAGACTTTTCAACCTCAGTAGTATAAGAATTTGTTTAGGCAATAATGTTTTTATTTGATAAGATGAAAGGTATAAATCTTTGAAAAAATCTTTGAATAAATGGCATGAGTAACACCTGGAGAGTACTTACAAGAATGGTGCCATTGAGTACGGGCTCCTTCAGAATCTTGTTGGTGATGTAGAGCAAGAGGTTGACGAAGAAATAGGCTGAGCTGACGGTGAGCTGGAAGAGAACCGCATGCGACGTCCTGAACTCGTTGATGGGTACCTCCTTAGTCCGTCCGGGCAGGAAGATGGGCTGCTCGTCCTGCAGCTGGAAGATGTAGATGGGGATGTGCAGGTCTTTCTCGTAGGTCGCGTGGCCCACCAGACCGATGATGAAAGCGCTCAGGATCTGGAAGCAACAACCAATTGATATCTTCCTTTTTGGAACAACTAGATAAATTGGTGTTCTTAAGAACATACGTGAATTTTATATTATGTTTTTGGTCACTCACTGAAATGTTCTTCCGGGAGCCTCTGAAATCATTGATGACCGTAGATCTTGTAGCAGGTAATATTTGCAAGGTGTAAAATACAATTATGACCATAACTCTTGGAATTATCGTATTTGAAGTATACAAATTATCTATAAAAACTGATTCTGAGAACAATGCCTTTTTAACTTATGTTTACGCCATTTGTAATACTAGGCCAGGGATGGGCAAACTACTGCCCGCCGGAAGGGTTTATCCGGCCCGCGGATAGAATTTTAAGTTGCCGGTCCGAGACAAATTAAAAGAAATATATATTTATACATTACATATCCTTTTCTACTCTGCTTAAGCCGAACGATGGCCGAATGGTTAGGGTGCTGGCCTTCGGAACGGGAGTTCGTGGGTTCAAATCCCACTATGGCATGGATATTCGTAGCCGTTTGGAATCGGCTTTAAGCAATAGGTCCCGGTGTCATTAGCCCTCCTGTTGCAAAAAGTAGACCGTAGCGCTCCAAAACCTAAACCTAATCTACTTTTCTTTAATATTATATCCCAAACTTATTATCTCACGAGTAGATCAGGATAGAAGTAGAGAAGTCAAGAGACAAGAATGTTAAATTTAAAGAGAAAAAATACAAAAATACTTTGAAAGAAAAATAAAAATACATTAGAAAAATTTAAGTACATAACTAAAGTAAAGTGAAAAATGCTTAAAAATAGGACAATTATTTTTTTTTAGGTAACTCTAAAAAAATAAAAATCATGCAATTGATTCATCTCATTAGACATTTATGACGATTAGTGTGTTTGTATTTTCCCTGTTAAAACTATTTTTTTTTAAAATTTTTCTTTTTTTTTTATTTCTAAAAAGTTGTCATCTGTATAGATAAATGTTTGTGCGACATCACCATTTTTTTTTTTTTTTTTTTTTTTTCTACGGCTCTACGGAGTTGCCAAAGACGGACACATCGTGAGAAGGTAGAAAAGCTCTACCCTAGGGAGGTGAAAGTTCATCAGGAGGAAAGATGCCATCCCCGCCTGCGCCAGCTGCGTAGGTGAAAATGGACATTTTCCCATGGAAACGAAAGCATGACCAAGAGGGGGGGGGATTCCACACCGGCAAGTTTATAAATATTCGGAAAAATTTCTACACTGCACTCTCATAAAGCTTCTATAGCAGTCAATCTACTTTGTTCTGCTAGTAATTTAATTTTCCATAGCTGATATTATTAAAATTTCACCCTCCCCTTCTTTTTTCAGTTTTGAGAAAAAATCTTGGGAGATGCATATGTACCTTTGCAATCCCACCACCCTGGGTATACTTCTAGATGATCAACATTCAAAATATTGGCCAATATTTAAACGATATTGACTGATATATTTGTGCAAGTATTTTGTGTTAGATACAAATTGGTTGAAAATAGATTTGTGTAAAAAGAGCGTAGAAATAAAGTAGGGTACTCACCAATTGTGCTAACAGAAGTTCGTGAGCTGGTCTTGTTTCCTTGTTCATCTGTGAACTGATAGATCTGAAGTGTTTGGAACAACCACTTGGGTTTTATCGTTGGTCGTTTTATCTGGGAGCTATCTAAAATCAGGAAGAAGCTGTCTCGAAGGCTGCGGAATGATGGAATTGTGTAATTTTATTACATGTGTAACGTACTTCCGGATACATTTTTGTATCGGAAAAAAATTTCCAAAAAGAATATCAAGTATCGTATCATTATTTTTGACGTTATTAGCTACATTGTGGCCATAAATTGAATTATTTCGCAATTTAAATAGTATTGGTTAACACATTGTATGCAGAACACGCACTACTACGTTTTCTGGCGGTTGATACTTGAGCGCGGGTCACGTACTAGTACTGTACTGACGATTGATACTTGAGCGCGGGTCAAGTACTAGTACTGTACTGACGATTGATACTTGAGCACGGGACACGTACTAGTACGTTTTCTGACGATTGATACTTGAACGCGGGTCACGTATTAGTACGCTTTCTGACGATTGATACTAGACACGTACTAGTAGCGTGGGACACGTACTAGTACGTTTACTGATAACTGATACTTGAGCGTGGGTCACGTACAAGTACGGGTTAGTGTAACAACATGGTTTGTTTGTGGGTACAAAAATAACGGTATATACGGAAAAACGAAGGCGAATGTTCTTGTCTACTACAGAGATTCTGGAAGCATATAGAAAAATAAAAACGAGTTTTTACATCAGTCGATGCGGAACCAGAGATCGGGAAAAAATTAAAAATTATACTACTATTTCTATTTCATTTTTCATATTTACGATACTATTATAAATTTCTCCACTAAAATTATATATTTTTTATTTACAAAAAAACTTATGGTTGTTATTCATATATTTCTATTTATATATTTGTTTATATATTTCAATATAAAATACAAAAAGTTGGTTAAAAAATGAAATAAAGTTCGATCTATTGAGAATTAACTGAATAACAAATTAACGCGCAAAACGGCCGCTCCCGGTACAATTCCTCTGCGAAATGTACCAGCACACAATGTGTTAATATTAAAGAAATTCGAATCATGCATTTTTTCATTTTCAGGTACATAAATGTAAAAATACATTTAATTATATATATATGTATATACATATATATATATATATATGTGTGTGTGTGGGGGTATATATATATAGATGTATATATATATACATATATATATATATATATATATATGTATGTGTATATATATACATATATATGTATACATATATAGATATATATATATATATATATATATATATATATATATATATATATATATATATTTGTGTGTGTGTGTAGTCATGGTACCTTTGGCTATTATTATTATTATTATTATTATTATTATTATTATTATCGAATCCCACAGTGGCATGGATGTGCGTAGCCGTTCGGACTCGGCTTTAAGCTGTAGGTCCCGGTCTCATTAGCCCTCGTGTTGCAAAAAGTAGACCGTAGCACTCCAAACAAAAACCAAATTATTATTATTATTATTAATTACCAACATAGATGAGTAAACGCCCGCTCCACACATAAGTCCACGACTAAATAGACCAGCATGCAACGTGTCAAAGCGATTACAATTAAAATAAAATTCTTCGTCTCGGATCTTCTTAAATAATCAACCCAGTTCAAAAATGTGTTTTTTCCCCTATTTTACCCCGAATTCCGAGATCTTCTCCTTTTTACGATTGCAATTCTTTACGTATATTCTCCGATACGAGAAAGTCCTTGCCTTCGAGAGTTTTATCCCTTATCTCCGAAATACTTGAGAAACATCCATATCTCTAAACACGGGAGTATAACGAGGTTGACAACAGCATCGGTTCAGGTGACAGAACAAGTGTTACACGACTGATTATCTATGCCTCGAGCAGGAGGAATTTAAGATTCTTTTTATTTACATCCTGGAAGAGAAATAGGGACTGATGCATGTTCCCAGTAAAGTTCTCATATCGTCCCAGTTCGTGAGTACATCTCTTTTTTTTCTATGTCAACCAGGTGTAGTAGAAAGAAATCTAATCTTTAAAACACTGTGAAATTTGGCTCAAAAACCGACATAACCGTAACATAATTTCAACTGACTGACAACGAAAGCGATTTTTCAAAAACATATTTTTAATCACGTCACGTTTCGTAATAATTATCTGCATTTTTATACTGTGTTATATTGTTTACTTTTTAAGTTTATGTCTAATCAGCGATGAATAATAGGTCATTACACTGAAGAGCCAAAACATTATGACCACCTGTCAATAACGAGTTATCCCACCTTTGGCGAGCAACACAGCTTCAACCCGCCTTGGCATGGATGCCACAAGTCCTTGGTAGATGGCCGGAGACAGATTGTACCACATGTTTAAGCAACGGTTACGCAAATCCGAGATATTGCGAATGGGTGGTCTTTGAACTCTGAGCTGCCGTCCCATGACATCCCAAATGTGTTCTATCGGATCCGGTGAGTTAGGCTGCCAGGACATTAACTGGAATTCGGCATCATGTTCCTGGAACCACTCCAACACAGTTTTAGCCTTGTGACACTGGGCGTTGTCCTGTGAGAACATTCCATTTCCAGCTTGAAAAACAGAGGCCATGTAAGGGTGCAAGTGGTCCGCAAAGATGTTCAAATACCCTGTAGCATTCATGGTTTGCTCCCATACAACCACGGGTCCCAGAGACACACAAGAGAACGTCCTCCAAAGCATAATACCTCCACCACCGGCCTGTGTATGACCTACTGTACATTGAGGGAGCAACTGTTCGCCTGGAAGACGGAGTATCCTGACAAGGCCATCGGCGTGATGAATGACAAACCGTGAATCATCTGACCAGGCAACTCTCTCCCACTGATCCATGGACCAGTCGCGATGTTCCCGGGTCCAGCGTAGGCGCAGTTGGCTATGACGCTAGGTCAGCAAAGACAGAAAAGTGGGATGTTTGCTGTGTAGCCCCACATCCAACAGTGTCCGCTGAACAGTGTGCTCCGATACTATTCTACTTGGCCCTGCATTACATAGGGTTGTCAGCTGAGCCACTGTCTGGCTCCGGTTTTGCTTCACCATGCGAGACAGTCTCTGCGACCTTTTCTTTGATAGCGTGTGGACGTCCAATACCATGTCGTCTACTGCTTGTTTCACCGTCATTCATCCACTTTGCATAAGTACTAACAACTGTAGATCGCGAACAACCCACGAGTCGTGCAGTTTCGGAAATGCTTGTTCCCAGCCTTCGAGTTATTGCAATCTGTCCTCTATCAAAATCGTTTAGATCCGCAGCCTTTCCCATCGCACACAGAAGTAAGTGAAAGAATGATTCTTCAGACTCTCCAGCACCAGTTAAACACCACTTCCTCCTGATCACGTGCCTTCCACGTCATCCAGGCGATTTTACTGCAAAATGTAGGTGTGATCATAATGTTTGTAGCTCTTGAATGTAGTTTCTCCTGAAGTAACACTTATTCAGGGTTTCCGTTTCTGTCAATGGGGTAGAAAAAAGGATTCTGGGTAGAGTTGTGAGCAGAGTAAAAAACCCGGTTTAAACCCGAGAAAAAAACCGGTTTTTTGGGGAAGGGAATTTTGAAAATTTCCAAAACATGGGAATTTTGAAATATTTTGTTTATATTTATCCTAATCGCACAAGACAATTTTTACATTTCATAAATGATTTGATATTAATAGTTAACTGGCAATTGTAGTGAATAAAAATGTAAGAAAGCCAAACAGCCAAAAATTTGAATAATTGGGATCAACTAATTATATTTCGCAAGGTATCATGTTTAGCATGAAATTATGAGTATTTTTCCTTTGAGAAATATCTAATATTTTTATTATTACATAAATATTAGGCAATAACCTGTAGTGTCACAAAACCCATAAATCATTATTTTTCTTCGATAACATCTCTCTCTCTAAATATCTATCTATCTATCTATCTATCTATCTATCTATCTATCTATCTATCTATCTATCTATATATATATCTATATATATATATATATATATATATATATATATATATATATATATATATATAATGTGTGTGTGTGTGTAGAAATTGGACACACAATATAACATTGTCATTTGATTACACCTTTAAATGATATATGCATTACAAAAAATAATAAACTGTTATTTTAAATTTAATGATTTATTTTTATATTATAAAAGGAGGGGGAAAAGTTTAACTTAAAGCAATTTACATAATAAATAATGGTCAAAAATAATATATATAATTATTATATTAGCAATTAAAATTGAAGCAACCAGCTATGTGTTTGATAAGACTAACAGGGTAATTAATTACATAAGTACTACTATAAAATCATTAAAAAGGTCATTGCTATTATTTCTTGAATATATATATATATATATTGCCAAAAGTAAAAAAAAAATCTTTTAGAAATAATAGGCTAGTGCTTAAATAGCCACAGTTGAAAAAATAAATGTAAACAATGTTAAAATGATTTCTTCCCAAAGTTCCCAAAATTCCCGGGTTTACTCCCACCTCTTCAAAATTCCGGGTTTTTTACATCTCTAATTCTGGGTAATGAAAAGTTTGAGAACCCCTCTAATGCATTAAATTCTGCCTAAACAACTTGCTATGTTGTTGTTCTCCGCAGGCGAGCAGTCTGATCATAGTCATACTGGTCGGTCATGCCGGATCGTACGACCAGTCCTACTTCGGTGCTTCACCATCAGCCATGGCCCTGTTCCAGCTGTCTGCTGCCAACTTATTCCTCACCTTCTTCATCCTCATCACCGCCTTCCACACTGACAAGATATACGAGACCCCACTGGTAATCACTTCTCTCCATTTATAACTACAAAGGCCACTTTAAAAAATTATGGTCCATTGTCGGGTTAACCTTGTTTGGATTTTAATCATGTTTAAAAGTGTTGTGTTGAAATTGTAAATAGATTACGCTGTTTTCCACCACCGTGGTATATATTGAAAAAGAAGCAAGTAGTTTGCTTAGAGAATCGAGAGATTATACATCTGCCGCGTAAAGCAGTTCATTAGTTGAATAAAATGTTCTCGTTTTGTCTTTTAAGAAATATTTGCCCTCATACGAACCAGCTACGACAAACCTCAAGGGCAGTGGTTCTTAAACTGGTGTCTAAGGACGTCCTGGGGCCCGTTAATCTCTAATGAGGTCTGGGGTAGAAAAAATAGTTGAACAACGTTTAGGATTACATGAAAGATTTAATACATAAGGTCATATGTTCGCTACCAATGCTCTATGTCTCAACATAAGCTGAGAGGTCAACACCTAGCTGCCGGTCATTAGCCAACACTCCTCTAAGAGTCTATAAAAGCTGAATTGGTCAGCGCCTGAACCGCGAGTCAAAGATTCGTCACCAATGTTCTACGGGTTAGCAAAAATTCGAGTGGGTCAGAGCATCACATACAAGTCATAGGTTTGTCTACAAAAGATGAGAAGTTTAGCACTTAGCTTCGGATCATGGGTTTGCCTGAACTCCTCTAAGGGTATGTAGAAACTGAGAAGGTCAGCTCCTGGCCCGCGGTTCATTGATTCGTCACCACTCATCATTCGTCTACATTTCCACGAAAATCCAAGTGGGTCAAAGCGTCACAAGCGAGTCAGGTTAATTACCTCTCTTCTGAGCTTCTACAAAAGCTGATTGGATCCGAAAACCTGGCCGTGGGTTATAGATTTGTCAGTACTTCTCTAAGTGTCTAAAAAATCTTAGAGGGTCTACGCCTGAGCCACGGGTCATAGATTCGTTATGACTACTCTACGGATCAGAGAGTCACACGTGGGTCGATAGTTTTGCAACCACTCCTCTAAGCGTCTACAAAAGCTTAGTGGGTCAATGTAAGCTGAGAGGGTCAAAATCTGAGCCGTGGGTCATAGACTCGTTACCATTGCTCTACGGGTCAGAGTGGGTCAAAGCGTCACACACATGTCAATAAGTTTGCCACCACTCTTCTCAGCGGCTACAAAAGCTAAGTGGATCAATGTGAGTTGAAGGCTCTGTGAGTTTATAGAATAATCGAGGTTCTACTGTATATGCATGCATCTCCTGAAAAGAATTAGTATCTTTATAGATTTCATCCTAAGTAATTCTTTATCCATTTTCCTTTCGTAGATCTGCATACATGGCATTTTGTTCTTCCTCCTCATGCTGTCGTGCGGAATTGTGTGTATCATCGAATCGGTGAAATTCGAATCCTTGCAAGAGAAAGAAATAGGAGTAGCAGGGGTAAGTATCGGTGACGGGTGAGTTATAAAATTAACGTAAATTGGACCTAGAATTTATCGTCACGTGACGATGACGTTTTGTAGTTTAAATAACAAACTTGTGACGATGGCGGCTATAACAGCAAAAATTTAAAAACGTAAATGACAGGTTTTAATGACTCAAATAAGCAATTTTTTCTGTGCAACAAAGTATTGTTGGCAGTTTTACACGAAATGTTAGTTCATAATCAAACAAAAAATAATTAAATGACAAAAAATTTATTATGATTTTATAATTATTACACATTATTTTCGGAGTGGAAAACTAACAGTTGAAAAACGAAATTCAATTTAAGGTATCCATCTACGTTAAAAACGTCTTTTTTTTTGCCAAAAATCATAATTGTTTATTACTCTATTGTAAAATTTCAACTTTTAGGCTTCGAAATCTGTTTTTGTTTTGTCTCTACGGCATTTTAAAGAAAAGTTACAACTGTTTAAACATCAATGACAGCTGTCAAAACAAAACGGAAGTAGCGCCTTCGGAACCGGAAGTTGTGAATTTAAAGCCTTTCAAAAAGCATTTTTTTGGACAAAACTTTTTAAATTTTCATGAAGATTAGTTTAAACATATTTCTAGTATTTTTAATAATTAGCAACTTGGCCATTAGAAAGTTTTGAAGCAAGAAAGTGTGGGGAATTTTAAACATGTATTTTAATTTTTTAACAGTTAAAGTTGCTATCATAAACTTCAAATGCGTTTTTCTCAGAACGGTATTTTTAATAAAATGTTGAAACTTGAAATGTGATTTCTCAAAAAGTTCTTAAAATATTTCGTTGAAAATTATTATGAATGCTTTTGATAGTCTATACTAGTGAACGACCTAAAAGCTTTCAATTTGGATAATTTTTAATGATGTTACAGTCATAGTTAGATATAAAGGTAATAAAAATTCGTTAAAAATTCAATGTGTATAATTCTGAAGGACCAAAATTTTTTACCAAATGTAAATTAAGCAAAGATTTTAGGCGATTCACTAGTCCAGCGTATAAGAAATGTGTTGCGTCAAAAAATATTGAAATAATTTAATTTATTAAAAAATTAGACCTTTTGAAAAAACCCGATATTTTAATAAATTTTCTTCATTTATTAGAAATTTTATAAGAGCTTCTCCAGGAATAAATTTTTTAAGTGCAATTCTCTATGATAACATAAAAAATAAATCTAAAAATGTAAAAACATGAACTAGTTTCTACGTTTAAAGAAAAAAGTTCTCCGAACGTAGACGGATACCTTAAAGAATTGTTTCCAAAACATGACACTAGGCTTCTACTTGTAATCCGGTAAATGCACATTTGTGCCGCTATAGCCGTAGTGTCTAAAAATGACAGTTTCGTTTTGGACGGCTATTGCCGTCATGCCACAGAGCGAACTTCGCTTTGACGGCTATAGACGCAAGTGTCCGTCAACGTGTTAAAATTCAAGTTGGCTAAAAGTACATTTTTTTCTATAAGTTAACATTGAGGGAGAGAAATCAAATATGCAAGTAGCGACACACCTTAAAATGTGGGTTCAACAAAAGGACACTAATAGAGTTCTAGCGAGCAGTACAATTCATATTTTGCTGAGAAAAAGAAAAAAAGCAGACAATTGGAGAAGATTTTTTTAATTAATCTATTTTATATCATAATTTATTTGGTATTCGTTTAAAATACCATTTGAATAAATCGTTCTCAGATAGCAAATTTAGTTTGTAGCAAATTTGCAACAGTCTTGCTTTACAAACTGCAAACTTGCAGCAAGTTCAGCTTGACAAGTCTGCAAGCTTGAAACAAGACTGCAGCAAGTCTAAGCAAACTTCGAAGTCACCATACCTCCAACTTGCAGCCAACTTGTCATGCAAGTTACAGTACACTTGTTATGCAAATTTGCCGCAAACTTGTCATATCAAACTTGCAGGAAACTTGTCATACAAGTTACAATACACTTGTTGTGCAAACTTGCACGACAAGTGCACTGTAACTTACACGACAAGTATGCTGCAAGTTGGAGGTATAATGATTTCGAAGTTTGCGTAGACTTGCTGTAGTCTTGTTTCAAACTTGCAGACTTGGCATGCTGAACTTGCTGCAAGTTTATAGGCTTGCAAAAAAAAGACTGCTGCAAATTTTCTTGAAACTAAATTTCCTATCTGGGATAGAGCCATCTAAGAAACTTTGAAATAATACTTTGTATAGAGAAAAAAAGGGTTAATACCATTGAAGATAATTTAAAATTTATAAATCCTACACTCAAACGGCCTAAAAGGGAAAAAAGGAATTAAAACGAAATTTTAGAAACTCTCCAAAAAGTTGAGAAAAATTCACTTAAAAATTAAAATTTTCAACTTAGGTTTAACATGACCCAATACACGTACATGAAAACGAAAACATTGCTTGGTGAATTAGTAGAATTAACACATCTATTTAATTTATTAGAAATTTTAGACAGTTGCCAATTATAGAGAAATGCTACTTTTAAAAAATAACCGCACTTGAATAATTAAAATAATAAATGCCTTTTAAAAGATCCATAGCAGCTTGCGGAATGACGTGGCTGTTATATTGTTACATTCTTGGCTGTTACATTCTTGTCTTTGGCCGGGAAACGTTTGCACATGCGCTCGTTATCTTAACTCTCATGCAATGATGGGAATTTTCACTTGCTCCAAGTTTATCATGACAAGATTGCCACAGTTTTGCAGCAAAATTGCTTTGCAAAGGAGTGGTCGCTGTATGCTCCGTCTAACTTGCAGGAGTTTTGATGCAAGTTTTTAGCGTCAAATTTGTTATGACAAGATATTATCCAGAAAAAATCAAACTTGCTGCAAATGTACATGCTATCCGGGTTGTCTTTTAAGTTACTTATTAATAGACTGTTTCTTTTTAAAAATGTACAAAATCTTAATTTTCAAAAATTGTGTAATTTTGTTTATATTTTCTTTTCTAGGCCGTGGCAATACTTACGGCGTTCACTTCCGTCGTTGGTTGCTGCTTTTCGTACAACATCTGTGAGAACCTGAAAACTTTTTAGCAAGTGTTTTGCACGAAAAGTCTTGTTGTCATTTGATCTCTCATATCTAATCCCCAAATACAGTTAAATGCTGTTACAGTCACCAGAGGAAACGTTGGATTGAGGCATCCTCTTTGAAAAATATTGCATGACGTTTTTCAACCCATCAGTGACTAGCTTCCTTTTTAGGAACAGCTAAAAAATAGGCTACACAGTAACTTATATTAACGTTGTAGTGCAGAGCTCACTAACTATTAGATGTAAAATGTTGAAATTTTGTATTAAGACTATTTTAAGATCTAGTTGTACACCTACCATTTTGATTGCAATCTGCTGTCTCTATAACGAAAAGTTTCAATATAACTTATATTAACGTTGTTGGGTAGAGTTCAGAAATATTTAACTGTAAAATGTTGAAATTTTGTATTTAGGACTATTTTAAGCTCTAGTTGTACAACTACTCTTTTGATTGCAATCTGCTCACTATATAACGAAAAGTTTTAATATAACTTATATTAACATTGTTGGACAGAACTCAGAAACAATTAGCCATAAAATGTCGAAATTTTGTATTTAGGAATATTTTAAGATCTAACTCTGCACCTACTTTTTATTGCAATAATTTTTTACTCCATATAACGAAAAGTTTCAATATAACTTATATTAACGCTGTTGGGCAGAGCTCAGTAACAATTAGCTGTAAGATGTTGAAATTTTATATTTAGGACTATTTTAAGATCTAGTTGTACATCTACCCTTTTGATTGCAATCTGCTGTCTATATAGAGAAAAGTTTCAATATAACTTATATTAATGTTGTTGGGTAGAGCTCAGAAACAGTTAACCGTAAAATGTTGAAATTTTGTATTGAGAACTATTTTAAGATCTAATTGTGCATCTACCTTTTTGATTGTAATTTTTTTTTACTCTATATAATGAAAAGTGTCAATATAATTTATATTAACGTTGTTGGGTAGAGATTAGAAACAATTAGCCGTAATAGGTTGAAATTTTGTATTTAGAACTATTTTAAGATCTAGTTGAGCACCTACCCTTTTGATTGCAATCTGCTCAATATATAATGAAAAGTTTTAATATAACTTATATTAACGTTGTTGGGTAGAGCTCAGAAACAATTAGCCTAAAATATTGAAATTTTGGATTTAGGACTATTTTAAGCTCTAGTTGTACACCTACTCTTTTGATTGCAATCTGTATATAAAAAATCTGTATATATCTCTATATAACGAAAAGTTTCAATATAACTTATATTAACGTTGTAGTGAAGAGCTCACTAATAATTAATAGCTGTAAAATAGCTGTAAATATACTAATACCTGTAAAATGTTGAAATTTTGTATTTAAGACCATTTTAGGATCTAGTTATACAAAACGAAAAGTTTCAATATAACTTATATTAACGTTGTTGGCAGAGCTCAGAAACAATTAGCCATAAAATGTTGAAATTTTGTATTTAGGACTATTTTAAGCTCTAGTTGTACAACTACTCTTTCTATTGCAATCTGCTCTCTCTATAACGAAAAGTTTTAATATAACTTATATTAACGTTGTTGGGTAGAGCTCGAAACAGCCGTAAAATTTTGTATTTAGGACTATTTTAAGGTCTAGTTGTGTACCTACCCTTTCGATTGCAATCTGCTCTCTATATAACGAAATGTTTCAATATAACGTATATTAACGCTGTACGTCAGAGCTCAGTAACAATTAGTTGTAAGATGTTAAAATTTTGTATTTAGGACTATTTTAAGATCTAGTTGTACACCTACTCTTTCGATTGCAATCTGCGCTCTATATAACGAAAAGTTTCAATATAACGTATATTAACGCTGTACGTCACAGCTCAGAAACAATTAGACGTAAAATGTTGAAATTTTGTATTTAGGACTATTTTAAGATCGAGTTTTGCGCCTACCTTTTTGGTTGTAATTTATTTTACTTTATATAATGAAAAGTTTCAATATAATTAACGTTCTAGAGAAGAGCTCAGAAACAATTAGCCGTAAAATGTTGAAATTTTGTATTTAGAACTATTTTAGGATTTAGTTGCACACTTACCCTTTTGTTTGTAATCTGCTCTCTATATAACGAAAGTTTCAATATAACTTATATTAACGTTGTAGGGCAGATGTCAGAAACAATTATCCATAAAATGTTGAAATCTTGTATTTAAAACTGTAATAACATTTAGCTATGCACCTCTATTTTTTTTTTATTCAATCTACACTCTATATAATTAAAAATCTCTGTGTAACAGCCATTAATGTTACGGATCTATAAAGTAGAACTCGTTTAATTCTAATTCTCTCCAAAATGAGCTTACGCAAGGATTTCTAAGAATGAAGTGCGTTTGAGTGATTAATAACTGTCTGCTAGCCGTCTCAAAGACAGATATTACTGTCTGAAATTGGATGAGTCAGACACTCGCTAGATGTTTGTGTGCATGAGGTTGAATCACCTTATACGGATGTTGCTGAGCCAGTCTGGAAACGGGGCAGCTAATTGGTCGATTCCTGAGAAATGAATGCATTTATTTTTTTTTTTTTTTGGAGGGGGGGAGTTACGTAGAACATTCGAGACTGTTCCATTTTCGACTCCGCTGAGAGACAGTGCTGCGGTGAGTTAGTTGCATTTGCAGAGTTGGAAGCAGAAGTGCGCCATGGCCAATGGACCGCAGCTTAAGTTCTACGACAGCATGTTCGCAGAGATTGCGTACCTGAAGAGGATCCTCAAGACGCTCAAGCCGTCGTCGTACCGTCAGAATTGCGACTGGTCAGAGATCGCCAGGGAGCAAGAAGTAGCCCTAAACACTCTTCGAGGGGACTTCGCGGTGAAAATGACCGACCTGGAACAGCGGCTGGAGCGGAACACCGTGCGGATCTTCGGGCTGAGGGAAGAGCCCGGGGAAGACACCGGTGCCGTCGTTCTGAATTATTTCCGCAAGAAGCTCAAGGCGTGGGTGATGGAATCCGACATCGACCGATGCCACAGGTGTGGCAGCGTGATGGAGTCCAGATCCAGGCACATCGTGGTCCAGTTCACGAACGACGAGGCACGGAAGAAAGTCTGGAAGAGGAAAGAGAAGGTCCAGGACAAAGTGTTGATGGTGCCGGAGCTGTGCTACGAGAGACGAGAAGTGCGCCGAATTGCCGTGGAATCTTTTGGCGAGGATCGGGTGTCCGTGAAACAGGGAGTTGTGCACGTGATGATAAACGATAGCAGAGAGGAGAAATTTTACACTTTGATGCAAATCTCCAATTTCTTAAAGGAGATGAATTCTCAGCGGTTTTCTGGAGATACAAGCAAGAACGAATAGCGTTATGTTGGCAAAGAATGGTGCGAGCTGCAAATCCATCTGCTTTGAGGTATTCTAAATATTATCTTTGAAATTTTGATATAGGAATATAGTAGTAGTGACTTTAACTTTTGTGTACATTTGACATATCAGAACACTTTGCATTTCTTAGGCCAATATGTTACACATAGCGTTCTGATACATCACTGAATGCGACAATAATATGTTCATTCTTGTTTATTTAAGAGCAATTTTCATCAGTTGCACTATAACTAATATCTTCAGTATTTTGGTAAACCTTGAATGGAATACATACGTCCATAATAGCAAAAATAGAGAATATATTTTATCAAAGTGATACCGAAAGTTTTAATGAAAGTAAAGAAACAGATTTGGCTAAATTAAAATGGCGAATGAGAGATTTACATTCAGAACTTAATAAAAAGATTTTTTTTTAATTGAAGAGGAAGATTATATGATGATTCTGATTATCAATAATCTAATGAAGCATTTTTTAGTGATTCGTTTAGCGATAATTCTGAATTTCAGAGTAAAAGTGATAAAGAATCAAGCCAAACTAGACAGTTCTAATAGTGGAAGCAAAAGAATTTTTGAACAATATCTACTGTTCTTACAAGATCAAAAACTTAAATGTGTTTGCTCTAAATGAATTAACAAAAGTCATTCTTTTTTAAAGTTTCAAAACTTATTCTTAAATTACATTTGCAACTGCAGCAAAAAAAATTGGAATTTTGGCTATCAATCGGAAAAGATCAACCAGTGTGAGAAACAGATTTGGCTAAACAAAATGGCGAATGAGAGATTTACATCAAGAACTTAATAAAAAAGACTGTTTTTTAATTGAAGATGAAGATTTTATGATGATTCTAATTATTAATAATCTAATGAAGCATTTTTTAGTGATTCATTAAGCGATAATTCTGAATTTCAGAGTAAAAGTGATAAAGAATCAAGCCAAACTAGAAAGTTCTAATAGTGAAAGTAAATGAATTTTTGAACATCTACTGCTTTTACAAGATGAAAATTTTAAATGTGTTTGCTCTAAATGAATAAACAAAATTCATTCTTTTTTAAAGTTTCAACACTAATTCTTAAATTACATTGCAACTGCTGCGAAAAAATTGGAATTTCGGCTATCAATCGGAAAAGCTCAACCTGTGTGAGAAACAGATCTGACTATATAAAATGGCAAATGACAGATTTACATTAAGAACTTAATTGAAGATGGAGATATTATGATGATTCTGATTATCAATCTTTAGTAAATGCATGGTGTTACTAACCTGCATAATTTTAGATGAGGAGAGTATTGTATTCTGGCTGTTGTGGTGTAAAGAATTCCCTACAATTACTGTAATTCCTATTGTAAAAAAATAATTTTAGAAATAAAAATATCGAACCAAACATGAGTCTAATCATTTAAATAGAGTCAATGATTATTTAAGAAAATATTTTGATACTGTATTTATGAAATAAATTTCTTTGAGGTACATAAGATTAAAGATACAAAAGATTTATTAAAAATACATAAATTGTTTCGAAAAGGGAATCTATAACCTCACCGTGAAAAAATCTTATCACGGGAACGTAAAAATCCCTTTGAAATAATTTAATGCCTTTTTTTAGATATCTTAATAAATAAATAAATAAAATCTTAGTATAAGTATTGGAAATACATTGAATTGTTTTCTTTTTTTAGTACAAATTCTAATACATATTACCATGACCATGTATGTGGAAAATTCATAAAGTGCGTGTTTGTAAACAAATACGAGTGCTGACTACAACTCAACTCTTCGTTGGCAAAACATTGCTTGTTTTCATTGTATCTTAAGAGCTTCGATATAGATCACGTACGTATACAACAAAACTAAATTTTATTTAAGGGAAGGGGAAGCAACATCAAAAACTGGCCAAGTAATTCAAAATAGATTTTTTTTAACACTCACAAAATTATATATTTAAAAAAAATTAAACACTTTACACAGTACTATTAAGTATCATAATCAAAGTATAACTATTTTGAGTATGTTAACAGGCACAATAAATTATTACATAAATAAGAATCTAATGAAAATGTGCAAAAACTTATCATTTTAAGGACAAAAAATAATTACATTTATAGGTACAATACTCCTCACAAAGGCATAGAAAATACATTAGAAATATGAAAAAAAAAACTTAGTAAGAATAAAAAAATTCTTGGAGTATAATAATTTTATATAATCTATTACATTACAGTAAGGTTAACTTTTTATTACCATTCGGAAAATGTTTGCCGCAAATTCTCGATAAGCTTTTTGCCATTTAAAAGCTTTTATCCAAAGCATTAGCAATGTAGAATCTTTAGGAAAGCAATCCAATCCAATATATTCGCCTCTTTTGAAACGCTTAGTACAGCCATACGCATACCAGCTTGTTACAATTTTCAGATAATTGGCAAAATTAAAACCCCAATAACAAGCACAATCTGTGAGAAATTCAAATGTTTTGCCAATGAGGAAGTTGAGCTGTAATTTTTGCTGCACCTGACGTCATGTGGCAAGCGATCCAATGCTACAGTGGATACCGGTAATCTTCAGTACCCGAGTTCGTATCCCACCGTGGCATGGGTGTTCGTAGTCAGCATTACGCAGTAGGTCCCAGTCTCATAAGCCTTTGTCTTGCAACAAAATAGACTGTAGCATTCCTAACCAAACCAATGATGTTTACAGTTGGAAATACAGGTCAGCTACTCATTTGGTTTTGGTTTGATTTGGAGTGCTACGGTCTACTTTTTTGCAACACGAGGGCTAATGCTACTCATTTGGAAATACATATATATATATACCTATACCTATATATATACCTATATATATATATACATACATATATATTGCATGTGTGTGTGTATGTATGTATATAATAGCTGGTTATACCCAACGTTGCCTGGGAAATAATAAAGTTTTAAACTTTTCTATTACATTCAACACAAGGAAAATTAAATTTCCATAAGTAACTGAAATATCTACAACCCCCCCCCCAAACCCACCTTCTATGCTTCGTTGAATTAAAACCTGCATGACTGTTAGCTATTAGGAAAGGGTAGTTGACGTCATACTTTAAACCTTTTCAGTATGCGAAAGATTATTTGTCTAACAATTTTTCTAGCTTGTGACCATAAAAAGTACTAATAAACTAAAAGTATTTTCAAAAATTTTTTAAGGTTATCAAGTAAAGGAATTTTGAATTACTACAGTAATACACTAAAAACATGCATCTGAGGATTTTCTCCATTATTAATACCCCACTTTTGGCTAGAAAATGTGAAAAGAATGTTAAGAACATTTAAAAATATTTTATATATTCTTAATATATATATATATTCTTTGACCAGTACTTATCACCTGTACTGGCATAACAACAGCGGATCATGTCGATGGAGAAATTTAAGGGCCCTTAAAAATAAAAGCTAAAATTAAGGAGTTCTTAAGGACTTTTAAGGACAGTGGGAATGCTGGACAAAAACCCCACTGAACCACCAGAACAAAAGAATTTGCACACCTTTATTCATCCAGACAACTTAACTTTCTAAACTAACAGTCTAATGTAACTTAAAACTTATATTAGAGCAAAGATTCTCCCATTATGGTAACAGGACAAATAATGATTTTAAAACTGAAACATTTTTATTTAGAATACATATGTTTAAAGATGATTTTGAAAAGAAATATAATAAGTAACACACTGGACATTTGAAAATAATAAACTGTAATTTAACTGACACACTAATCGAAAAAGGTTTGCCCTCCCAGGTGTAGAATATCATGGTTCCCACTCTTTTGCCTCTGAAAATTTCAAGCACTTTTCAATGACTTTTCCAAAACATGATATTTTTTTCAAGCACTTCTTTGATACGGTGTTTATAATTGAAAAATGTTTTTTTTTTAAATAACTCCCAAAACACTAGAACTATATATATAATGTTCACTCTTTTCCCAGAAAAAAAAATCAGGCTTTTGAAATGGTATTAAAAAAAAGAAGGGCTATAAGCACACGTATACTGGTTTAAAAATACAGTTTCTTTTTAAAGTATTAGAAAGCTCTTATTTTTTTTATATCCCTAAATCATATTTTACAGGGTATCTGCCCAAATAAAATTTTTCAAATCCATGACTTTAAAAAAGCTTTCGTTAAAATATATATAAATAAAACTTCTGATGAATATACAAATAAAATATATGCTTTTAGAGAAATTACAGGAATTTTATCATAAAAAAAACTATAAACTTACTTTATAAGTGTTCATAAACTCACACACATAAAAATAAATTGTTGTATCTACATACCTAAGTTTAATCATATAGCAATTTTTCAATCAAAATGTTTACAATTTGGTATTATCCAGGTGACCATGAATAATAGCCAAATATAACCGTATAACATTTATATACAATATCCCCAGAGATAAACTTATATTTTGTGCAAAAAATCTTAACAAATTTTTATTAAAAAATAATTATTATATTAATAAAATTTTAATCTACAATTTAAGAAAAACCAGAATAATATACAGTTACCCACCCTTTAAGCTTTCTTCCTTCGAGTTTCCTTGGTGAACAAATTTTACTTAGCAATAGGATAATACATAAATACTAAACTCAGTAACTTCAGCTAAATGGCAAGTAAAAATAGGTTGAGGTTGGTTGGGAGCACTACGGTCTACTTTTTGCTACACGAGGGCTAATGAGACCGGGCCCTACTGTTTAAAGCCGATTCCGAACGGCTACGAACATCCATGCCTCAGTGGGATTCGAACCCACGAACTCCGGTTCCGAAGGTCAGTGCACAAGTAAAAATAGAATTAAACAATACAATGCATTTTTTTAAATAGGTAGTTTAGCGGATCCATGACTTTTACTCATTTTACTTGAAAAATCAAGACTTTTCATGACAAAATTAATCCATTGTCTAAATCCATGATTTTCCAAGACTTTTCCTGACTTTCCAGGTGCACGGAAACAATGATTTTATCAAGCCAGTGACAGTAGCTAGTGCATTTTGCTGTACCTGAAAGATGAGTCACGTGACACACCCACAATTGACGATAACGATCTTTCTCAATTTTCAGCGCAGACATGGATTAAAGGCCTCTCCACACTATGGTCCACTGCAAGCCATCACCAATGTCTGGAGGGGGTATGGCTTATGGTGGTTAATGGCAGCAAATGATAAAATAGCCTTGACGAACGATGGCTTTGGAGGTGGTTTTTCTCCAAAGGTCAAAGGTGGCCAGATGTACCATTAAAGTGCGCAGTAGACCCAATGGATGAATCCATGAGCTCGCTCATTGAGTGGTCCAGCGTGTGAATGCAAACCCTGAACCATCATTCAAGGTCCCCATTAGAAAGTGGTGAACAATGGGCCATAGTGTGGAGGCTACATAACATCTTGCAGGGACTTGAAAAAGAAAAATCAAGCACTGGACCTCAAATTCAATGACCTCAAAGAAAATTAAAAAACTTTTAAGGCATTAAAAAAGAAAAAGAAAATTTAAGCACTTTTCAATGACTTTTCATGACCTTGAAACCCTGAATATAGTCACTTGAATAACGAATCCATGTCTATTCTATTTTGTAATTCAAATTATAGCACATATGAATATTAATTCTAAATAAGAAGGAAACTAATACAATATAAAATGGAGATCCATATTTATATTTTAATAGAAAAATACTAAGACATACATTTTTTGTTTCCAGGTTTTCACAGAAATTTATTACATAACTGAAAACTAACTGAAATGATACATTAAACTTCCTCCTACTTCACAAGGTAAATAACATAAAAACATAAAAATACAAAAATTGAAAAGGGAAAGATACTATAACACCCAGATGACACACAAAATTTTAGATAATAAAAAATGCAAATTCATAAAATAGCATAGAGAATCGTTTAAAATTCTCTTCTATGAAAAATTACATTCAACCTCTTTCTTTTTACCAATTTTAAGCAACCAATAATAAAGTATTTAACCCTTTAAATCAAGTCCTTCTGTCAAATACAAAATATATATAAAGTATAATGTCAAAACTAACTGAAAATAGCATAAAGTAACAGACATATAACTGTGCACGAAATATTCTGTCTTCATACTAGTTTAAAGAATAACCATAAGAAACTGCTGTGACGTAAAACCATATATTAGATGCAAAAGTGGAAGGGCAAAGACAGCCAAATGCAGGTTGGAAATTAATCACTTAAGTTATTTGAGATGATATACATTAAAGCTAGTAATCAGCATCACTCGCTTAAGAAAAATTGATTTTGGGGAATCTACTTTTAGTATCATATTAAGAAAAAATACTAGAAAAATTTTATAAGTTTAAGAAAAAAAAAATTAGTATTTATTTTCTCTGAGTAAAAGTTGGAGGTTAAATGTACAGAAAAAACTGTTTAAAAAAATATTATCAATATAGTAAGATAAAAAATAAATGAGCCAGAGTAGCGTGGATTTGTGGCCATAAGGCTTTGATAGAATTTCTACAAGAGTAATTTAAATAAGTATTTTGTACAGTTGAGTTTTTGCTGAATGTCCTAAAGCTGTGGTTCTCAAACTGTGCCCTTCAATGGAGAACAATTTCTTGAGAAATTTTAATTAATTTCATTGGTTGGGTTACAACATTAAGCAAACTAGTGCGAAGTCATGAACAAATGGTTTGCAGAACTTCTACTAGACATTGCATATAAATATATGTCAATTTTATGATTAAGTCTACAAGGTGTCTTAGGGAAAACACATTTAGAAATTCACTGATATTTTTCTAATAATCTGCAATTTCTTCCCTGATAAATTCACACTATTTAATACCCAGTTTTTTTTCAATTTTTTTTAAATAAAACTATAATTTTTAAATATAAATTTATATTGAGATAAAGTTACAAAATCTAATATAAACAAATAAAGTTTTAATGAATTTAAAACTTAAATGATATTTTTTTTTCCATCTTTGGGGGTGTCTGGAATAATCTGCATGAGGAGCAGAGGATTAACCAATTTCGTTAAAAAAATTATTTAAAAAAAAAAAAAAATTCTTGCAGTTCTGCTTTTTTACATTTAATTTTATATTTAAATAATGCAGCCTAATATATTAGTTAAAAATTGTACATTATTATTTTAAAGATTAAATTTGCTCCATGACAATCTTAATTTTCTCGTTAACTTCTCTTTTAAATACCCCCCTATCTTTTTTATTTTATTATATTAATTCCTTTTAATAATCAATTTTTAATTTTTTTTATTTTTTATTTATTAAGCTTTAATCGCTTCATTTTCTGAAGATCCCTTTATTCGTTTTTGAATATTTTCATTTAATATCATATAAGCATTTTTTTCTTTTTTTTAAATCTCAATTGGAGGTTTTTTAAAATTATTATTATTATTATTATTATTATTATTAAAACAGGCAAAATTTGATATTTTTCAAACTTTTTTTTTTTTCAGAAAGTTTTTTGTTTTTTCTAGAATTGCCAAATTTTTGGAGAATTCCCAGTTTTCCCAGTTGCTGTACACCCTAGTCTGAGACTATGCATGATTTCTGATATTAAACAGAATTCAGACTTACATCAAGGTCAATCAATTGAAGCAAAGTTAAATTTTTGAAATATTAGTTTACCATTTTTTTAAGTTTTACAGCATAAATACTGTAGGAGTGAAAATCCCACCGATTTTTATATTTAACATTTATTACATAAACTTTTAAATCATCTAAATATTTTTCATTTAACTTTTAAATTAATAAATATTTTCATTTATTTATACTAAACAATACAAAATTATTAATGTTAACCATCTTTTAAAGAAACCCTTACAGTTGAAATACATTATAACTGAGTATTTCACACAAAGTATTTCTATTCAAAGTAAAAGTTTTACACAGAGCACCTTCAGGGAGTAGGAGGTTTGTGAACCACAGCCATAGAATATAATGCAGCTTTGATATTTGAAACACATGTGATCCCTTACTCAAATTTTACATTAACCATGTTAAGACAGAAATTTTTAAAAATATTGGATTTAGCATAAAATAAAGCACAAGTCATGAATGAGTGTTTAGTATTGCAATTACTTATTAACATTTAAATTTCTTTTAATTTAAAAGAAATTACACCACTTACTAAACTGGAATAAGCCGATATACATGCATTCATTGCATGTGGTTAAAAAATAAACTTACTCTGCTATCAAAATGCATGTCTCTTAAAACATATATTCATAACATAACTTTTACTATTTAAATAAATTTCATATAACAGTTTAGCTTAAACACAGCAATTTTTAAGAGATTAATAGAAAATAAATAGTACTGTCTCTTGTAACAAAATTTACTATATAATGTTTATTGCAATTTATAAAATACATTATTTTTCTTCTATAGTTCAAGTAAAAGTAAGAATTTAAATAAAATTTTAAGAAATAAATAAAAAAAATTTAAAAATTAAAGGATAGTTTCATACTGAATATATAATATTCAAATTATTTTAAATTGGAGATACAATATACTTTCAATGCCAGGAAGTGCGAAGGAAAACATGCTGATAAATCGAGGCTTAAACACAGTTGTTAGTAAGATTGATAAATTAAATATCACTTCTCATTTTTTACTTGAATTCATTCACTAAGCTGTAATTCATTTTATAATTGATGCCATTAGAAAAATCACAAAATTGCAATAATTTTTTAACAACAAATTGACATTGCAGATTATACCAGAGCAGGGTTGTTCATTTTGCTGGCAAAAAGGTACTTTTGCCAGGAAAGTGGCAAAAACTGGTAATGACTGGCAAAAACAGGCAAAAATCAAAATTTGCATAAATAAATTTAGTGATACAGTTATATGAAAAAGAATCATAACAAATAAAATAAAACGTTTTCTTAGTAAAAATAAACAAAAAATATATTCTTATTCTTCTTATTTTTTTTTTTTTTTTTTTTTTTTGCACTATTCTTATCGCTCTCTGCTAAAAGATTTTCACAAACCAGTTCAAACAAGAACCTACCCGAAGTTAGTGCAAGTGTTAATCCTGCCTCAAGTGTAATTTTTTGTATTATATATATAATAAAAAAAAATAATAAAATAAAATTTAAATAAGAATCTTAAAACTACACTTATTTGAGCATAATATATTAATATATATTTACTTACAGAGTATCTGCCAAAATAAAATTTTTCAAATCCATGACTTTTCATGACTTTCCCTGATTTAGCGGATCATTTTCCATGACTTTAAAAAGCTTTCGTTAAAGTATATATGAATAAAACTTCTGATGTACATACAAATAAAATATATGCTTTTAGAGAAATTACAGGAATTTTATCATAAAAAAAAACTATAAACTTACTTTATAAGTGTTAATAAACTCACATACATAAAAATAAATTGTTGTATCTACATACCTAAGTTTAATCATATAGCAATTTTTCAATCAAAATGTTTCCAATTTGAATTCAGGGTACTTTGGTATTATCTAGGTGACCATGAATAATAGCCAAATATAACCCTATAATGTTTATATACAATATCCCTAGAGATAAACTTATATTTTGTGCAAAAATCTTAACTAATTTTTATTAAAAAATAATTATTATATTAATAAAATTTTAATCTACAATTTAAGAAAAAACCAGAATAATATACATTTACCCACCCATTAAGCTTTCTTGCTTTGAGTTTCCTTGGTGAACAAATTTTAATTGGCAATATGGTTAGTACGATAACACATAAATACCAAACTCATTCTACTTGCCATTTCAGCCAAATGGCAAGTAAAAATAGAATTAAACAATTCAATGCATTTTTTTAATCGGTAGTTTAGCGGATCCATGACTTTTACTCATTTTACTTGAAAAATCAAGACTTTCAATGACAAAATTAATCCCTTGTCTAAATTAATCCATTGATTTTCCATGACTTTCCAGGTGTGCAGAAACCATGTACTATTGCTTATATTTTGCATTTCTGAAATATTGCATTATGTTAATTGATTAGGTTGATATTTTAAAACTGGAAGTGTTTGTTTATAACTTCTATACATTTTGTAATATTGTTAATTTATTGAAACCTAAAAATCTGACTAACAATTTGATTTTTTTTTCAATTAAAGATGTTTTTAATGATGAAATTTATAATTTTGCAAAATTAAAATGAGAATATGTGATCATCCTAATGTATCATAATATAGTCTGTGACTGTTAATTTAAGATATGTAAAAGTACATAAATGCCCATTAATGTGTGAAAAATCTGTTTTTGACATTTTTGCCAGAGAAATTTTTACCGTTTTTTTCAACATGTGGCAAAAACTTGCCAACCCTGCGCCACAGGAATTTTAAGTAACATTCAATTGGCAATACATAATAAAATTAACAAGGTTATAAAAAAATTAAACTACATAAATTAATATTAAATACACAAAACACAGCATGTTAGAATAAAATATCAAACTAGTGAGATAATGTTTTAAGCCAAATTATAACTGCATCTTCCAATAACACATAATTTAATTTTACAAATAAAAAAAAGCTACATTTAGACTAGTTATTGCAATTTTTTTTCCTAATAAATCTAAACCAGTTGAAACAAATTTTTAATAAATAAAGCAGAACAAGATTACAATAAAAATTTAATCAGAAATAAATTTAATATTTTGTTTTCAAACTATGTTAAAACATAACATATAAAAACAATGTAACAAAAATTTAACATACAAAAAGAAAATTATATATTTGGAGGCCAAACAAAGAATAATTAGATGTAAACTATAACTTCTATTTAAGAATTATATATCACTCAGAGACATATATAAGCAAAATGAAAAGACAATGCATGAAAATTTAAACATACATTTTAGGAATCTTTGCTCATTCAAAATTTTATCTTTTTTTTAAATACTAAAATATAATAATTATTGCATAAAGTTTGCCAAGAGGAGAAAAATTAGTTGTTTCTCCAACGATGCAAAATTGACATTTTCTATAAAACTGTATATTTATAACTACAGTGCACCTTTGATAATATTATATATATTTAAAATTAATGCTGAGATATTTTAATAAGTCAAATATAATAACAAATATATTAACATGAAAAAGTTAATATTCTGGGGGAAAAACATACTTTAATGGTACTTTTGTACTGTGCATGTTTAAAACTGTACAATACATTGATGATTTTAATCGAGACAATGGAGAAATATAGTCAAATGTGATAAACAGGTTTAATTTTTTTTTGCATAATTTTAAAAAGTTTACAAAGTGAAATGATACATGGAATCAAATATAAAGGCAAAAATGTTGCAAACTTTAAAAGAGAAAATATTAGTAAATTTTAAGAAATCAGTTCTCTTTCTCTTTTTATTAAATATAACATTTATAAGAATTTTAAGAGTAGAATTAATACTACATCTAACAACTTTTTCAAAAACTTTAAAATTCAAACTTTTCCCATGATAAAGTAGAATAAATAAAGTTTTTATACTCTTTTCCTCAAGAATTTTCTTTTAAAAGGAAATGGGAAGCTGAAAACTCTTAATCATTATCACAATTAGTTCTGCTTGCATATTAAGGTTTAGCAATTTGTACACAGCCTAATTTAACGTATAACAAAGCATATCTACATACTAATGATAAAAATTTTTATCTTCTTGAAACACAAACTACTATTGATGGTTATTTTTACAATAAGGATTTTGATTGCTTGTAAATCTTCATTTCAATCATACAACACCCATTCCAACATGTTGTAAGTGAAAATAGACAATTGGCTTCATTCTTTGTGCTTTATATACTCAGTACATTAATAGTAAGCTTTTAAATGATAATTAATTCCATTATTTGCTATCTTTGAGATAATTACTAAGAACCAATAAAATGAGAATCTATTTTGAAACCCAAACTGTTGGAAGCACCACTATGTGAGCAAACCCACATGATAGGCATATATGCAAATATATATATATATTCCAACTCCTGCATATGAATTGTGTCATACATATCCAAGTGCACCCAAGTCTTCCCACATTTTAGAATAAAGTAATCATGGGGGAAAAAATACAGTGAGTCACAAAGTCACTAATTTCGATAACCACCTCTACTGCCACGACTGTTATTAGTACCTCGAGCTGTATTATTGCCTCTGGAACCTAAAAAGAACAATAAATACTCAGATTGTATGCAATATTCAATAAATTCATAAGCTACACCAATCTAAGTAAATATAAAATGTTTTATATTAACTGCACTTTGGCATAACAGTACAATCAAAATAACCATGAATTATAGTCAGAAAATATTATATTTCTGAACATATTACATAGCATTACACAAGACTTTAGGATTGGATATCAAAAATTTAGTATAATATAGCCACAAATATTCAGGGTTCCCACTCTTTTTCCAGAAAAAAAATTAACCCCTTCCGGT
This sequence comes from Pardosa pseudoannulata, assembly GCA_032207245.1. Lineage (NCBI taxonomy): Eukaryota > Metazoa > Arthropoda > Arachnida > Araneae > Lycosidae > Pardosa > Pardosa pseudoannulata. Next base: position 78,341,895 of record CM063499.1, on the reverse strand, counting down.
ATGATTTAATAATGAAAAACTGTGCATGAAATAACCATTAAATTTTTATTTAAAAAACTTGTTTCGTTTTACAATTCTTACATATTCTTAATTAAAATCCACTTTTTACATAGTGTTAAATAATATCAGAAACAGTAAAATTAAGAAAATATCAAAGCAAAGCATTAATAAGGTATACAGATAATAGCCTTCAAGCTAGTGGTACTTTTCAAAACAAAGTGCAAAGGAATTCTTAATTGTTTACACCGCCAAGTAGTCCCACTTTTAATTGGATTCTTGTAACACACACAGCATTTCTTAGTAGGTTTTCTTTTATTCTGACTCATTCATTTGGCAATGACTTGTACCAAGTAAACAATATGCAATAGTGACTTGTGATTTTCACAAGTGATAAAAGTGTTGCCAAATTCAGTACACTAGAAATTTTAAACTAAATTATCATATTTAACAGTAACTTTAATCGCATGATGAGTGTAGCTCGTCATTGTGCGGTATGGAATGAAAAACTAATGACGAGCTAGACTCATTTTACCGGAAGGGGTTCAGGACTTTTTAAGGACTTTCTTAGGACCAAAATAACTTTTTATAAGGACCTACTTGAAATACACGACATAACGACTAAAACCCTATCTCCTGAGGAACATATTTTAACGATTATGAACCAGACAAGGCATGTTCAATAAATACCCTACAATATTTCAGAATTAAGTTTTTAAAAATGCCTAAAAATTAATATAAGATAAATCTATTTGACAAAACCTAATTTTGAAAAATGTACACCTAAAGGTTTTTGAGTGAACTAAAAATAAATAATTGTGAATAAAAACATTAAACAGTACTATCTGAGGATTTAAAAATGATTGATATATATGTATGTATGAATGTATATGTATATATATATGTATGTATATATATATATATATATATATATATATATATATATATATATATATATATATATATATATATATATATATATATAATACTAGCTGATTATACCCGGGAAAGAAGAAAATTTTAGACTTTTCTATTACATTCCATGCAAGGAAAATTAAACTTCCATAAGTAACTGAAATATCTATAAACCCCCATCCTCCATGCTTCGTTTAATTAAAATGTGCATGACTGTTAGCTTTTAGGAAAGGGCAGCTGACTTTATACTTTAAAACTTTTAATTGTACTAAAGATTATTTATTTGTCAAATAAGAAAAGTGATAAATCACATGAGAGTATGAATCTCGTCAATGAAGAAATTGATCACATTCCAATTTCAAAATCAAGGAGCTTTAAACAGGGTATCTGCCAACATAAAATTTTTCAAATCCATGATTTTTCCTGATTTAGCAGATCATTTTTCATGACTTTAAAAAGCTTTCGTTAAAGTATATATGAATAAAACTTCTGCCGTACATACAAATAAAATATATGCTTTTAGAGAAATTACAGGAATTTTATCATAAAAAAACTATAAACTTACTTTATAAGTGTTAATAAACTCGCATACATAAAAATAAATTGTTGTATCGACATACCTAAGTTTAATCATAGAGCAATTTTTCAATCAAAATGTTTCCAATTTGAATTCAGGGTACTTTGGTATTATCCAGGTGACCATGAATAATAGTCAAATATAACCCTATAATGTTTATATACAATATCCCTAGAGATAAACATATATTTTGTGCAAAAATCTTAACTAATTTTTATTAAAAAATAATGAATATTATATCGATAAAATTTAATCTACAATTTAAGAAAAAACCAGAATAATATACATTTACCCAACCATTAAGTTTCCTTGCTTTGAGTTTCCTTGGTGAACATATTTTACTTGGTCAATAAGATAATACACAAATACCAAACTCAGAAACTTCAGCCAAATGACAAGTAAAAATGAAATTAAGCAATTCAATGCATTTTTTTTAATTGGTAGTTTAGTGGATCCATGACTTTCCATGACTTTTACTCATTTTACTTGAAAAATCAAGACTTTCCATGACAAAATTAATTCATTGTCCAAATCCATGATTTTCCATGACTTTCCAGGTGCGTGGAAACCATGTAAATATTATTTGCAATGGATCTAAATGGCTATAATATAACTTAAAAGAATGAAAATTTACCTCCTCTTGAATTGAGTCCTCTCTTCAGATTACTACTGTAACTTGAATTGTCTGTAAAACTATCCCTATTCACATAACCTTGACTATTATTTGTACTTTGGTAAGCTAAAGAACATAAAATATTCATACATTAAGAAATAAAGAGATGGGTGAGTAGTTTTGAAAATACAACAAATATTTAAAAACACTTGAAATTGAGGATTTTCCTGAAATTTTGACTATGAATTTAAAATTTGAGATTTATTACACTATTTAATATATTAACTAATCATAATTCATATTTAATGAACTACTGAAGGGAGAAATTTAATCCTTTAAGTATTTATAATAAATTTTAGTTATGAGAGTTGCTGGGTAATATTAACATGAATCAAGAAAAATAACTGTCAGTTACATTATGGCTTGGTAAAAAAGTCTAAATAATATAAAATACAATAACCAAATGTGCCTTATGGTGACAAAAACACCTAAATATAATACATTTTAAGGGATAATTTTATTGAGAAATTAATTACATTAGTAAAAATATTACTGCTGATCAAATTGTTAATTTCCTTGTGGATATATTGATTGCATTTTTTAAATTATCATCTGATGTGAAAGAAAAAGTAGATTACGTCTTAAAATTTTAATGCAAAGAAAAAAAATACAATCCCACCATATTGTTACAACTAAAAACAAATAAAACATACACACATTTTAATAAACATTAAAAAAAGAATAAGGGGCACACAAATTTAAAGTTTTTGAGGGGGGCAAACCCCCTCTCAATCCCACCCATGTTGTTACAACTATAAATACATAAACAATACAAATTTTAATTTAAAAAAGTACAACCTAACCAGCAATCTCACCATGCAAGCACGTTTGAACTACTAAAGCTAAACCACAAAGAGCTTTCTAGAAATTATTTAAAAAAAAAAAAAAAAAAAAAAAAAAACAAAAACAAAAAAAAAAAAAAACATGTGAGCATGTCTGAACTACACAAATTCAGTACAATTAGAAAAATCCAGAGAAGTTATTCAAAAAGGTGCCGGGTAGTCACGTGCGCTAATGAGGCTTAAAGAACGAACCAGGGTTACCACCACAAAGCTCCAATGTCAGGATAGTAAAAGCTAAACAGACATTGCCTGGCAAAACGCTCGAAAGAGAAGCCAAATTTGACAACAAAAGCCAGAGCATAAATATCACATCTGTATCAGTTTTTCAAACATAAGATATCATATTCCTTGATCTTTGTATAGTTTTGCTCCCAGTATAATTTCACATGCTATTTTCTATACTGAGTTTGATGAACAAGCATTCAGTTTAAAATCCATATAGGAAGTTTTTAAGCACAAATTCATTTGCTTCAATATCCATTTTCAGATCTATGAACCTGTTGAATAAAAATTAAATACCTTGTTCATTTCCAAATCCAACCTGATTGGGGTTTCTAGTATAGGCATTGTTTGAACCACCTCTGGGTCTTTGTTCTCTAGGAGCAGCACGAGGATCACGGGCATTAACAAATGTTGAGTTTGAATTTTTAACCATATTGTCTGAAATCAAATAAAATACAATCAATGTCTAAACACACTTTCTTAAACAATAAATATGAACTATAGCTCAATATTAAACATTAGTGACATTTCTAAATTTTACCAGGGATATATTTTGGTTTCCCCTCAAGATTTCATATACATACCTGTCAACATACTGTTTTTAAAAAATTTTAGACATCTGAAAGTTAAATATGTATAGAAAATCTAACACTTGACTCTTTTCCCTCTTCTTTAAAATAAATTATATAAAACAGAAAAAAGTTTTCAATTTCAAAAGGAGATAATTATATAAATGGGGCATCCTAAGAGGTTAAATATTTTCACTAGATATTCACATATAAATTTAGCAAAATAATTATTATTTTACATTTTAAAATACAATTTCAATCCAATTGAAGTAGTCCAAAACACAATACAATCTCATAGCACACAAATATAAATTACCAACTGAAATATCTGCCCCAATTAACTAAGTATCACAACAAAATATGCTGTAAGCCAGGGGTGCCCAACTCAAATCGGTTGGTGAGCCAAAAAACAATTTACTAAACTGAGGTGGGCTGCACATATAAAAATAAAACAAATTATTCAAAATATTTTATTATCATGCAATATTCAAACTATGCATTTTTACAGTGCCAGCTGCGACCATACATAAAAGTTGTGTTATACATATATCATAACTAAAATGACAAACATTAACTATACTGTATTTATAATCACCCCCAACACCTTACCTTCCTAATCGTGAGGGTTAAAATATTATTATTATTATATTTATACTATTAATATATATTGTAGTTTATTCACAAGCACTACCACATGTATTAATTTAAAATTAATGTGAGATTTGTTTTTGTATTTTACTAGAGATTTTGTTAATATCAAATGATAATGTAAACGACGCACATTGTAACTGATTGGCCATGTTTTTATACAGCAACCTGCTGCGACACTTTGTTTCTACCAGGTTTAATTTAGAAAAAAAAATGATTTGCAGCGATAAGTAGTTTCAAATGCTGATATTATGCACATTGCCAATCGTCTTAAATTTGAAAAATTATCTTCGGCGGCATATTTTTAATAATATTCAATCTTACTCTCTTCATAGAGGCATTTTTAGTTCAATGTTTGATTGCAATTCTACTAGCTCCATTTGTAAATTTGGAGACGCTGATTCAAATTCTACATTAAATGGAGCTATGAATATTTTAAAGATTTCTTCAAACTTCTGCATGTAAGAGAATCTAGTATTGCATTCTTTAAGTAATTTTGCGATTTTAGTAGAATATTTGAAGAAGTTTTTATGGCCACTTTTATAATCATTTAATAATGGGAAATAAATCCAATTATTTGACCTAATTGATTTTCATAAAGATCGAACAGAGCATGTGCACATAACGCAAGTCACCTGGTTGTATAAGTAATGGCTGATTGACAGAATATTCTAGAACACTCAAATTTCAACGTAACCTGTCCAACCCTACTCAAAGACCAGGTTTACGTTGGTTACTATCAAGTCTTAATGAACATAATATGTGATATTTATTATTGCAAACATTAACAATTAAAATTCTATGTTTCAACTGTATATAGTCAAAATGAATAAAACTGTATAGACAGTTGAAAACATCAATTGGGCCTCATGCGGCCCAATTGATGTTTGATTGATTGATTGCCCAACACATGGGCCGTGGTTGGACATGCCTGTGTAAGCAATAACAAATTTTTGCTTATCAGAATGGAACATGAATAATAATCAGAAAAAAAGGGGAGAGATAAAATGAAACAATTAAGAGTATCATGAATCAGTGATTTAGATCTACTATAAATAAAATTATATACCATATCTACTCACACATAACACAGATTTCACAAAAATTTAAGACAAAAATTAAAAAGTACATGTTATACATGGAGCAATTTTAACTGCTCCCTGTAATCATACTATATATACATAAAGACATGTTTAAGGCAGAAAATAAAAAGTTAAATATCAATTGAAATATAGCTGTATTTTAATTTAAATTCTATTGCACTTTTTTCATACAACAGTGCTAGTAATACTAACTATTAATTTTGAATACAAAATTTCTAACTTTAAGCATGGTTTCCACTTTCTGTTGCATATTTTACTACTGCAGTATAAGTAGATTTCTTTTCCATCTTACTCCTTCTTTGTGATAAAACTCTTTTCTTATAGAATGATTACTAATTATGAGCTAATATAGAATTTTATTTGATTATTAATAAAAGTTACATTAAACTGAAAGCTGATACTCACAGATTGAGAAATGCAGCTATTTATAAATGGTATAAATCCCCAAAACTAATATGCCATGGAACCCTTATGACAAACACCTTACAATGAACCCTTAAGAGTGAATTAATAGTATAAAATTCATAATTGCATTATTAGTATTTTAATTTTGGTGCAGTTAATAGTAACTAACTAGAAGACCATGTAAAAAAAAGAGGGGGGAGGGAGAGAGAGAGAGAAGGGGGGGGGCTGAAAATTTATGAGAAGGCCACTCAGAGCTGTTGTGTCACTGAAAGAAGGAAAGAATAGTAATGTGAAAATATTTATATAAAACTGTTTGGTTTTTAAAGTAATATTTATTGAATTTATACCCTGTGAAAAATATAAATTATAGAAATATTTTTTATGCATTTGTATTAGATTATTCACGTAGATCGGTATCAATTTTTGTAGGCACAATTTGGGCTACCCAAACATGGGATTTAGCTCTCACCACTTATGGATAATTCAGTAAGCTGCCCCTGCAATAGCATATATTCTTCCAGTTTGTAAGTTTAAATACAAAAATGTACAAAACCAAATTGAAGGAAGAAAAAAAAATAAAGAACATTTTCAAATCTTTCTTGGAAGTCAAAATAAAGAGCTATTACAGGGTTCCTGATCTTTTTCCAGAACAAAAATTAAGGATTTTTTAAGAACTTTATAAGGACTAAAGCAACGTTTTATAAGGACTTACTTGAAATACATGACATAACAGAATAAACCCTATTTCCTGAGGAACATATTTTAATGATTATAAACCAGATAAGGCATGTTCAAGAAATGCCCTACAATATTTCAGAATTAAGTTATTAAAAATGCTTAAAAACTAATATAAGATGAATCTATTTGATGAAAGCTAATTTTGAAAAATGTACATCTAAAGTTTTTTGAGTGATCAAACTAAAAATAAATTGTGAATAAAAACATTATAAACAGTACTTTCTGAGGGTTTAAAAATGAAAATGTATGAATATATATGAATATATATATATATATATATATATATATATATATATATATATATGTATATACACGCACATATATATATATATATATATATATATACACATATATATAGATATATATATTTATTATATGTATATACTAGTTGATTATACCCGACGTTGCCTGGGAAAGAAAAAAGTTTTAAACTTTTCTATTACATTCAATGCAAGGAAAATTAAACTTCCATCAGTAACTGAAATATCTAGAAACCACATCCTCCATGCTTCGTTTAATTGAAATTTACATGACCGTTAGCTATTAGGAAAGGGCAGCTGACTTTATACTTTAAACCTTATAAGTATATGAAAGATTATTTATTTGTGCAATAAGTAACTAAGAAAAAACTGTCATATAAGAAAACTAATAGGAAATCACATGACGATGGCAGATCTCTTCGATGGAGAGATTGATCACATTCCAATTTAAAAATTAAGCAGTTTTTAAGGACCTTTGACAAAAATTAAGTGTTTTAAAGGCCCTTAAAAATGAAAGCTGAAATTAAGGAGTTCTGAAGGACTTTTAAGGACTGTGGGAGCCATGTAAAGTATAGAAACATTTTTTATGCTACTAAGTCTACTGCATTTATTAGATTATTCACGTAGATCAGTATCAATTTTTGTAGCCACAATTTGGGCTATACAAACATTAGATTTAGTTCTCACCATTTATAGATAATTCAGTAAGTTGCTTCTGCAATAGCATATATTCATCCAGTTTGTAAGTTTAAATACAAAAATGTTCAACATCAAATTGAAGGGGGGGGGGAAAATAAACATTTCCAAATCTTTCTTTGAAGTCAAAATAAATAGCTATTAAACATTGGCAATAAAGCAAATACTCAACTCCTTTTAAATAAAATAGCCATAAAGTAATTGCTAATTTATCTACTTAAAAAAAAAGTGGTACCAGTTTTGGTACTACTGGTATAAATGAAATTGCCTTCTCGTTTTTCTTAGGAAACAAAACTTTATGTATAAACATAGTAATAATCTACATAATAAACAGATTGATTATCCTTTCCTGACACAGAACGGCTCATTCTTAAGAGTTAAACTAATTTTTGCAAAATCAAACTCTCATAAAAATAATGTTATGTACAGACAAACACTACAATCAATACTTTATGAAAAAATAGCACCCAAATGTTAAAACTATTCTGAACAAACTGCAATACTGGATGTAACAAAAAACAAAAAAGTATTTCTAACACTTACTGTCTTGCATATCACTGCAGTCATACTGAGATGAGGGAACACACGTAGGCTGAGAATTCTCATTACTCAATTGCTAAAAGAGAAAAAGGAAATCAATAAAAGTGTGTTAACAAATTAATCTTACGATAAAAACCATTGGGCATTAACAATCTAGCATATTAAAAATTTAGAAAAACTACCATTAATATAATCTGTTAATATACAAGTTTAGAAATTAACTTGCAACATAGCTCTACTGGTAAAAGGCATCGTTTAACAAGATAACATCAAGCAAATTTCAGGTAAGATATAATCACTACCTTACAAGTAAGCATTTAAATATAGAGTAATAAAAAATAAGAAATTGCCCCTACATATATTTGTCTAACACAAGAAAATCTCCTGCAAGAAATCTGGTTAATAGCACTCGATAGTCAGGGTTCCTGCTCTTTTTCCAGAACAAAAATTACAGACTTTTTAAGGACTTTCTAAGGACCTACTTGAAAGAAGGGCATAAACCCTATTTTCTGAGGAACATATTTTAACAATTATGAATCAGACAAGGCATGTTCAATAAATGCCCTACAATATTTCAGAATTAAGTTTTTAAAAATGCCTAAAAATTAATATAAGATGAATATTTGACAAAAACTAATTTCAAAAATGTACATCTAAGGTTTTTTGAGTGATCAAACTAAAAATAAATGGTGAATAAAACCAATATTATAGACAGTACTTTCTGAGGGTTTAAAAACGACTGATATATATATATATATATATATATATATGAGTAGTTTTATTTATATATACATATTTATATTTATATCAGTCATTTATATATATATATATATATATATATATATATGTGTGTGTGTGTGTGTGTGTGTGTGTGTGTGTGTGTACTAGCTGATTGTACCCGACGTTGCCTGGGAAAAAAGTTTTAGACTTTTCTATTAAATTCAATGCAAGGAAAATTAAACTTCCATAAGTAACTGAAATATCTAGAAACCCCCATCCCCCATGCTTTGTTTAATTAAAATCTGCATGACTGTTAGCTATTAGGAAAGGGCAGCTGACTTTATAATTTAAATCTTTTAAGTATACAAAAGATTATTTGTTTGTCAAATAAGTAACTAAGAAAAAACTGTCATATAAGAAAACTGATAGGAAATCACATGACGATGGCGGATCTCCTCAACAGAGAAATTGATCATATTCCAATTTAAAAATTGAAGTCTTTAAGGACCTTTGACAAAAATTAAGCAGTTTTAAGGGCCCTTGAAAATGAAAGTTAAAATTAAGGAGTTCTTAAGGATTTTTAAGGACCATGGGAACCCTGATAGTTAAGATCCGATCATTTCAAAAGGGAAATTATGTAAGGAAAAAATTGGCAGAATAAAAGACATTTAGTAAGCTAAACTGGATGCCAATCTTGTAGTTCCATTGAAAATGGAATCTGTGCTATTTCAACAGAAACATACAGGTAATGACATGTTGGCAGGAATTATTCGTGTATTAGAAAATATTTGCGTGGGGAAAAAGGTGGAAGATGAAGGATTTGAGACAACTATACTCCACGTAAGTTATGCATAATTTATAAGAATCTTGGTCGTTTTTAATTTATCCAGATGTATCAAGATTCTCTGCAATAATTTGCCAGCAAGGCACTACAGACATATACAAAGAAGACTGCCACCAGTCATTGCAATGTGTTCACTAAAACCTTCCTCAATTAAATTACTATAATTCCTGTACCTAACATAATAAACTGTCCAGTCTAACAGACAGTTTTCACTCTTCAAGGTTTTTTATTTATATTTTAATTGATATTCATGGTAGTCTCAACATTCCTATTTATAATATTTTAAGTTATTCAATTTTACTGATTTGCACACAAACAATATATTATTCATATTTCTGGATATAATATGTGTATATATATATAAATATATTTTAAAAATTAATGCTAAGAAAACATGCTAGTACTAAACATATGAAAAATTAAATATGCATAGATTGTTTAGAATTGACATTGAATTTCACAATACACAACTGAAAGTTCACATTTTAAATTAAATAGTTGATTCATAGTGCTGCAGTATACTCCATTTTAAGTTAGAATACACATCTTGGGGGTACAGAACAATAAGGTTTAAAAATACATAAAATTTATTATGGAATGCCTTTAGAGCTAACAAATGCCTCTGAAAGAAAACTCTGAATTAATTAGAAACACTAAGCCACAATAAAGCACAGAAATTACAAACAATTATAGTTCCATTCCTTTAAAGAACATGAACTTTTCTGGTTGTAAACAAATTTTTAACTCAGTTTCACAGACAAGCAAACTAACTAAAGAAAAAATGTTTATGGTGCTTTTAATATATGAATCCTAAATGTAATAATATAGGATAAAACTTTCAAAGAAAAAAATATTATAAAAAAGAATTTTTCAATTTATAACTATGGTTAAGGATTAAACCAGGGCATGATTAGTTTGTTATAAAATATGAATTGGGAGGGGGGGTTAATTAATTTTGAGCCAATTTTTTTTTATCTTTCATATATATATAAAATGACCAGATAAAAGCTACCAGAATGTAGCAAAATCAGTACTCTGGTGATTAAAAAGACAGCCTACCTTTTAAAAAATTCTTTGTTAAATTCCAATTTAAAAGATACATTAAAAAATATTTGATAAAAGGACAATCTTTTCCAAGTACTTAAACAGGGAATCTATATTAAGATTTTTTTCCATTCCACGTCAGAGAATAAGTTGAGCACAGGTTAGCTCTCAAAGAGACTAGAGTGGATTGCTTTGGTTTGGGAGTGCTACGGTCTACTTTTTTGCAAGACGAGGGATAATGAGACCGGGACCTACAGCTTAAAGCCGATTCCGAATGGCTATGGCCATCCATGCCACAGTGGGATTCGAACCCACAAACTCTGGTACCGAAGGCCAGCACCCTAACCAATCGGCCGTCGTTCGGCAGTCTAGACTGGAAAGAAGAGAAGGGGGGGAAAACTAATGCATTACAGTACATTAATAAATCAATGACAACTGGCTATGTAAACTAATACAAATTTTCAAACAATAACAAAGACAAACTTAGTAAATATTGTTGAAAAAAATCAAGTAAATAACTAATAAACTAATTTATATTACTAAACTAAGTATAAAATATATATTTAGCAATAATGGGGTATGGAAAAGAATTCAATATTCAACTAAGAGTTACTTTTATCTATTGTACTTTCTTTTCTAGCCAGTAATTAAGACTACGGGCTAAGAAAGAATTTCTTTAATACTATTTAGCTGAATATTTCCCAATAACATGCAAGCACCCACAACACAATGAAAAACTAAAAAACCATCCTCACATTCAATTTCAAGCAAAGCGAATAGATGTTCGTCTGTTGCGAGAGTGCTGAAGCGGCGGAAAGTCCACTCACCGGAGTGTGTGTTGGAGCCATAGGTAAGTTTGGATTTGATGGTAAAGATGAAGCTACGGTACTCCTAGGTGGCAAAGGCGGAACAACCATACTTTGGGTGAGAACATGCGGAGGTGGTATAGCATGTGGTAAAGTTACAACAGGAACATAGTTTTGGGACACTGCAGCTGCCATCATGGGATGGATAGCTGAAGAGAAACTTTGATTGGTATATGTTTGAGTTGGGATTGGACGTGCAGGGTCAAAATCCATAGCTTGGGTCGTTGGTTGAAGTGGCACAGTTGATGGAATACTTGACCCAACTTGTTGTGGTTGTAAAGTAACAGAGTTAGCAAGAACCAAATTATTAGTCGTAGGGTTTGCAGTCATATTAGTTGCATCTCCACTTGGCCGTCTTGTGCAATGGGTAACCATGTTCGATGGACCCATAGATTGTGAAGCAGTGGAAAATTGTACGCTAGGATAGGATGGACCCACAGGTGTGGCTGATAGTTGAGAATTATTCCTAGATGCTGAAAATATATAAATTCAAGGATAAATACAATTAAAAACACAAAACATTAACCACCAAATTTAGTAATCTGCTTATTTTGATAATAAAAGATGGAAAAAGAACATTTAAGAACATGTTTTAAATATTAAGGCCTTATTACACACCAATCTGAATGCATAAAAAAAAAAAAACAGATTCAGTTTAGGATTCCTTTTAGAATTGAATGACTTTCTTGTGTGATAGAGAAAATTTTTCAACATATTTATTTTGGTTCAGGTTGACATACAATTAGACTTATAATGAATAGAAAATTTTTAATGATAATATCAGAAATTCACACATTTTTCACTGGAAAAAGATATTGCAAACCAAATATGTTACCCTCAGGAGGTGTACCTACTTTAGGTAAACACAAATGTTACAATCATGAGGTACACCAGATGTTTCTATTATCCCTTTCCTGTATATTTGGGGTACAACGGAACCCTGCTTGCAGTTTGACCCCCTGCTTAGGGATCCTTCGCCTTCTGGGACTCACCCCAAGCAGGGGTTGCCCTAAAGGCATTTCCTTCATTAATTCAAATTGAATCTGTTGCTATTTCAATACATATTGACTCTGTTGTTATTTCAATATATACTTATACAGGGTATCTGCCAAAATAAAATTTTTCAAATCCATGACTTCCCTGATTTAGCAGATCATTTTCCATGACTTTAAAAAGCTTTCGTTAAAGTATATATGAATACAACTTCTGATGTACATACAAATAAAATATATACTTTTAGAGAAATTACAGGAGTTTTATCATAAAAAAAAACTATAAACTTACTTTATAAGTGTTAATAAACTCACATACATAAAAATAAATTGTTGTATCTACATACCTAAGTTTAATCATATAGCAATTTTTCAATCAAAATGTTTCCAATTTGAATTCAGGGTACTTTGGTATTATCCAGGTGACCATGAATAATAGACAAATATAACCCTATAACATTTATATACAATATCCCTAGAGATAAACTTATATTTTGTGCAAAAATCTTAACTAATTTTTATTAAAAAATAATTATTGTTGATGAAATTTCAATAATTATTTAAATAAATTTAAATTGCTTTTTTTTTTTTTTTTTTTTTTTTTTTTTTTGTTTGTTCTAGTCAGTTATACTTTAATAATAAAGATATATCATCCCTTAATGATAAAAATAGATTACTGAAAAGGCCAGCTTTTTATATGTAATGAGCTAAACTGTAGGAACAAAATATTTACCCCAAAAATGTCAAAAAAGACTGACTAACAATATAAAGCTTACTACACTGTTTGATTAAAAAAAAAGAAAAACTTACATTCAAGTTCAATTTGTGATTCTTGCAAAAAATTTAAATTCCCTTGTACAGATAAAACTTCTTGAATTGGATGATTCTGTTCAGAATATAAAGATGAACTTTCCATTTGATAATATGGTCTTTCTACTTGAGAAGAAGGTAGTCCACTTTGTGGTGTTAAAATTGTTTCTTCACACTACAAAAAAAAAATTATAAACGTTCACAACACTTTGCTTTATATAATTTATCTTAAAAATGAGAAAAATATATAGATCTTAAACTTATGAAATATAACGTAATCACACATACACAACATCTATAAATATCAGGGTTGAAAAAAAAATGACAATTTTTTAAAAAAATTTTAAAAAATCAGATTTTTTTCTATTTAAATCGGATTTCTTTTATTTTTTTTCTGGATACTAATTTTAATTGTTTTTATGTTTTTTTTCCAATATACATAGAATAGTTTGTTATAAGAAGTAACATCTTATCTATCTAGTATATTCTACACAGATTACCCTAAAATTAAATATATAAATTTTAATCTAAATACATTCCATATTTTGTAATTGGGTAGTGATAAATAAGATGTAAATTTAAAGATTAAATTAAATATTCTTTTAATACAAACTATTTAAAAAACAAATCACAATTATTTCAATCTTTTTTAAACACTGAATTATGGATTTGTTTCAATAAAAACACTAGCTTTGATGCTTTATCCACTCTTAATTGGTTACAAAGGCTAGAATGAACAATACCAAAAGAAGAAAACTGTCTTTCCATTCCAGCAGATGAAGCCACGGTTGTTGTTATTTGGTAGACAAACTGGATTTCAAGTTTTTTTTATTACTCTCTTTAATTCCCATCACATAAAATGAATGCCACCAGTCATAATCAATCATTGAACTACCCCTACTACATTACTTTCTGATAACAACCCCTAAATTCTTGGAAAGCACATGCTATCTGTTTACACTTATTTACTTATTGGTATTAATGTGTTGACTGATTCAAAATTTTCCTGTCTTTGGAATATAGGTTTAAAAAAGATTTAAATCAATGATTTAAAAAAAAAATCAACTGATTTAAATCATGCCAACCCTGATATATATATATATATATATATATATATATATATATATATATACATATATAATCCTTTGGAGGCATGTGTGTTTGTGTGTGTATATGTGTTTGCTTTATATTCTCAAATGACTGGACCAATCTTGACAATATTTTGCATGGTGATTCAGGTCAGAATATTTTTCTAAAATATAAATTGAATTTAGCAACTATTTTAGCATTATTTGATATATTTTCCTTCTAATTATATGCTACAATAAATAAAATAATTTAAATAACTTAATTCATTTGACAGCATTTAAAGTTTTTTTTTTTTTTTTTTTTTTTACCATTTAATTCATTTTTATCAATTTCAAATTTGCTAAATTTTCATTTTGAATTAACTGTACCATCCTTTTCATTCAATTTTTAGATATTAATCTTATTCTATCACTATCAGCATTTTTCATGTTATGTAATATTTTTATAAGTTGATACATCTGTTTTCTTTAAATGATCTGGCAAACTACTTGGCACTTTTCTACAAGCTTATGCAAGAATAAATTGTGCAATATATCACTTTCATTCCTTTACATTTCTTACACACATGATGAAATTTAAATTGAAATGTATTATTTGTTCTATGAATGATTTGTTCTGTTTTACTTTTGAAAGTGATATTGATTGTTATAATTATAGTAAATAGTATAGTCTAACAACTAATCTGAATTGTGAAAATAAGTGTAACATTCCTTTAGCAGCCTTAATTACTCAAACCAATGGCTGGCATGAAGCAACTAGTATGCATGTTTAGATCATATTATAAGTTATTATACAGGGGTCGATACAGACATAAATAGGTTCTGCTACATGATCCTCTCACAAAATTTTGTGTTTTGTAAAATATTGTTTGTTTTGTATGCAAAAACAGCCTCCTTTTTATAACTCAGTATTGCAAAAAGTTTCTTCATAAAATTATGTATACAGGCTTGCAACTGCTGGGATACTTTCAAAAAGGTGAGAAAAGTGACAAATACAGAATAAGTGACTAAAAAGTGACTAAACATTAAAAAAAAAAAAAAAAGCAATTTTTTCTCCTCTTGATTACAGATGCTATTATTAAGATTTTTCTATTTATTTTAACTCTAAATCAAATGATCGATGCAAGACATGATTTTAACGTCAAATACAAAAAAGGTTGAAAATTTAGTTTATCACAACTCAACATTGCTTTTTATTCAAGAAAATCTGTAAATCAGATTTGAATACATACAATACATTAATTTTATAATCACAATTTTCTGAATATATTAATGAGGTTTTGAAATATGTACATAGCTAGATTACAGTATCTAAACAAAAATTGTGAAAAAAGAAAAAGAGAAATGTGTGCTTTGAGGTAAATTACTTTGTATTAAATGTACATTTCAGTACAAATGTAAATTTCAGGAACTTCTTTGCGACTTTTTAAAATCACTAAATTCTGGAAATCATATGACTAACTACATTTTAATAAGAAAAATAAGATTAGAGCATCCCATTTTTGGTTTTTATCAAAATATTTTGTTATAATTCAGATTTTCTTTTTTCAACAACGGACTTTTGCTGTGATACACCATGAAACAAGTGACTAAAAGTGACTGTTTACTTAAAAAAGTGACTAAAAGTGATTAATTGTAAAAAAGTGACTAAAGGTGAGAAAAGTGATGGAATTGCAAGCCTGATGTGTTTAATTTTATTCTTATCAAGAAAACATCTAATCAGAGGTAAAGAGAATTTTTAGTGCTTTGTTCTTATATAAATTACATAATTTGCTTTATGTTTCTTTGTGGATTTCAAATTGAATTATAACAAGTAAAAATGGTCTTTATTACATGGCAGGATTTATTATTTTTACAAATATATAGAACATACACATTTTTTCCCCACTAAATGAGGACCTAAAATAAAAAGCCAGGATCAACCTGTTATGTCTACATCTTAATACAAACAAAATTCCTTTTCACAACTTTGATTATTAATCTTAGAAATAAAATTTTGTGCAACCTATAACAGAGAAAATTTTACCTCATTCCTAGTATTGACTTCAGACTGTTGTGAGTACTGAGGTTCTGCAACAGCTACAGATTCATCTTTTTCCTCTGGTAAGCTAGTATTTGATTCTTCTTCATTTGGAATGTCAGGCTCACCTTTGTTGAAGTAATTACATGACTGAATTTTTAAAAGTGTCTCTTTTAAAGCTTTATCTATGGCTATGTTAAAGAAATTAAATGTAATAAAAATATAACTAATAAATGCAAAATGAAAAATAAAATTAGGTAATGTTGACTTAAATACTGCTACCAACTGAAAAAAAAAACTTTGTTTTAGTATTACATTAATGCGCCTACCGATGCCTACTTCCCCCCCCCCATGTACTTGGGTTTATAATTAGCATTGACCATAGTAAAAATGTCAAGTATTTGCAGACCATTTTATTGTGGCAGCACCATATACAGTGTATCTGCCAAAATAAAATGTTTCAAATCCATGACTTTTCCTGATTTACCAGATCATTTTCCATGACTTTAAAAAGCTTTCGTTAAAGTATATATGAATAAAACTTCTGATGTACATACAAATAAAATATATGCTTTTAGAGAAATTACAGGAGTTTTATCATAAAAAAACTATAAACTTAGTTTATAAGTGTTAATAAACTCACATACATAAAAATAAATTGTTGTATCTACATACCTAAGTTTAATCATATAGCAATTTTTCAATCAAAATGTTTCCAATTTGAATTCAGGGTACTTTGATATTATCCAGGTGACCATGAATAATAGCCAAATATAACCCTATAATGTTTATATACAATATCCCAAGAGATAAACTTATATTTTGTGCAAAAATCTTAACTAATTTTTATTAAAAAATAATGAATATTATATTAATAAAATTTTAATCTACAATTTAAGAAAAGACCAGAATAATATACATTTACCCACCCATTAAGCTCTCTTGCTTTGAGTTTCCTTGGCGAACAAATTTTAGTTGACAATAGGATAATACATAAATACCAAACTCAGTAACTTCAGCCAAATGACAAGTAAAAATAGAATTAAACAATTCAATGCATTTTTTTAATCGGTAGTTTAGCAGATCTATGACTTTCCATGACTTTTACTCATTTTACTTGAAAAATCAAGACTTTCCATGACAAAATTAATCCATTGTCTAAATCCATGATTTTCTCTGACTTTCCAGGTGCGCAGAAACCATGTAAATACAAAATGAAAAATAAAGTTAGGTAATGTTGACTTAAATACTGCTACCAACTGAGAAAAGTAACTTTTTTTTAGTATTACATTAATGTGCCCATGGATGCCTACTTTTTTTCCCCTCATGTACTTGGGTTTATAATTAGCAATGACCATAGTAAAAATGTCACTAGTGTTTGCAGACCATTTTATTGTAGCAGTACTATATAGGTAGATCAATTTTGCTTCCTGTGAAGGAACACAAATGATATCCAAGCTTATACAGAATTTGAACCAGGGTTGCAAAAAACCCACCTACCCAGTACAACCCAGTCTAAAAACCCACTCTGAAGTGGGTTTTATTGGGTTTTTTAAAAGTTGGTGACATTTATTTTCAGAAACTTATCTTAGTTTTACCCTCTTTCATATTTAAAGAATTATTCTGTGGAAATATATATACAGTCTATCAACATCCAGAAAAATATTTGCAAATCTATGGTAAATTCAACATAACAATTTGGAAAAAAAAAAAAAAAAATTTGTCTGTGAAATTCATAAAGAAAAAGGCAAAGGTTTCATGTGTAAAATACTAACTTCAATGCTTTTTGTATTCCTAATCTGTTTCTAAGTTTTGACCAAACCAACCCACATGTAGAGAACACTCGCTCTAGTGATGTACAGCTAGCTACACACTTGTTTAGAGCTACTATAAAGCAGCAAAAATCTATCATATCTCCATCCCTAACACGCATTTCAATTAGTATCCACCACTGTGCTGCACTAATTTTTTTTAAATTACATTAGCATTAACCCTTTCGTGCCTACTGTCACAAATACGTGCCAGCAAGAAACGTGCTCACTTCCCGGCCGACACACTGGCGTGCCAGAGCGTTTTCTCGTTCACTCCCGACTGCCACATATGTGTGCCAGTGTTGTGAAACATTTTAAAACTAAAAGTTTTGATACAAAATGGCATTGTATGTCCATATGGATTTAGATACATGCAGATTTGACTTGTACTCAATAGGAGAGTAGTATGATACACATACAAGTGGTTTTTGATTATATAAACATGAGGGAAAAGGAATGTTTCCGATTGACATGTTTTATGATGGCTCTTTAACTTCCCACGTGGTGTTTGTTTATGTAAGCAGTTGAGTTTTATTTTTGCTAAAGCGTTGTGTATTTCAGTTTGCAGTCCAGATTTTAGTACAGAATTAGATCTGACAGACTTGATTTTTTTTTCTCTTTTTATTGTTAGATTTTCGAAGTGTCGAGAGTGTTTAACTGAGCTTGAAATAGCTGAAATGACGCAAAATATTTCAGATTTTCATTCTGAAACGGATTAGGATATTAGTAATAGTGACACTATAATATATTCTAATTGTTCATAATGGATCTAGTGATTCTAATGTTGAGGAGGACATTTCTGACAAACATGATGACGATACTTCGTTTTCTCACATTCCGGAAAAATCCCCCAAATCAGCAAATGAGTTACTATGAGTACAAGGACTGTAAAAAGGGATTGTTTGTAGATCCCTGTTTTTAAAATTTTTCATACAAAAAAAGTTTAAATAACATAGTATTCAGTTTTCAATGTTAAAAGTCATTAAATAAAACTAAGTAAAAAATAAAAAAAAAAGTAAAGTGTAAAATACATATTTAAATAAGAAATAGCTTAAGTAAACAAAGTATCTATAAACATATATAAATCCCATTCCGTTTAAATACTTTACGCAGCAATATTAAATAATACGTTGCTACTTCGTTAATTTCATGAATTTAGGCTTAATAGCAAAAAACCCTCTGACCCATGATACACACTCGCGAAAGTGACTGCCAGCCTCAGAGAAAAGCGCACATTTGTGCTTCCCATCGCGAAAGGGTTAAACATACTTTGAGGAAATATTTTTACGTATAATTCATGAGAGGAATTAACCATTTATTTTTTAAGGATTGAAAGAATAGAGATTAAAAAATTATCCTTTGTTAAAATAACATTCAAACATGTGGTATATGTCAAAATACAACATTATGTGTTGTGATGTCAGAGTAAACTTTTTTATAGCCTTTACACTGATTTATTTGTATTAATTAAATTATAATTTCTTGAATATTAAGTTCATAAAAATTAATCAGTTTTAGCAATTTAATCTTTTCTAAAATATGGTACTTCCCTTGACCTCTCCTCTTAAAAACAGACCCCCAATAAAACCCACCTAGGTTGGGGTTTTCTTAAAAAACCCAGGTTTTTTGCAACTCTGATTTGAACCTACGTTCCCCAGCATAGTAAGTAAATGATCTAACCACTATGTTGATTGGATATCTTGGATGTCCATATAAAAGTTTATTTTTTAATCTTGGCAATATATTGATTCAGCATTTTTAACATTTTGTTTAACATCAATAAAATTCCAACTGCCATAATTTTCAATAAAAAAAACACTTAACTTTTATAAAAACTTAGGAGAACATAAAGAAAAATGTTTTAGGTACCAGTTAAGGGATCTAAAAATTATTTAGTAACTAATCATTTCCTAAATCAAAAATTTTAAACTAATATCCTGTAATATGTTCACAGATATAAATTATGTATATGCATAGGTACCAAAATATGAAATGTACTGAAATTTGGGGGTAAGTAAGTGATGGTATATTTAAAATATTAAATTTAATGTCAGTGGCATATCTGAAAAAGACATCAAAAGGTTCTGTCTTACAACATGAATTTTTAAACATATCCAAAATATTACTTCATGCAATCAGAATTAAGAATTAGCTAGATTATTACTATTTTTATTTATTGACAACTCAGCTTAAAACATACTGCTCAAAAAGAGGAAAAAATAAGCTAACTTAAAAATTATTAGTATTACTTATTAATATCATAATTATAATTAGTATAAATTATTAATATTCTTTAATTTATAACCTTAAGGATTTAAGATTTTTCAGCTTATATAAATTTAACAAGGAAAGGATACAAGTTGTTCCAAACACTTCTTTATTTTTTGAATCTAATAGAGCTTGAATGTGGTCAGCAGCTGCTGAAAGCATTTCATCAAAGTCAGCAGAACATTCTTTATCAGAATCTCTTTCTGGACAGATGGCTTTATATAATTCATCAAGACCATTTAATTCTTCTTCAGACAATTTCTAAAGCAAAGTTTTTTTCAACAAAAGAAAAGTTAGTTTCAAAACTATACACAATAAAATGAGCATGAATATCTTGTTAACTTAACTAACACATGCAGTAGAGTCTCTATAATTTGAATCTTGATTGCTCGAGTTTCTGCATAAATCTGAATTAAATTCAACTTTTATTTTTTATCATTGCCTGGTCTCATGTTCACTGTGCATGACAAAGCTATCAAAAGAAATCTTTCCTCTAAAAGAAAGAAAGGTTTTATATTCTTCCCATGGTATGAATATGGGGGAATGGAATTACCCACTCCATTTTTTTTTTCTCTACTCCAAATGTATATTCCCACATTCTAAAAATAGTTTAGTTTAGCAGATTGCAGCTTGATAAGTTTGGTTTTAACATGCAGAATTTCAGTCACCTTTGAAAGATTTTTAACCCCTTGACATATGTCTGGGAGGCGTCAGTCATCTCATATACCAAAGTAGACTTTGAAGTCTTCGACAGGCGCATAATATTACATTATATTAAATCATAATTTTATATTGTTGCTTAATTGTTGTACATTAGAAACATATACAGGGTATCTGCCAAAATAAAATTTTTCAAATCCATGACTTTTCACGACTTTCCCTGATTTAGCAGATCATTTTCCATGACTTTAAAAAGCTTTTGCTAAAGTATATATGAATAAAACTTCTTATGTACATACAAATAAAATATATGCTTTTAGAGAAATTACAGAAATTTTATCATAAAAAACTATAAACTTACTTCATAAGTGTTCATAAACTAACATACATAAAAATAAATTGTTGTATTTACATACCTAAGTTAAATCGTATAGCAATTTTTCAATCAAAATGTTTTCAATTTGAATTCAGGGTACTTTGGTATTATCCAGTTGACCATGAATAATAGCCAAATATAACCCTATAATGTTTATATACAATATCCCTAGAGATACTTATATTTTGTGCAAAAATCTTAACTAATTTTTATTAAAAAATAGTGATTATATTAATAAATTTTAATCTACAATTTAAGAAAAAACCAGAATAATATACATTTACCCACCCATTAAGCTTTCTTGCTTTGAGTTTCCTTGGTGA
Source organism: Pardosa pseudoannulata (assembly GCA_032207245.1). NCBI lineage: Eukaryota > Metazoa > Arthropoda > Arachnida > Araneae > Lycosidae > Pardosa > Pardosa pseudoannulata. The sequence goes on along the minus strand of CM063499.1, from coordinate 78,319,888 downwards.
ACAAATTTTACTTGGCAATAGGGTCAATAGGATAATACATAAATACCAAACTCAGTAACTTCAGCCAAATGACAAGTAAAAATAGAATTCAATGCATTTTTTTTAATCGGTAGTTTAGCGGATCCATGACTTTTCCTCATTTTACTTGAAAAATCAAGACTTTCCATGACAAAATTAATCCATTGTCTAAATCCATGATTTTCTATGACTTTCCCTGACTTTCCAGGTGTGCAGAAACCATGAATATATATAAACCTCATTAAATGTTAGCAGTGCAAATTTCAAAACAAAACATTCTTTTTCTCAACTTGCACAAAATTGTTCAGATGAGCCTGAACTTAAATAGTATTTTTCAGACACTTCAGATTCCGTTTTACTTTTATGTCAAGGGGTTAATTCTGCTAATACCATTATTATTTTTCCATGATGGATTCTACAAAAAAAGGAAAAAGAATTTTGTTCCATTAAAAGTGAAATCTGAAGCATTAGAAAGACTGGGAAAAGGGGGAATCCTTAAAAAATTATCAGCAGTCGAATATAATGTAGGTAAAGTTACGGTTGACGATTGGCATAGAAACAAAAGCAAATTAGAAGTATTTTATAGTAACAAGTGCTCAGACTTATCATTGAACAGAAAATCTTTTACAATGTGATGCTCAGAAGATGGTGTAATATTGCTGCACATAAAAGGAACAATGAATTTAAACATATAACAATTGATAATTACTTTAAGATGTAATTAACTTACTTTCAGCAATTAATGTAAAAATATTATGTAAGTATATTTTCTTATTGAAATATATTTTGAAATCTAAAAATTGTGTTTATGTTTCTAATTTTATTAAATTAATCATTTTTGATGATTCAAGTTTTCAATAATTCGAACTAGGTCCAATCCTGTTTACCTCAAACTACCGAGACTCTACTGTAATTATAAATTTTAAAAATACACAAAATGCACATTTTTAAGCAGGGCCACAGTTAATAAAATTTGTAAAGACAATGAAAACTTAACCATTATAACTATACAAACAATTAGTAAAGGACATATTTTCACCTACTTTATGAGACATAAAACTAAAAGACAATGAAATAAGGAAGTTTAAAGGTTATTTATTTTAAAATTTTCACAATTCTAACATTTAAAAGTGAGTGTTTAATAAAAAGAAAAACAATACAACAGAAAATCACATTTGTCATAGAATAATAAAAATAATTATCTTAAGTTGAATAACATATTCAAGATTATTATTATTGTATATTATTAGATACTTGTATTGTTTAATTATTTTCAGTTACTAAAAGTGTTAAATATTCAAAAAGATATGGAATACTTTAGTTCAGAAATTAAAGATTCTCTGAAAGTTTTAAATTTCTTGCACAGAGATAAATATTATCAATAATATATAACAATAGTGATAGTATAAAATAAAAATATAATCAAGTCCAAGATTCAATTAACATTACAACACACCTAATAAAAATAAGAGTTTTTTACTGACATGTTTTTAACAATAGACTTCATAATTTATTTCTTCTGTCTTTGTTAGAAGTATGACAAAAGTTTTAAATTGTACATACAATGTACCAAAAGCAGAACAAAAAACAATCCCAATTACAATAATTTAAGAGATATACTAATCAACAATTATCTCTGGAATGTTACCATTCTCACATAACTAAATAAAAACATTTGATATTAATTAAAAACTGAAAATGATCCAATACTTACAACAGCACCATTGTTTCCATTAAGAAAATCATTTCTAATATCATCACCACCCATGCTGTTTAGTAGATCTTGATACAAAATTAATTCTTTAATCCTTTGTAGTTCATTTTGTTGCCTTTCTAATAGTTCTCGCTTAGCAGCCTTCTTTTGAGCTTTTGAGCACTAATATAGAAAAATAAAACTTAATTTCTTTGATACACATGTATGGTTTCAATTAAAGTTTTAGCAGGAATAAATTTTAAAGTAAATTGATGTACAGTAAAACCTGTTTAAGAAGTTCCAGCTTAAGAAGTTTATATTTTCGGTACCCATTTTTCCCCCATATTCATACAATGTTAAAATAACCAGTTTATAAAATTTCTTTTCAAACTCTTTCCTTTAAAAAGTTTACTCCTTTAGCTAACTCCTTTAAAAAGTTTTCTTTCATTTCTAAGTTTACTTACAGAATGTGTTTATCGCTGCCTTTCTATTACTGTTTTTTTTTTCTCCTCTTTCTGTTTGTAAAGGTCAAAGTTTATGGCTAAAAACGATTGTTGTCATTTTTATTTACAATGTACCTGAAGAAGTTCTTAAAAGCTTAACCCTTTAAAGGTCACCAAAATAAATTCATGGGAATTTAATGTAATTTGTTTATAAGTGTTACCTATAAGCCTTGTATATGTAAAATATATAAATTTTCTTTACATTCCTTAGAAGGGTTTGCCTTAGAGGATACCAAATTAGGGTTTGAGAAGTGGTTTAACTGACAAACCCCTACCCTTGTACAGCTTGAACATTATGCCTTTTTAAAAGTTTAACTAGACTGGAAGAACAATAAATGATAATCCTTAAACAGACATAATAAATAAACATCTTAACAACTCAAAAGTGTTGTTTGTATAGATACTTTTATTTCAGGTTATAAATTGAATCATAATCATAATAAATTGAATCATGGTCATGAATTGAGGTCATAAATTGAATAATATTAAAGATAAATTGAATCTGACTTCTCAAGTACAGAAAGTTTAAATACATATATTTCAATAGAAAAGAAATAAATAAGTTAGACGTAGAACTATCATCTGTTATATATTTAAAATATCAAAAATATAATATGTATAAAATATGTAAAATATATAAAATATATAATGTATTTTTAATATATAAAATGTATAATATGCATGTATAAATATATATATATATATATATATATATATATATATATATATATATATATATATATATATATAATTGAAAACTCATCCATATCTCCAAAAAGGCTTTTTTAACTGCAAAAGCTCTTGATTCTACATCATTGGCTTCCATATATCACAGATGTATGAGACTGGAGCCATAAATAATTATAAAAAGATAAAGTAAAGTACTCCAAAAAGTTTAAAAAAAAAAAAAGATGTTTAATAGGTGGTTTTGCTATGAAACCGCTGTCCGTTAAAGGGTTAAGACAGCTGGACTGTTATCAATTACAAATTGCCGATAAAAAACAAAAACTATACCCAATTTTTTCTGTAAAATCAATTCCAGTGGTGTTTATAGCAAAATTTCTTAGCTGAATTAAAGATAGTCTAAGGTAATTATGTTGTTTTCTTTTATTAGCTGATTTTTTTTAAGTGTGCAAAAAATGTAAATTTTTGAGAAAAACCAAACCTGGTTGTTTATATATTATTTTATAAAGAAAAAAATCTCTCCTCATTATCTATGTAATTATTTTGTTTTTAAAAAAATTAATTTAGCTTATGAAGTTTTCTCTTTCCATTCCCTTAGAAAACTTTAGTGGGTTTTACTATATATATATATTTATATTTATGTATAGAAATACATATATATGTAATATGGACGAGATTCATTCAAAATCACAACACAGTTTATTTCTGGTAAGAAACATGAAATCCGTACAACAGGCAAACACCTTTGCAACTTCATGCACATAGACAACGTGATCACGCACATACACTTTTCAAGTAGGGATTACTAAGGTAAAAAGACTACAAATAATCCCTATGAACAATTGATCACATGATACAAAATACCCATGTTTAAAGAGAACGTGCTAACTATTGGCTAAAGTAATACAGACAGAAGCTGAATTAAGTCTATAGGGTGTCTGGAGGGGAAAATCAGAATTACCGCACAAACCCCGAACTCACTTTATGAACAAAAGTTATTAAATTAATATTAAAATATGTAAATAAGAGATTTGAATATTACAGCATGTTTTTTATACTAAGCTTTATTTCTTCAAAAAAATTGCTTTAATTCCTGCAAAGTGTCCAATTTTTAATCTTGAATTTGCTAAATCAAACATTACTTGTGATTTTTCAGCAAGCAACAGGTTGGTTCTATGCAATACAAAATTTCAGTGTTTGTATGGTATGATTGTGTGAAACCTCTAGTAATGTTTTTGCACTATTAGGCAAACCTACTCTCCAGCTATTCATTTTACTTTTCAGTTATTTTTTATCTACAAAATACCCATGTTTAAAGAGAATGAGCTAATTATTAGATAAAGTAGTACAGACAGAAGCTGAATTAAGTCTACAGCATGTCTGGAGGGGAAAAATCAGAATTACTGCGCAAACCCCGAACTCACTTTATGAACAAAAGTTATTAAATTATGTAAATAAGGGTTTTAATATTACATATATATATATATATATATATATATACACACACACACACATATACATACGCATAAATAATGCTTATTGCCTGATTTCCCGTTTAAGAAGTTAGGCCCTTGGAAAACAAGCAGGTTTCACTGTAATTAACTTCAAGGTAGTCTCATAGACTATTAACACCTATTTTTATTATATTGTTTAGAGGTGGGGAAGGAGATTGTAACCCTGTATAGTTGGCTTTATCAGAACACTGATTTGGATTATATCAGCCACATCCATGCGAATGTAATTTTGTGCATCATTAACAGCTTTTTGCTAACATAGAAATCTCCAAGACTGGATCAGGACATTAATTAGCATTGCACATTCATTAGCTAGTCCCTTCATCTATGTGTATTGACTCTTATTTTTAGAATTATAATTAAAATAGTTTGAGGATTCTTTAATAAGTGGTATAAAATTGACAACTTAAATGATGAACACCCATTTTACCAACTGCATATAAGCTTTGACCAGATATGGTTTGAAAGCAATGCAAAATATGCTTCAGATGTAAAAAGAAGGGGTAAACAGTAACATACTGAATAATTAAAGAGATGAACTTTTTGCAAACACTATATTAGCCATAATTGCAAGAAGGTCATTTGCCCTTGGCTACCCTACCAAAATTTGCAGCAAGTGCCGAGAAAACTTATGAGAAGGGGAAAAAAAGTTGAACCTAAATGCAAATGAAATTATTTTAATGGGTGCTTTATGAGCCTTTTTTTATATTTTATATGCATATTAAACAAATAAAAAGTAAAGTTTAGAATAATTTGATTTTTTACAATAATAATATAATGAAATACTTGGTTTATTTTTTTTAGCAATTTTATGTTTCAAAACTTTATATCACACTAGAAAATCTAAAATATTTTGCTCTTCAGTTATTTGAGTTGCCTTTTATGAAACAAAAGTAACTTTATTTCAGTTAAACAGCATTCAGCAGTTAACTGTTATTTTATGTTTATTTAAAAATAGAAGTCTGAGACTATACATGGAACTAAATGTGAGAAAAATCATGACCTGGCAATGAATTATTTATAAATATTTTAAATAATCAAAGGATATTTAACAGCTTAAGTTTCAATACATTACTTCATTACTTACACACACAAAACTAACAATATCTACAGCAGGATTGTATCGGTTTTAACCATAGGGGTTTAAACCAGTGGTTTTAAACGTCCTGTTCAATATCAATTTTAACCAGTTTGGACCACTGAAAATCACTTTTCAATACATTTAATACTAATCAAACATAGTTTACAAGCATATGATAAAGGCAAGTTACATTGTTAAAAATGTCATAATATAAATAACACCTGCAAAAAACAAATATAACATAACATCAAGATACAAAAAAATGCTTAACTTAATATTTTTTAACTAGCATATAGCCCATCATATGACGGGATCAGTAAAATTTTTAATATTCCAGAACTGTTAAGTACCCAATGAGGCAGGTAATAAAATGGTTTGTTTTTTGGCTGAGAATTATCTGGTTCACTCTCAATAGTTTATTTATCGTCATACTCCTCTAGAGTCTCCCGATCCTGTAATGCAGTTTAGAATCACATGGAATTCATTGAGTCAAACCATGTGGTTATGTATAACAAACAAACAAACTTCTTAATTTCCAAATATATATAAATTAAAAGTTAGATATTTAGTAGTCCTCGACTTATATGAAAAGAATTTATTGTTAATACCGATGATAAAATTTTCATTACAACAAAAAATAATCGATGATTGAATTTAAAATTATCACTTATATATACTTAATCTATTATTTAAGTCAAATATAAAAGAAAATTATTTGCTTAATATGTAAGTTCAGCGATAAAACGTATGAAAATAATGCACGCGATATTTAAATAATTTAAAACAAGAAATGATTATATGAGATGGTTAAAGGAATGACGTCATAATGCTAGAAAAAAAATGTTATTTTTACCTATTTATTACGTGAATAAATTGATAAATTTAATCGCCTGCCCTTAGCCGAGGAATAAATTCCAGGTACAACCGCTTCAAAAATTTGCCGACAGACACCTTAGGCTATTATTATATAGGGGATCAGCGATAAAACGTATGAAAATAATGCACGCGATATTTAAATAATTTAAAACAAGAAATGATTATATGAGATGGTTAAAGGAATGACGTCATAATGCTAGAAAAAAAAATGTTATTTTTATCTATTTATTACGTGAATAAATTGATAAATTTAATCGCCTGCCCTTAGCCGAGGAATCCATTCCAGGTACAACCGCTTCAAAAATTTGCAGACAGACACCTTAGGCTATTATTATATAGGGGATACAAGCTGTTTTATACGTAATTTATGTTGAATTCAAAAAACGGTTACAAGTAACAAGTTATGTAGTTGTCTCTAAATTTAAACGATTTCGTAATTTATTTTGGATTACAAATTATTACAAATGATTTTAAATTAATAACAATTTTAGTTGTAAAATGTCATTTGTTTTAATTTTAAAATTTATGCTTTTAACTACAACTTATGTTTTATGTTTTTAAATGTAACTTATATTTTATTTTTTTTTACATTTTCACAATTGCATGTGCATGGTTCATTCTTAAAATTCAAACATTCTTATTATACTTTATAAGCATGTTAAATCTCATGAACTTATTAATATCATATTTTGTTTAACTGCACTACTATTTTATTGCTTATTAAAAGTCACTTCTAATTACAAAAGATATATATTGAAATTAAGACCGTTTAAAACTATTTTTAACAATTCTGACCACTTCTGACCATTTTTGGATGGTTAAAACCACTTTTATCAAGCGTCCTGGTCAAAATTACAACCCTGTCTACTAGATAACTGTAAATGCTATAAAACAAACTACTGACAATTTATTTTTAAAACTTGCTTTTGTAAAATTTTAAACTTAAAAATTAAATTTTTTCAATAATTAAACTTAAAAACATATCTATATTCCACTTGAGTTAAAAATTAATCTTTAAAAGATAATTTCTAATTAGAAAAACTTCTACCTTAACTCAGTTATTTTATTTAATAGAAAATACTCATTTAACAGTAAACTTTAAAAAATAATAGTGCATTTATTTTTCTATTATAAAAATAATTTTCTAAATAAGTTTATAAATAGTTCTAAACAGGGTAGGCATAATTCAAATCAATTTCAGTTGATTTTTTTTTTTTTGAAAAAATCATTGATTTACTTTAATTTCTTTTAAAACCTATATTCCAAAGACAGGAGAATTGGGAATCAGTCAGCACAGTAATATCAATAAGTAAATAAGTGTAAATAGATAGCATGTGCTTTCCAAGAATTTAGAGGTTGTTATCAGAAAGTATGTAGTAGGGGTAGTACAATGATTGATTATGACTGGTGGAATTCATTTTATGTAATGGGAGGTAAAGAGAGATTACAGAACTTGAAATCCAGGTTGTCTACCAAATAACAACAGCTGTGGCTTCATCTGCTGGAATGGAAAGACAGTTTTCTCCTAGCCTTCATAAACAATTAGTAGTAGATAAAGCATCAAAGCAAGTGTTTTTATTAAAACAATTAAATCCATAATTCAATGCTAAGAAAATATTAAAATAATTGCGTTTTTTTTTTTTTTTTTTTGTAATAAATAGTTTACATTAAAAGAATATTTAATTTATTCTTTAAATTTATATCTTATTTAGTTTGCACTATCCAATTACAAAATAATGGAATGCATTTAGAATAAAATTTATATATTTAATTTTAGGTAATCAGTGTGTAGAATATACTAGATGTTACTTCTTATAACAAACTATTCCATGTATACTGCAAAAAATATAAAAACAAAACAATAATTAAAATTAGAATTCAGAAAAAAATCAAATAAATCTGATTTTTTTTTTAATTTATGATTTTTTTCCAACCTTGGTTCTAAACATTACTTCAAGTAAATACCACCAATCTTCAGAGATATATTAAGTAAACACACAGGCAGGTTTGAACTTTTAAAATTTTTGACAAGACAATTGTAAAAATATGAGAACTTAAAATTATCAAAATAAAAAGTAAATATAATCACTTTATGTATAAATTACTTTTATCCAAAATATAATAAAATAGTAACTATTTTAAAGTAAATGCTTCAAATGATTAAAGCATGAGAACTACAGAAGAATGAAACTTTATCTTAATTCTGGTAACTAAATAAACATATTTTTATCAAAAGTAATACAGTTTTTAAAATGTAATACTGTTAAATATATATTTTGATAAACTGAATAAGGATTAACTTTATAATGAATTTTTGATAAACTTAATACCTAAAGTTTTATAATCTTTTACATTTTAAACCATCAAAGCATTAACATATTTCATTTTGAAGATTCAAAAGAATTTCCAAAATGAAAAATTATGTAATAACTAAATAATCGTAAATTTTTTAAACATAACTCACATCTTGTATCACAGTTTGAAACTGCTTTTGTAGCTCTTTTGTAAATTCTAACACTTCTACAACTTGATCATACTTTTCAACAGCTTTCTGTAAAATATAGATAGCTCAGTAATTAACATACTGACATTAAGAAAACATTACTTTTCATTGAAAATTTATAATAAAATAAATACCTTTTGATCATCATTCAGTTCTTTTCCATTAGCAGAATCTTGTCGATAAGAATCTAATTTACCCTATAAATAAATTTAAAGGTTTGTTAATCTTTCTATTATTCTGAAACAGATAAATATAATATTTCTTTAATACAAGAAAATCAAACACTCAACATTTTAAGCTAATAATAGAGAGGGTCATTAAGGTAAGTTAAATATAATTTCTGTTAAAGACTACATAAAATGTGCAAAGTATGAATAATTAGCATTATCAATTAACTCATAATAATGACATTTTTGATAAAAAAAAATACATTTTTCTCTAATCTATATATATAAAAATGAATTTGTGTGTGTCTGTCTGTCTGTACTCAATAGACTCAAAAACTATGCATCCAATCGCCGTGAAAATTTGGGAAATGTTTAGGTATATCCCTGGGAAGGTTTTTGTAAATTTTCAACGTTCGAAATTCATTCATTCCCCCTCTTTCGAGCATTTCATGTCATTATTCCAAGCATTATTTTCCCCGGTTAAACGCAAACGATTAAGTTTTTAATTTATCGCATCATATCTACGGGAAAGTAGCAATATTTTTAGCAATGTGACGTCATCCCAAGTAACTGTTTTAAACGCAGTTTTCCACGGTTAAAAGCAGGAGATTAAAATGTTGAATTCATCACATAATAAATAGGCGAAAATGATATTTTTCTATCATTATGACGTCATTCATTTAAATATTTCATTTATTCATTTCTTATTTTATATTATTTACAATCGTCTGCTTAGTATCTATTCGATTTGAACTGAAATTTGAGATATAAAGTGATTCACTTTCATTTCTATGTGACGCAAATTATACCATTTTTATATGAGAACTAATTTTAATTCTTGATTCATTTTTTAGTTACAATGAAATGCATATCAACAATATTCTAAGTACAAAAATTACAAATTTCAGTGACTCTCATGGCCAAATAAAACTTATCATTTTATATAGTTATCTTCATATTCATATGGTTGTCGATATGAATGTGTGTTTCTGTTTCATACAAAACTATGTGGTTTGTCATAAATTTCCTTAATTTTGGAAAACATTTATTACTACCAACAAAATTAGCACTGTTGCTGTCAAAACCTGTGCTTCCTATTCTATCACGTAATATGGCAAGATCTGTTAACTTTGCTAATCAACGTACAGTAGTAATACAGTAATGCAATTTAGGGTTAAGCTTATATTTTACAATAAAAAAAGGCAAATTCGATTATAAAAACTGAATAATGTTATAATACGCTTATGATAGAAATATATAAACATGCCAATGACTCGAACTGAACTGTGACGAATTTAGAGAGTTATTCACGAAAAATAAATCTTTGTTTAAAAGTAATATATTAAGTTCACCGTAGCGAAGCACGGGCAAACTTGCTAGTATAAATATAAAATAGTTTGTTCAAATAAACTGCAAAATTTAGTGGTTAGATGTAATTCATCAGTAACATATAATCCAAATATTTTATAATAAAAAATATATGAAACTAGGGATCTCTCTAGACCAGGGATGGGCCAACTCTAGCCTGCTGGAAGGTTTTATCTGGCCCGCAGATAGAAATTTAAGTTACTGGTCCAAGGCAAATTAAAAGAAATATATATTTATACATTATATATCCATCTCCTTTTCTACTTTGCTTAAATATTATATCCTAAATTTATTATCTCACACCCAGAAGATCAGCAGTATATTTGTTTCTTATATGTGAACAAGTGTTTTCAACTTTGAACCTTAGAAAGAATAATTTCAGAAGTACACTGACAGATGAACATTTAGCATCGTTCCTTAAAATCAGTACATTTCACTTCGTACCTCAGTATAAAGAAATTTTAAAAATGAAATTGCAATTTCATTCATCTCATTAATGTATTTAAACCATCAGGTATTTGTATATTGTTCTTAAAATTTTAGAAAAATTTATCTTGGCCCCAAACTTATTTTCTTTTGATTTTTTTGCCCACAGCCGAAAGTTTGTCCATCCCTGCTCTAGACTTTTATATTAAGTCATGTTTCTGTAGAAAGTCTACTCATTTTGCAAAACCAAAATTAGTGTTGAATTTGGTTCTTTCAGTGAGGGTTCTCTCTTTGGTCCTCTCTTTGTGAGAATAGACAAATTTACAAACATGAAATTATTGCTCAGTTAATTCTGAGTACTAATCAGTTCTATTTTAGAGAAAGTCTTATTTTAAAAATACTATTTTCCCATTCATATAAATATAAACATATACAGATTTAGGCTTGACTAAAGAACTGGGTTCACCCGCCAACTTGGTGGCAATGTTTAAGTATGGTCGCCTAACATTTTCTCCTGATCTCACCGTGTCCAAACAATCTGTATCTATATTATAATTTATATCATATTTGTATCCAACTCTCTTTGTCTAACTCTTTTCTTATATATTAAAAATGTGCAATGCTTAAAAAAATTAGATATAACAAACCATTAATTTTTCCCTATGGTTGATTTTTAATAGTTGGGAGCTGTTGAGTTTGAAAACTGTTAAGGGATTAATTGCCGATAATTATTAATGTTTGGTTTTTAAGTCATTTTCTTAAATTAAGCAAGAGTATATAATTCTATTTCGATGACGCACTGTGCATTACTTAAAGTCGCCAGAAAAAGCAAGAAATACAATGTTTGGATGGATTACCTTAGTATTTGAGTAAATATCGCCAATATATTTGCCAAATTTGCCAAGGGGAACCCAATTTTTAAGTAGTCCCCAGATTTATAAACATTAAATTTATCCAAAGAGTTAAGTTTTAAAATGAATCTGCTTTGTGGAAGGCTAATTTTTAAGATAATGCATATTTGCAAAAAATCTATTTCCCACAGGAAAAATGTTTGAAGGATCTGTATTTTAAATTACAGCATTCTGAAGGATTAATATTTACAATAAAAGATTTTGTGAAGGGTTTTGAGAACAGACTCCCATTTTGCCTTAATAAATCTCAAAGCATAAAGTTTTCTATATACAGTAAATATAGCTATGTCCTTTTAAAACAATGACAGTTTTAATAAGTTTACTCTTCAGTCTTGCCTCACCTTCAGGAAATACTGCTTAACCTACAAGGTTGCTTAATTTTCTTTGTAAGTAAATGATTATAAAGAATGCTAAACTGTGTCTGTTAAAATTTCAAAGCTATTTTTCTTAATAATCGGTATTATAAAAGCAATTCTCTATACATAAGGTGAAATTTCTCTTATTTACCAAACAGTATTAATTATAAATCTATAGAAAAAAAACTTACCTACAAAATAATTCTAGTTTAAACAAAGAAAACAATACACAAATTAAAACCAAAATTATTAGCTTTAAAAATTACAATATAAATACTGCCAAACAGATTTATTTAGAAAATTCATCAACATTAGCAATAAAATTAGGGTATGTACCACATACTTGAATTTATAAGTAAATACATTTAAATACCATTTTAAATCTTTAAATGAAAGTATAATGGTAATAAATAAAAATATGATGAAAAGCAAGTGTGTTATAGAAGAAATGCTCTATCTATAAATTGTATAATAAGTCAATCAACCCTGGAGAATTTGTACAGCTTTAAAGTAATGAAATCAAAGTAAAAAACTATAATGAATTATTTAATTAAGCTTACATGGAGAAATAAAATAAGTATGATAAAGGTGTAAAAATGTTTACATATATATGTCTCACTTCTCATGCTTTATATGTACATGTCATTTGTTGATGTTAGGATGAAAAAAGGGGTAATTTCAAAATAAATCAACGAAATACACTATGTGCGGTCAATAAACTAATATAAGTTCTAAATACAATTTTCCGTTTCGGTATAGATGTAATCAAGTAAAATAATAGAAGAAAAACTGTATTTTAAATCTTATATATGAAAAGACATCACATTTAAATCATAAAGTATAATCTGTTAAGTGCTACGTTGCTTTTCACAAAGTACACATTAATAAAAATGAGAATAACAGTGCTTGGGTAACATGAATTATAAACTTAGTGAGGTCATGATTTACTAAGGAGAGAGGTTTAATATTTATTTTACAATATATTTCACAATATATATGAAAGTTGTGTACAAAGGACGCCCATACAGACCTTTCGTTTTTCTAAATTACGAACTTTCTTTTCTACTATTGTAAGCACTTGTTTCACAGGATCATACGTCTCAACAGACGTTTGCTTTTCTAGCTTGGCAGATGCAGAAGGCATGTTTGCTCTTTTCTAATTATGAAAAAACATTTATAAATTTCACGTCAAAAATGATCCTTCAGTAAGAAAGTCTTCGTTATTTAAGTGAACAAGTGGTTTCTGTTGCCACTAAGGTTTAGATGAATATGATAATTAACATTTCTGGTACAGTCAGGGAATTGACTCAATGATGTCAGACAAAACACATGCGTAGTTATATGATGTGGATTTGAACTATCTTAAAGAATTGTTGAATGCAGAATTATATTTCAATGCAATGTTCCCATTACCTCAAAAGCACTAAAAATTACAATGATGAATAACCGGACAGTTTACAGTTTAAATACACTTTGCATTCAAAAGGGTCGATCATCCTTAAGAAGAATTTGTGTCTATTAAGAAAAGAACATTTCTTAATAGCTTTTTTTAACACATTATGAACAGTAGAATTATGAACCACAACGATAAACATGTTGATATATTTTTTTAAACCAAGACAATTTTTATAAAAATATATGAAAGCATTGTAAGATGTAGGAACAGACGTTTATGCCTCAGCATTACGTCTTAAATGAAATAAAATAATGATTTCCTCATTCTTTGATTAAAAAATATAATTAATTATGATAATATTTAATACTTCTCTGCAAGTTTTACGTATGATATTGATATGGCATACATCCTGTCTACAGCTTTAACGAGATAGAAACCAAACTAGTCAAAATAAGTCTTTAAAGGGAGATATCCCAATATATATATATATATATATATATATATATATATATATATATATATATATATATATATATATATATATATATATGTGTGTGTGTGTGTGTGTGTCGTACTTTAAGTATATGACGGGTGGATTACAGTCATGGCAGTTGGTATAGTAAAGTATGATATCGTTTTCGGTTACGAAAGATATTTATTGCTACAGCGTCAATTGGATGGGTTCCTACTTCATATACTAACGGGATGAACTGGTAAATCATCTAACATGAAAAATTTAAAACAAAATCTCCGAAATGTCTGAGGGATCATCTAAGAAAAAAATTAAAGTAAAAATCTGTCTCTGATATCCTACAACCCGTTTTTATTCAGAATTTCCAAATTGGCCGCTATGGCACAATGAAGTTTTTATTGGCTATACCCCTTCCCTGAGGGCAACCCAGTGGTCAGCTTAGATTAGAGTCCAAAAGAGAGGAAAGAAAAATAAGCAGGATTTTGGAATTTGATTTAAGATTTGAAAACCCCTGATAATTTTCTAGGCCCGTAATATGGAATTTCGATCTATTACTTAAGTTTATAAAGGGAAGTAAAATACTAAGTTTATTTTTATCTTCTTGATAGCAAATATAAACAAAATTCCTAGTAGTTTTTGCTATAAAATTATCTATTTCTCAAATATCGAAAGACTAGCATTTTCTGTCGTTGAAAAAGTAAAAACATATACTGAAACTGAAACGTCTGTAGAAACATCTGAATTTTAGCAGACAATCTGAAGTTACTTCTGAGCAACTAATCTACACTAACAGATAGAACATGAGATTCGATTTAAGTAGCTCTTAAATATATTTCTGACATGTTGACGTTTACTTGTAATAGGTACCTCCTCATATCAGAATTTCTCAAGACGAAATTGGCTGCCTGATTGTTTGGCCAGGGATAAAGCTGTCAAGTTTCACTGTAAGAAACTGCTGCAGAAACAATTATTTTCAAATGTTATGAATGTTCACAAAGACGCATTTGCAGATTAATCAGAAAAACTCAATATGTTTTAATCTTGGCATGAAACTAAAGATTATGTATTAGCAACTTCAGGAGAGATTATGTTAATAAGAGTGTTTTGAATACTACTGTGAAAAACTAAAATTTTGCTCTGCATTAACCATAATTGTATTAAAATTTAATAAATCCGTAAGTTTTATCGAAAGTAAGCTTTAATGCTTAAGGCATCATCTTAATTTCTTCTGTCTAAAAAAAATATTTTGGAATTCTGTGTTTATGTATCTAGGTCTGGATTGTAATACTGATTTTAATTTCCTTTCCCTATGTCTTTGTCTTTCTCTGATAAAAATCCTACCTCTTACTCACAGAGAGAAAACAATATTTGTGACATTATTTTGTACTTTAGGATATCATGTTATTTTTTGTAAAATAATCTTAGTTTTCAATGTAGTTGGTACTGGATGCATCAAAACGTGGCGTCACACCGTACTTGCTTTACGAACCGCAACTCCCAGTGTAAGGCCCCTAATTTTAATTCATACATAACTTTTTTTATCATTTAAATCTCTGTAACAGCTTCTTGATCAATATTTAAAAAGGATTCATAGATTATGCCAGGCACTACGGTGTTCCAGAGTTCTGACCATAACCTTCCGAATAATCAAATTACTAAAAAATTCGAGGAACACGGGAGAAAGTCACAAAATATTGAAATAAGTTGGAAAATATTTTAAACGTTTTCGCGTCTTTCATGTTTTTGACTGGTTTATAGTCATGAGTTATAATGAGACTTGAATAATATGAAGGTTTGATTCTAATAAAAATTACTGGATTCTATGCATATAAAAACAAATATTTTGAATTAAAGAAAATTTAATTTTTCTGCAATGTAATTTTAATTTAGAAATAATTAAGTTCTAATTGGCAATATTCGACTTTATAGCACTTTACTAATAGTAATTTTAATGACATAATCCTAAAAGTCATAGTAATAAAAAAAAAAAAAATAAAAATAAAAAAACCTTAACAAATTAAAACGATATTTTTACGATTCAAATGAATATTCTAGAAGTTAATTGTATTTAAAAAAGGAAAGCAGGAACTTTCTGCTTGCTACTATAGAACATTTGTTAGTCATTTAATCCATTTCCTCCGATCAATATAAACTTGGGTCTAGGGTCTGGTATTTATTTGAAACCCCATTTGAACAGTTTAACGTTAAATCAATTTGTACAAAATAGAACATTTTTCTTTACACTATACGATGAGGAAGTTTAGAAGTACCAAAAAAGTTAACAGGCCAAATAAGATTAACTTTTCATTTTTATAATTTCCAATAAGAATAAAATCTGTTATTTACTTTTGTATAACTTTCTGAATAAAATTACATGAAATATTGATTGTAGCATTAAGATTTAAAAATTTAGTTTAATCAATATCTCAAGTTTTAAAAAATAGATATAAAATTTTGGGCTCCAATTTCTTAAGAAATCAGACCAACCCGATTTTGTCCTGTCAGAATTTTGTACACGACCGTATTTTAGGTTATGGAGATTTTGTTCTGAACGAGATTTTCGGCCATATAAAGATTTCATCCTTGTTGGAATTTTGTTTTTATCGGGATTTCGACCACTTTGGGAATTTCACTAGTGTTAGTACTTCAGCTGACGGAATTATGTCTGGTAACGTATGTATACAGTACGTTTACTGTAAGTATTATACATGTCGTACCTATCTGTCTTTATGCATGAGAACAAGTTAAATGAGCAGGCAGGTTACTATAAGAATAAAATTTCGCCTAAGATTTTTGAATCAAAGTAATAGATATTTTTCCTCCCTTTCAAATGTATAATACATATAACGCAAATTGTCATTAGAATGAAATGAGGAATCATTAATTTGGGGCTGTTCATTTGTTAAAACAGACAATAATATTATCTCATAATTAGACTAAAAGTATTGCTCTTTTCTTCATTTATATAACCAAACCTTTGGTTTGGGGGACTACAATCTACTGTTTTGCTACATGAGAGCTAATTAGACCGAGACTTACTGCTTAAAGCAGATTCCGAAAGGCTACGAACATCCATGCCCTCTCAAGATTCGAACCTGCGTATTCCCGTAACGAAGAACACCACTCTACCATACAGGCATCGTTCGACCAAAGAGATTTTTAGGTACTTCATGTTTAGAATTTTAAGATTTTTAAATTTTGGATCATATATATACACGGATCATAACGTACACGGTATAAGGCGATTTCACGCAGTAGGGCAAATTCTCAAATTATGACAATTCTGGCTTTAGTTTCAAATGGAAGGGCAGTTTATTGTTTGTCTATTGGTTGTTGTAAACATGAAAATGAATGGGAAGGGCATTATAGTAGTTCGTGACGTTGCGACAAATTGCCTTATTCTCCATTTCTTCATATGAAATAAATATAAAAAACAGAATGAGTTAGATTTTTATGCTTGTTTCAATTTTTAAAATATGAACAGTCATATGTACGAACCATTTACTTTAAGTGCGTTGTATATTTAGTATAATATTTATATCCATGAATCGATTTGCTTTATCAGTTAATTTACTCTAAAGTTTGGCAACATGTTACTTTTGTTTTCTAGTAGCCGGTGTTAGTGTTTGTTGTCTAAGGAGAATGTGCATTTGTGTGTTTTGTGTGGTGTCTTCCCTTGTTTTTTTCAATCAGACATCTTAATTCTAATTAAGTACATTCTATAAAAGAAAAAGATTAAGTAATATTTTCAAAATGGCGTTAGATACTTCTATAATTAAAAATGAAACAACTGATCAGTTGTTAGAAGGTAATGTGCTTTTGTTTAAGGGAAATTGACACATATTGGTGTTTCAGCCCCTTTATAAAAGTCTGCTCTTTAAAATAATGTGATGTTTGGTAGATCTTGTGAAAATTCTTTAAGATATTTGTTTTTCATTCGAAATTAGTTTTGCCATTTTCTTTTTTGCCTTTATAGTTCAATCATTTTTATTCACATTCATATTCCGTCTTTACTCGATTTACCAGAAAGTAAAGAATAAATAAAAATTAATATTACATTTAGTTCTTATTTTTTATGCATTTAATTTTTCAAGTGTAAGAAGCATCAGTTTGCATCTACAATTCATAAATTTTTAGAAATTTAATTAAAAAGTTAATTTAGTTTTTGCATGATAACAAAAATAATATTCCCTGAAGGAAGTTGTTTTTTTCCGTACTATTTAATGCCTTTTAATATTTCCTACTAGGTGTAAAAGTAACTATATACATGTATTTGAAATTTGTATTATTAATGTAATCTCTTATATACTGAGACTATATGTAAATAAACCTTTATTAAATTTATAACTGTATATTAATAAATTAATTAATAACTATGCATAGCCCTCTTATCGAAAATATATTATCTTCTTTTTTTATGAAGATTCATAAGTTTTCCTAAGTAATTCATCAATGAATTAGGTAATCTTATCACATAAAACATGTCTTTCATTGATAAATTAATTATTATATATAAAGCGTTTGGTTTATTAAAAAGTTGATATTTTTGGACTATTTTTTTATGGGAATAAAGCTGAAGCCATGGTTTTTGTTGTCATTTTTGAATTGTCTGCAATGTTTAAATGACTTGTCGTGAATGAAAGTTTTATGGAATATATTTTGTTAGTTAAGGAACAGTTCAACTATATTATATTAATAGTACATTGTTCAGTCAATTTAAATAAAATTTTTTCAAACTTTGAGTTATCCTTCTTCAAATATTTACTTAAATAATTCATGTAAATTCTTTTACTATTTATTGTTTCAAACTTTTATCGTGTCATATTTAAATAGTTTTCTTGCCAAGAAGTAAGAAAAATGTATGACATGTTTTATAAAGAAATATAGATAAAAGTAAAACTTTCTTAAGTAAAAAAACTGCATCTAATATAAAATTGAATAAGAATTTTAATTTAGAAATGTAAAATTATACTTTTTTCCTACAATATTTTATCTCTAAAATTACATTTTATTTCTACTACTTTATTTATAGTATGCTTTAACACATCCTTTTATATAATTTAATAGCCATTTATTCTATACCTATTTAAGTTATCCAGAAAGTAACATTTGAATTTAAATTTTTATTAACTTATGAAGTAAAATTTGCTCATATCATTTTGGGGTACAGCTAGGATATAACAGGCTCTGCAGTTTTGGTCTACTTGCAGCATTGCTTGGTGTTTTGCTGGCATGGTTGGTTTAGATGGAAATTACTCTAAAGGAATTCCATGTAATTAAAAAAAAATTAATATGGGTACTTTTTACTTGTGTAGGATAGTTAAAAAATAATATAGTTATTGAAGCTCAAAATAAGAACAGTTTTCATAACTTGAACTGACGCTTTTATTTAATTTTATTTCTTTTTATATAATTAAATCCTAAATTTAACTTTTTTTTAACTGCCTTTAACTTAGAAATAGATCAATTTTAAAAATAATAAATGTGCATATATATATATATATATATATATATATATATATATATATATATATACACACACACACACACACACACATATATATATATACATATACATATGCATATACATATATATATGCATATGTATACATATATATATGTATATATATACATATATATATATACACACATATACACACACACACACACATATATATATATATATATATATATATATATATACATATATATACACAAACATATATATATATATACATATATATATATATATATATATACACACACACACACACATATATACATATATATACATATATATACATATACATATATATATATATATATACATATATATACATATATATACATACATATACATACACATATATACATATACATGTATATATATATATATATATATATATGGAAAGAATCTGAGCAAGCTCAATCCTTACTAAAAATTAAATATATCCCTGTCGGTAGTGATACTAAGATGTATAAACTCTCGTTGCCAGTAAATGCAGTTAAAAATAAATTCTGTTTGAAGAATAAAAATATAAAATAATCAATACAAGAAGAAAGATGTGAGTATTTGAGAAGGAAAATCGATTAACTGAAGGGGTAAATTCCCAATTCCAGGGGCCCCGCCGCCATGTTTTTGGCGCTATTTCTGTACAAGGGATCGCCAAATTGTCGCCAAGTGATGTTTACAATTTGTGTATTAAGTTTATACCCAATTTCAAAAGGTATTTTGGACAAAAAAAGGTTTCAATTTTGTTAAGATGAATATAAATTGAAATTTCAGTTTTTAATCTATTTAAAGGCGCTTTTGTACTGGTTATTAAACTAAACAGTGCGGAATTTTTGCAATAAGTGCAAATAAAGCAAAATATAAGCATTGATTATATTTAGGCAATTATGCTTATAAAATTAGATATATTTATAAAATATGGTTGTTAAAATTAATTTAAAACTATCAAAAGATTAAAAAGTAATAAAGTACGGTACAAATTACTTCTCGAAATTATTAGCTTAAAATGAAAATATAAGAACGAAGTAAATGTTTTAAATAAATAATAAATTTTTAGCTTAAAAGTCTGAAGGAAGTAAGGGAGTGAAATGATTTTTCTTATCTAAGTGAGGGAAAGCTCCCCTTGATCTCCCGTAACAATAACGGTAGACGGTCGAAATAAAATTACTTTTATTACTTAGCGTATCACTTTTAACAATGTAATACACTATAAAATAATATAGTTTAAAAATATTTCTTTTTCATTTTGTATTAAATTAAGACACAATTTTGAATAAAGTTCAAAAAGCCGTAAATAAAAAAATATAAATGTGAAATATAACATCACTTGTTACTCTCCGAAAATTAAGCATAAAATAAAAAATAAATAAAGCGCTAACCTAATTTAAGTATCCTGTGTTGTTGGTGGATATACACGTTTGATCTGACTTAAAAAAGTCCTGAAAAGCATCTTGCAAATTTTCTTTCATTTTCCTTCACGTAAATACACAAAGGTACGAATCAAATTGATTTTCACACTTGCGAACTATGCGGAGGGATCTCTTAATTGAGCTCCACAAGCCCTCAATTGTACTGGTGTGAGCTCCAGTATTAAATTTAAAAAACGAATTAAAAATACCACAAGAGCTCAGGCAAAATGGACAAACCTCCAGAGCACAGCCGAAATGGACGCTAGAAAATCCAAATTCGGCGGTCTTGGAGTATTGTTAGTTACAGGAATCAATAAGGGTCAGATATTCAAATCACGTACCATTTCCCCCAATACCCTAAAATAAAGGCGCCGATTGACACCCCCACCTTTTTTAGGGGGTGGTCTGAAGAGTCCGAAAAGAAGAGCAGGGTTTGCCAGAAAATAGGGTTCTAGAATTTGGCGATATCTCCCACGCTTGGTGTCCCCACCGAACTTGGTTCCGCGGGCCCCCCGAACTGGGAAATAGCCACTGAAGGATTAATCAATTATCTTAAAATATAAGTAAGAGATAATAAAGATTGAATAGGGATTAACTAATTAGGATTAAAAAATTCTTAAACTGAAAAATGAAAGATCTAATTGAAATGTAAGCAAAAACAAAGAAATCAGAATTAAAGGGAAATGTGTTAAAAATAAAAGTATAAAATTCAAGATGACTTTCTTATATTTAAAGTGTTTATATTTAATTTTGATGTTTAATTATATTTAATTAATGTGTGTATGCTTATATTTAAATAAAAATCTTTTCTAAAACAACTATATATATATATATACACACACAATACATATATTGAAGATATTTATTATATTTTAAAACTTACGTTGTAGACATTTAATCAAGATTATTTTTCCATTTTAAAATTAATATGTATGTATATATATATATTTGCAAGGTATGTATGTTTTCAATTCAGATAATTATTATGCTTGATCTAGAACATATTTTTTGTTTATTTTTATATAATGTCTTGAACTTTAATTCATAATTGTGATGTTATCATTTAGTTCCTGCACTTAATTTCTTAAATTGCATTCCACAGTTACTATACTTGGTCACCAGTGTTAGTATACCAGAGCATGTTATATCCGAGCTGTTCCTTATATTATCTATTATAATTAATTTGACTAATGTATTTTTTTTTCATGAATTCAAATGCAAAAATTTTTATAAATATTTATATTACCTATTAAAATACCTAAAGTGTAGAAAACAGGTAAAAATATAATGCATTATGGTTAATCTCTTTATTATTTATTTTTACATAAAATGAAGTTTGAAAGAGGTACATTGCATGTTCTGATAATTTTAAATTTTTTTAGAAAGTATATCAAGAAGTACTTTTTAAATGTTTTCGGCAATCGACTACAATGTAGCTTTTGTATTATAAGTATGTCATAGCTTTAAAAACTTTTAATCTAAATTAAATATTTTGCAATTTTAAATTATTAATGTTATGTTGCATATAGACTGACTATATTGTAATTTATAAAAGCAAAATCATCCTATGTTAACAAGAAAATGCTAGTTATTATAAGTTGTATAATTCTACTGTAACTTGGGAATTGGGTTTCTCTTGGCAAATTTGACAAAAATATTGGTGATAGTTACTAAAACACAAAGGTAATCCATCGAAACATTGTATTTCTTGCTTTTTCTAGCGACTTAAATTAATCACTGTGTGCCATCGTAATAGACTTATAAACTCTTACTTGATTAAAGATAATGACTTGAAAACCATAAATTTATATTTCTGGGCAATGAATCCCTTAACAGTTTACAAAGGCAACAGCTCCAAATTATTAAAAATCAGCCATAGTGAACAATTAATGCTTTGTTATATCTAAATTTTTTATATGAAATTGTAAAATTATTTATTTATAATATATAATTATTTTTAAAGAGTTTTATAAACAAAAAAATTAGAATATAAATTATAATTGTAAATTGTTTGTAAAATTAAACGTATATAATTGATACATAAAAAGATTTTTAAAAGAGTGGAAATATAATTTTAATACTTGACATTTACCAAAAAATATCAATGTAAATATGTAGAATAATATATATTATTTATTATGTTTACTGTTTATATTTTATATAGTAATATTTAATATAATATTTTTAATATTTTAATTTATATTTATATATAAAATAATATGTATTTGTTTTTACATTTCATCTTTGATAAAATGAATTCTGATATAATTGTATTAAATTGTTTCATATAGAACTTCAGACATGGTGGGAAATTCCTGCAACAGCACAATATATATCCCTGTTTCGAGAATCATTTCAACTTCCTGAGATTGATATTGAAGTATGTATATTTATATTTTTATTCAATTTGAATTTTTAGTTGGCATGAAACATATTGGTTTTGTTATATACCAAATATCGCAAGTTTCTTTGTCTCTTAGATTACATATACATCCAATACTAAATTTTTCTGTTACACTTTTTGCTTTTTTATA
Organism: Pardosa pseudoannulata; assembly: GCA_032207245.1. Classification (NCBI taxonomy): domain Eukaryota; kingdom Metazoa; phylum Arthropoda; class Arachnida; order Araneae; family Lycosidae; genus Pardosa; species Pardosa pseudoannulata. The sequence goes on along the minus strand of CM063499.1, from coordinate 78,296,465 downwards.
AACATGGTTTCCACGCACCTGGAAAATCATGGATTTAGACAATGGATGAATTTTGTCATGGAAAGTCTTGATTTTTCAAGCAAAATGAGTAAAAGTCATCGAAAGTCATGAATCCGCTAAACTATCGATTAAAAAAAATGCATTGAATTGTTTAATTCTATTTTTACTTGTCATTTGGCTAAAGTTACTGAGTTTGGTATTTATGTATTATCTTATTGACCCTATTGCCAAGTAAAATTTGTTCACCAAGGAAACTCAAAGCAAGAAAACTTAATGGGTGGGTAAATGTATATTATTCTGGTTTTTTTCTTAAATTGTAGATTAAAATTTTATTAATATAATAATAATTATTTTTTAATAAAAATTAGTTAAGATTTTTGCACAAAATATAAGTTTATCTCTAGGGATATTGTATATGAACATTATAGGGTTATATTTGGCTGTTATTCACGGTCATCTGGATAATACCAAAGTACCCTGAATTCAAATTGGAAACATTTGGATTGAAAAATTCTATATGATTAAACTTAGGTATGTAGATACAATAATTTATTTTTATGTATGTGAGTTTATTAACACTTATAAAGTAAGTTTATAGTTCTTTTATGATAAAATTCCTGTAATTTCTCTAAAAGCATATATTTTATTTGTATGTACACCAGAAGTTTTATTCATATATACTTTAACGAAAGGTTTTTAAAGTCATGGAAAATGATCTGCTAAATCAGGAAAAGTCATGAAAAGTCATGGATTTCAAAAATTTTATTTTGGCAGATACCCTGTATATTAACATATTAGAAAATACGTCGTATATTGTTTATATATATATATATATATCTTTCCAAATTCATTACAAAAATGTATAAATGCCTGTAAATACCAATATTGAACATGATTTCCTCTAAATTCAAAGTGTTTATTGCAAAACATTTTATTTTGCAAATGAATAATTTTTTTATGCATTTAACCATCTAAGTATTACACACATAATTTCCTCCCCAGCTGATGATGTCTTCAAATGAGTGTGCACATGCTATGGAGTTAGATTTAGACCTAAAACTTTTATTACAAGTAAAACTGTTATAACCATTTAATTGAAAAGATAAAGATAAAAAGGTAAAGATAAAAAAGATTAAAAGATTTAAAAGATATGGATCTAAATCACCTCATAACACATGCACACCCATTTGAAGACATTATTGGCTAGGGGAGAAAATTGTGTGTAACTCTTAACCCCTTCCGGTAAAATGACGAGTCTAGCTCGTCATTGGTTTTTCATTCCATACCGCACAATGACGAGCTACACTCGTCATGCGACTAAAGTTAATGTTAAATATGATAATTAATTTAGTTTATAATTGCTAGTATGCTGAATTTAGCAAGACTTTTATTACTTGTGGAAATACCAGGTCACTATTACATATTGTTTATTTAGAATTTCTTGGTACAAGTCACTGCCAAATTGATGAGTCAGAATAAAAGAAAACCTACTAAGAAATGCCGTGTGTGTTACAAGAATCAAATTAGAAGTGAGACTACTTGGCGGTGTAAACAATTCAGTATTCCTTTGCACTTTGTTTTGAAAAGTACCACTATCTTGAAGACTATTATCTGTATACCTTATTAATGTTTTGCTTTGATATTTTCTTAATTATTTATACCTTTTCTGATATTATTTAACACTATGTAAAAAGTGGATTTTACATAAGAATATGTAAGAATTGTAAAATGAAACAAGTTTTTTAAATAAAAAATAAATGGTTACTTCATGCACAGTTTTTCATTATTAAATCGTACCAGAAGGGGTTAATAGTGTGGATGATAATGTTGAATATTATAAAGTTTCTAAAGGCTCTATAATGTTCTACAGTATATGTGTACAGTATATAGTAATGTTGTCCAGTATATGTTATAGAAAATTTGAAAGAATAAAGAGGAACAAACACACATAGATTATTAAAAAAAATAATTTTTGCAAAAATCAAGTATTTTAAATTGGGGTATATCAGGGTGACGTTTAGCCTTTATATCAGGGTTTGATTATTACCATACAAAAAACATTTTTTTTTTTGGTATAGATATAATTTTCCTGTGTTTGGATAGCTCATTTATATAGCAATTTCTGCTTAAAATTAAATAATTTTTTCTGTTTTTAGAGATATTAAATCAAAAAGTAAGAATTTTCTGTAACTATGCTTGAATTTCAAGTTGAAGTGTGAAGTCCAGTTATATATTAAGTGTAATATATAAGCTTGCAGATGCACTTTAGTTATAATATGTATTTCACATTTTTAGTGAAGATTGTAAAATTAAGAAATATGACACATTGGCATCTATGTATCTCTAAATATACACTATTGAAAAAGTGATACATTCTTATACAATACCTCACTGTATACATAGTTTTCATTTTATTTTTGTATTTATAGGATACTAGCAAGTTTGCCCGTGCTTCGCTACGGTGAACTTAATATATTACTTTTAAACAAAGATTTATTTTTCGTGAATAACTCTCTAAATTCGTCACAGTTCAGTTCGAGTCATTGGCATGTTTATATATTTCTATCATAAGCGTATTATAACATTATTCAGTTTTTATAATCGAATTTGTCTTATATTAAATTTGCTCAAACTTTTTTTATTGTAAAATATAAGCTTAACCCTAAATTGCATTACTGTATTACTACTGTACGTTGATTAGCAAAGTTAACAGATCTTGCCATATTACGTGATAGAATAGGAAGCACAGGTTTTGACAGCAACAGTGCTAATTTTGTTGGTAGTAATAAATGTTTTCCAAAATTAAGGAAATTTATGACAAACCACATAGTTTTGTATGAAACAGAAACACACATTCATATCGACAACCATATGAATATGAAGATAACTATATAAAATGATAGGTTTTATTTGGCCATGAGAGTCACTGAAATTTGTACTTTTTGTACTTAGAATATTGTTGATATGCATTTCATTGTAACATAAAAATGAACCAAGAATTAAATTTAAAATTAGTTCTCATATAAAAATGCTATAATTTGCGTCACATAGAAATGAAAGTGAATCACTTTATATCTCAAATTTCAGTTCAAATCGAATAGATACTAAGCAGACGATTTTAAATAATATAAAATAAGAAATGAATAAATGAAATATTTAAATGAATGACGTCATAATGATAGAAAAATATCATTTTCGCCTATTTATTATGTGATGAATTGAACATTTTAATTTCCTGCTTTTAACCGTGGAAAACTGCGTTTAAAACAATTACTTGGGATGACGTCACATTGCTAGAAATATTGCTTCTTTCCCTTAGATAGGATGCGATAAATTAAAAACTTAATCGTTTGCGTTTAACCGGGGAAAATAATGCTTGGAATAATGACATGAAATGCTCGAAAAAGGGGGAATGAATGAATTTCGAACGTTGAAAATTTACAAAAACCTTCCCAGGGATATACCTAAACATTTCCCAAATTTTCACGGCGATTGGATGCATAGTTTTTGAGTCTATTGAGTACAGACAGACAGACACACACAAATTCATTTTTATATATATAGATTCTTAAACAGTTTAAGATAATTTATACTTTTTTGATGCCTCAAAGGCAGTATGTAAAAATTGTTTTTTCATATTTTGCATCATTTTTCTATTATCCAGTTAAAAATTCATGAAGAAGTGCATTTGATTATTGATTTGAAAGTGAAATGATTTTTATATGGAAATATATATTTTTCTAGGATTTAGAAAAAGGTTTCATTGAAGATACTGTGAATGGTCCTAATAAGTGGCTTCAAGATTTGATTTATGCCTTTCTACGCACAATTTTGCCTGGGCGTGTAAAGTATGTTGAATTTTTTGTAATTAATTTTATGTTTTATTTGTTATTAGCAGTAGTTTTATATTGCATACTGAGCCATTTTCAAGTTCAGAGGTTACTATGCTATCTCATTTATAAAAGATAAAATTTCTTGGTTTATGTCAGCCTAAAACTTGGTACTGAGGAACATACTTTACTTATATACTTATTAGGTTTGGATGATTTTTATCCCTTTGCAGGAATGTATATATAGGAGGGGGGTTTAGAGTCTAGATCCTTCCTGAAATATTATTTTCAGTGTATGCATAACAAGATTTTTTAAGGTATCCGTCTACTTTAAAAATGTTATTTTTTGCTAAAAATCATAATTTTTTTATTTCTCTTTTGTAAAATTTCAACTTTTAAGCTTCTAAATCTGTTTTTGTTTTGTTTCTACGGCATTTTAAAGAAAAGTTACAGCTGTTTTTTAAACATCAGTTACAGCTGTCAAAACAAAACGAAAGTAGCGACTTCAGAACCGGAAGTTGTGAATTTAAAGCCGTTTAAGGAGCATTTTTTGGACAAAACTTTTTTAATTTTCATGAAGATTAGTTTAAACATTTTTCTAGTATTTTTAATAATTAGCAACTTGGCAATTAGAAAGTTTTGAAGCAAGAAATTGTGGGGAATTTTAAGCATGTATTTTAATTTTCTAATAGTTAAAGTTGCTTTCACAAACTTCAAATGCGTTTTTCTTGGAACGCTATTTTTAATAAAATGTTGAAACTTGAAATGTGATTTCTCAAAAAGTTTATAAAATATTTTGTTGAAAACTTTTTCAATTTCCATGAAGATTAGTTTAAACATTTTTCTAGCATTTTTAATAATTAGCAACTTGGCAATTAGAAAGTTTTGAAGCAAGAAATAGTGGGGCATTTTAAGCATGTATTTTAATTTTTTAATAGTTAAAATTGTTTTTATAAACTTCAAATGCGTTTTTCTCAGAACGGTACTTTTAATAAAATGTCGAAACTTGAAATGTGATTTCTCAAAAGGTTCTTAAAATATTTTGTTGAAAATTATTATGAAAGCTTTTGATAGTATTTATGAGTAAATGACCTAAAAGCTTTAAATTTGGGTAATTTTTAATGATGTTACAATCATAGTTAGATATAAAGGTAATGAAAATTTATTTAAAAATTCAATGTGTATGATTTTGAAGGACCAAAATTTTTTACCAAATGTAAATTAAGCAAAGATTTTAGGTGATTCACTAGTCCAGTGTATAAGAAATGTGTTGCATCAAAAAATATTGAAATAATTTAATTTATTAAAAAATTAGACCTTTTGAAAAAAACCCGATTTTTTTTTACTAAATTTTCTTCATTTATTAGAAATTTTATAAAAACTTCTCTAGGAATAAATTTTTTAAGTGCTATTCTCTATGATAATGTAAAAACATGAACTAATTTCTACATTTAAAGAAAAAAGTTCTCTGAACGTAGATGGATACCTTAAACTTATTAAAATTTGTTTATATTACTAATTTTTACTGCAAATGTTGAAAGATTGTTTTCAACAATGAAAGGAGTAAAGGCATTTATCATAGAACTGGTCACAAGAGGTTGATGAATTTAACATTTTCGGTGGCATGATTATAGATGCAAATAAATATTTGACAAGTTGACCATAAAAGCTAGAAGAAATAATTTACTTCTATAAAACAATACTTTATAAATTACTGATTATGTCATACTATTTTTTACTTTTGTTGCTGAACAAAATGTATAATTTTGTAAATTAGTTATTTAAAAAAATTACTTTCTGGTAATTACTGGAGAGTAAATTAAATATACTCCAATATTTGCCAGGCAAATTTAAACCCAGTAAAAACTTAGATCAGAAAATAAAAGACAAAATATGGTTGAAAATATATTTTTTTAAGATAGAATAAAATTATATTCAGTGTTAATGATCTGTTTTATAACATTTATATAGGCATGCAAAAGTCATGGATGTGTGTGTGTGTGTGTACGACATGCATGTATGTGTAATGCATTTGTTTTATGAAATTAAGAGTTCATTGTACTTTGATTAAGACTTTAGACCCCCCACCCCTACTAGAAAATTTCATTCATACTTAATTTTTTGGATAGGCAGAGAATTTCTATGACTTTAGTTACCAGGAAAATCAACACAATGGGAAGCTTATTCATGTTAAAAAGAGATTCTAAACTTGTTTTGAGCAAGCATTTCAACCTAAGTTTCTAATTCATGCTAAGAAAGCTGTCATCAATTTTTTTAAAATTCAGTAATTACATCCTTACATGCTGCTGATTTTTAATAAAAGTTTTGAATAGTGCATGGCTTTTGATTTAAAAAAAATTGTTAATAGTATCCTATTATCTTTTAAAAAGGTTTCAGTTGTACTTTTGGAAAAAGAATATTAATAAGTTTCAACTTATTATATTTATATATAAACTTTAAATTTAACAATGGACTGAAAGGTAAATATGTGTATATATATATATATATATATATATATATATATATATATATATATATAGCTTTTTATAAATTTTAAATATAATAATAATTGTATATTTTGAAAAAAAAATTCAATTTTCTTAAAGGAATTAAAACTTGGTAAGTTATAGTTTAATAATTTTAAGATTCTGTTTTATTGATTTTATTAAATGAATATTCAGTTTTAAATTTAGTTAATTTTGTGTATTTCTGGAATCAAATTTAATTGAAAGAAGCATTAATTAAAAAATTTCATTACATATGTTGAATGCAAAAAGATTTTATTACTTACAATTAACCTTTAATTACAATTTTCCTGGGAAAAAATTACAATTAACTTTTATTAATTTCAGTTACTTGTGTGGCTTAAAGTCAACCAACCAATTATATGCAAAATGTTTTATTGATAAACTTTTTAAAATTGACAAGCATGCTAGTTTTTATTTTAAGACACAATTTGTGGATGTTGCATGATAATGCAATTTTATATATGTTTACAACAGCTGTTGAAAACATAATTGCCACCTTTGATTTAATTCAATTTAATAATTAATTCAGTTATTTAATTCAATCTAATTCGGCACATAGAAGTACACTGCAAGCATATACATTTTTGATTGTTTAAAAGACTAAATAAAAATCAATTAGGACTATAATTTGCAGTTGTAATATTGTCATTGGTTTTGGTACTTTATTTTATTTTGTTTTTAAAAAAACTATATAAATATTTTTAAGAAAGAAAGGGTTGATATATCGTTTTGATTATATATGTATACAGATATATATACATATATATGTATACATATATGTATACTTGTATATATATATATATATATATATATATATATATATATATATATTCATATATATATACATATATATATTCATATATATATATACATATATGTATATATATATATATATACATATATGTATATGCAAATACATATGTGTATACATATGTTTATATACATGATTGATTTAACTATGCACATGTGATTATTTTCTCATGAATGGCTGGACACTAAAAGCAGATGAAAGTTAAAAAAAGAAGGGGAGGAATCGAGGAAGCTATTTTGACTATTCATATTAGTTAAGAAGATATTAATTAGTAATGTTTTGTATTCCTTGTATCACACACATACAAAGATATTCACAATATTAAAATTAGAATTAAACAAATGTATGTATATATGCATATATTTATATATGTTTGTATGTGAGGCTATCTTCTCATGAATGTCAGAATGCTAAATTTATTTAGACTATTTGATGTCCAAAATTACTATTAGTAAAAAGAAATTAATTAAAGACTAAAAAATAACAATGGTGCCATAATTTGACTATTGTTACAACTCTGAGTCATGAGCTGTAATTTTTTGTTTTCCATAATATTTTCTCTCCTCGAGGTGTCACAATATTAAACCCCTTTTTTTTTATTATGAGTATGTGAGAAAGTCTAGGTAAGGTTACTCCCGATTTATTAATGTAAGTAAATATCTCAAAGAGTGGGGTTAAGTGAAAGTTACACCATTTTGGGCTCAAGACATTTCTTCTAACTGGAATCTGCAAACTTCAAATATGTACATGTATCTTACAACGGAGGGAATTAGCCCTCGTGTGCAAAACAGTAGACCGTAGCGCTCCAAACCAAACCAAACCAAACCTTACAACGGAGGGTAGTGGCAACCCTGACAACCAATGAGAACTAAACTACAATTTTAGTTGTATTTTCTAGCCCAAAGTGCAATATTAATAATAAAGAAAATCTTCAAATGCGTATATGTTTTCAGTGTATTACTGTAGTAATTCAGAATTCCTTTCCTTGATATTCTTAAAAAATTATGAAAATTCTTTTATTAGTACTTTTTATAGTCACAAGCTAGAAAACTTACTTGACAAATAGATAATATTTTGCACATTGAAAAGGTTTAAAGAATAAAATCAGCTGCCCTTTTCTAATAGCTAACAGTCATGCAGATTGTAATTAAACAAAGCATTGAGGATGGGGGTAGGGTGTAGATATTTCAGTTACTTATGGAATTTTCCTTGCATTGAATGTAATAGAAAAGTCTAAAACTTTCTGCTTTCCCAGGGAGCATCGGATATAATAGGTTAGTATATATATATATATGTAAATATATCAGATTTATTTTTAAACCTGAGAAAGTACTGTTTATAATGTATTTTATTCAGAACTTATTTTTAGTTTGATCACTAAAAACCTTTTTCAAAATTAGTTTTTGTCAAATAGATTTATCTTATATTAATTTTTATGCATTTTTAAAAACTTAATTCTGAAATATTGTAGGGCATTTATTGAACATGCCTTGCCTGGTTCATAGTCATTAAAATACATTCCTCAGGAAATAGGGTTTATGTCGTTATGCCGTGTATTTCAAGTAGGTCCTTATAAAAAGTTACTTTGGTCCTTAGAAATTCCTTAAATTTTGGTCTGGAAAATGAGTGGGAACACTGTGTATGGTCCATTTCTTTCCACAAAATGGTCCTGAAGAATTTCGGAGGGGGCTGGTCCCCTAAATCCACAGCCATAACTAAATCCCTTATCATCTGTGGCAGAAAACTGGTATGCGCCCCTACCACTAAATATAGTTAGAAATATATAAACATGTTTTTTTTTCTCTATCATATATTCAGAATGAACTAGCATAATATTTTCTTAATTCTTAAAATGTTCCTTGTATATTAATTTCTAATTTTGTTTTCTATTTTTACCATATTATTACTTAAATATTTTTGAACATTCTGGAGTTATTATTTTTTTGATAAACTGAATAATTATTTGAGGGAAATATATTTTATTTAAACATTGAATTTTTATAAAAAAATTTAAATTTAAATTTAGTTTTAATAACATTAATAAATTTAAAACGAAAACTTCGATTTATATAAAGGCATATTAGGATTGTTTGGTAAACATTTTGCAAAAATCTATAACAAGTTTAGTTTCTAGAAACATTTTAAAAAGTGAGAAAATTCATTAAAAAAATAATTTTTAAACACATTGGATTTTGTAATAAAAAAAAAATATTTTTAAACTTTTCCCTATTTCTACTCGAGGCGAATCGTCCTCTTTCAAACCCCATTTCCCCCGCAGTGTTTAGCCCTCGTGTTGCAAAAAGTAGACCGTAGCACTCCAAACCAAACCCTCACAGTGTGGCGCCCATGGCAAATGCCACCTTTGCCACGCCATAGTTACGGCTCTGCCTAAATCTTCCCCTTTGCCTACGCCGAACGATGGCTGAATGGTAGAGCGCTGCTCTTCGGAACCGGGGTTCGCATCCCGCTGAGGGCATGGATGTTTGTAGCTGTTCGGAATCGGCTTTAAGCTGTAGGTCCCGGTTTCATTAACCCTCGTATGCAAAATAGTAGACCGTAGCGGTCCAAACCAAACCCCCTTTGCCTACGGTCGTGTTAAATTCTCATTATAAGGCACAGTAGCTCAGTCGGCGAAGACAACGATCTTGTAACTGGAAGGTTACGGGTTTGGAACAGGAAGCCAGCCTAAGATTCGGCGTGTTCGTTAAAGGTGACTGGGGCACGTCTAATAGGTTCGTGGTCACAAAGTCTTCCAAATTCTCAATCCGTATCTGTGAGGGTGGCAGGCCAAGCCTATAGGTCTTCTGCTTGGTCCCTGTTTCTAAATTACGAGGACTCACTTGAGCAGAGTTGTTCTTTCACCATAGCTGGACTCATTAAAAACAAAAAAGGCTCACCCCCTTTGCCTTAATACTCCGATCGTGCGAGGTTCGACCAAGTAGCATAGGAAACAACAACAATTCTAATTGTTATTTTTCATAAGTTCCTCTCTGACTGCTTCTTTTTTTTTCTTGCCTGTTCTCGTGGGAAATCACGCCTGTCCTATATCGCCTCTCAGCAGTTTTTTTTAACTACGTCCTCAAGTCAGTGACCACCCATGATTTCTGCGTTAACGACTTCCCATTATTGAATTAGAGCTTCTGTCTAGTCCCCCGGTCGGCAGATCTTTGTGGGAGGTCTTTAGGGTTGTTATCGACGCCTAATCGCTCCAACTGTCCCCATCCGCAAAAGTGGATGACTGACCATTGTTCGTTGATTGCTTTGTGTTACGTCTCCGTTTATCTTCGGAAGCGTTTCTTTTTCCACCTAGGGAGATTTTTAACAACCGATTTGTTCACGCTTGTTTACTGTAAACGCCGTCGTCTTTCTTGTTGACAGGCGGTTTCTTGCAGGTTCCCCCTCTTTCCTTTCTTTTTTTGATGTGTTTTTTTTTAGCAACGCTAGAATTTTTTTTCTTTTACAAATGCTGATATTTACCAAATATGCGTAATTGGTAATGCTGCCAGAGTTTAATTTTTTTTTAAAATTTAATAAAATTTCTTTTCCGGGCCACAAAAATCAAATTTTAAACCTTTTTCGTCGCGGTACACAGTTTGAGAACCGCGGGTGTAAAAGATCAATAGCACCTTTTTTATTTATTTTTTTTTTTTTTAAAGAGGACAAATTATCACGTTTTGAAAGTGACGCTTTGGCGAAAGAAGACATATTTCATTTACGGGCCAAAACATTCCATTAGAGCAACGGATATCGGTTCTCAAACATTTTTCTTCGCTTCACGTAGTTTGAGAACCGCAGGCGTAAAAGATCGGTCGCAGCTACAGAATTTTTTTTTTCTAGCAAAGCTAGAATTTTTTTTTTTCTTTTACAAATTGTGATATTTACGAATAAATATACGTAATTGGTAAAGCTGCCAAAATTCATTATTTTTTTTTATTTAAGAAAATTTCTTTTGTCGCCCGCAAAAATGAAATTTTAAAACTCTTTCGTCGCGACACAGTTTGAGAACCGCGTGTGTAAAAGATCAATACCACCTTTATTTTTATTTAATTATTTATGTTTTTAAAAAGAGGTTAATTTTTTTTTTTATCACGTTTTGAAAGTGACACTTTGGCGAAAGAAGACAAATTTCATTTACGGGCTGCAAAATTCAATTAGAGCAACGGTTTTTGGTCCTCAAACCTTTTTCGTCGGGATACATAGTTTGAGAATTGCGTGTGTAAAAGATCAATAGCACCTTTTTTATTTACTTATTTTATTTTTTTTAAAGATGACACTTTTTAGTACGTTTTGAAAGTGACGCTTCGGCGAAAGAAGTCAAATTTCATTTACGGGCCGCAAAATTCAATTTGAGCAACGGTTCTCGGCTCTCAAACTTTTTTCGTCGCTGCACACAGTTTGAGAACTGGGTGCGTAAAAGATCAATAGCACTTTATTTTTTTCTTTAAAGAGGACAGTCTTTTAGCACGTTTTGCAAGTAACGCTTTGGCGAAAGAAGTCAAATTTCATTTACGGGTCGCAAAATTCAGTTAGAGCAACAGTTCCTGTTTCTCAAACCTTTTTCTACGCAGCACACAGTTTAAGAATGCCGAACGATGGCCGATTGGTTAGGGTGCTGGCCTTCGGTACCGGAGTTTGTGGGTTCGAATCCCACAGTGGCATGGATATTCGTAGCCGTTCGGAATCGGCTTTAAGCTGTAGGTCCCGGTCTCATTAGCCCTCGTGTTGCAAAAAGTAGACCGTAGCACTCCAAACCACAGTTTAAGAATCGCGTATGTAAAAGATCACTACCACCTTTTTAATTTTTATTTATTTTTTAAAGAGAACGCTTTTTTAGCACGTTTTGTAAGTGACGCTTTGGCAAATTTCATTTATGGGCCGCAAAATTCAATTGGAGCTACGGTTCACGGTTCTCAAACCTTTTACATCGTGTTACGTAGTTTGAGAACCGCGGACTTAAAGGATTGGTCGTAGCTACAGAAAAAATGTTCTTTTTTAGAAATGGTAGGAATTTTTTTTTTTTTTTTTTTTTTTTAAATAAACAAATTCTGATATGTACCAAATATGCGTAATTGGTAAAGCTGTCAAGATTTATTTATTTTTTTATTTAAGAAAATTTCTTTTGTGGACCACAAAAATCAAATTTTAAACCTTTTCGTCACTCACACAGTTTGAGAATTTATTTATTTTTTTTTTTAAGAGGACAATTTTTTAGCACGTTTTGAAAGTGACGCTGTGGCGAAAAAAGACAAATTTCATTGACGGACCGCAAAATTCAATTAGAGCAACGGTTCTCGGTTCTCAAACCTTTTTCGCCGTGGCACGAGTTTGAGAACCGCGGGTGTAAAGGATCGGCTACAGAAAAATACAAGGACAATTCTTATCACCTCTTTGTTTTTATCTCTTTTCACCAAAACTGGATGATGGTCGAATGGTAGGCCGCTGCTTTTCGGTGCCAAAGTCTGCGGGTTAGAATTCCGCTGCTAGCATGGATGTTCATAGCCTTTCAGAATCGGCTTTAAGCAGTAATCCCCGGTCTTATTAACTCTCTCTAGCGAAAAAGTAGACCGTACCTCAATGAAACCAAACCAAACCAAACCTTGGAACTTTTTGAAAATGGCGCAATAGCGAAGAAAGACAACTTAAATTTCTTTTGCTGGCTGAAAAGTCAGCTGAGCAACCGTTTCTCAAACCTTTTGCATCGTGGCACTTAGTTTGAGAACCGCAGATGTTAAGGATCGGTCGCGTAGCTGAACGATGGCCGAATGGTAGAGCGCTGCTCTTCGGAACCGGAGTTCGCGGGTTCGAATCCCACTGCTGGCATGAATGTTTGTAGTCGTTCAGAATCGGCTTTAAACTGTAGGTCCCGGTCTCATTAGCCCTCGTGTGCAAAACAGTAGACCGTAGCGCTCTAAACCAAAACCAAACTAAGGATTGGTCGCACCTAGAGAAACATACAAGGGCAAAAGCATTATTTTCAGCCGATTAAATTTATCAATTTATCACGTTTTAAACAGGTGAAAATAACATTTTTGTTGCATTATGACGTCATTCCTTTAACCGTCTCATTTAATTATTTCTCATTTTAAATGATTTTAATATCGTCTGCATGATTTTCATACGTTTTATTTCTGAATTTAGGTATTATATAATCAATTTTCTCTTATATTTGGCATAAATAATTGATTAGGTACACATGTGCCAAATATAAATTTAATCATCGATTATTTTTTGTTACAGTGATAATTTTATCACCAGTATTAACAATTTCTTTTCTTGGCATCTAAATTCCAGTGAGTGTATTTCACGGGTTAATAAATATCTAGCGTTTAATTTTTATATCTCTGTAAATTAAGAAGTTTGTTCGTTTTTGTGTTTGTTTTTTATACATAACTATACGGTCTGCCGTTTACTCTCCACATTTTGGTCAGTTTAATATTTATCACAAAATAAAAACCTCTGACGTCCATCCTATCATGTATTATAACAAGATTGGTAATTCATGTACAAAAGCAGTCAGTAAAGCTCTTTTTAGTGTTAATTTTATATTTTACTGTGTCCGAAATTTTTCGAGAT
>CM063499.1:78230223-78275223 GCA_032207245.1 Pardosa pseudoannulata | reverse complement strand
CGCGACATTGTGTGCTGAAACAGCTTGGATGGCTGCTGCAATGGAAGCTGAGAAAATCACGTTTATCAACTGAAAAGTTCTAATATTAATTTGTTCAGTTGCTATTCTAATTACTTCCAAAATTGGTTGGAAATGAGCCAAGCGAGGAATAGAAAGCAAAAATCTCTGAATGATCTTAAAAATGATCTCAAAAATCTCTAATAAGTATACACAAGCTTCTATTTTGTCATGCATTTTTTTTTTTCAAAGGGCATTATCTACTAAAATACATTTTCATAGGATTCATACAAATTTTTGACAGTGATAGTTAAAGAGTTTTTGAGAACATTTTAAGGAGATTTATAACTCTTTAAAGGACTTCTGTATATGTGAAAATTAAAGAATTTTCAAGGAGCACTCCGGGAAAGAAATTTATGGGTGGCAAAACTTATTCAGATTTCTAATTTTGTTTGCTCGTACGCAGCTCTTTCAGAAGTTTCACAACGTTTGTAAATGCTGCATGCAATTTTCGGGACACAATATTATTATCTATATATGATAAATTTCAGAAGTGGATATGATACAACCTGAGTTAAAAAAAGAATACGACCTTAAAACCTTTCGCCACATTTATTTTCTACTCTCTAACCCTACTCTAGTTTGGTTTTTCAAAATCTAACAATGAGTGTTGCCAAAATGCAAAAAGTAAAAGTTTTACAAGCAATTACAAAATAACATTTATAACTAGTGAAACATTTTTAAAATTAATTATCTACATTTAAATTGTTTAAATTATGACTAATTCTAAATTAAATGTACCGTTACATGTTTACGCCCTTAATTCTGAAATCGTTCATGCTGGTTAGTTGAATCCACATTGTACCAATTTAAAAAAAAGAATAAAGTTTTCTAAATTTTATCAGCCCTCGTGTGCAAAACAATAGACTGTAGCCCTCCAAACCAAACCGAAATGTTTTTCTTTTAATTATCAGTAGCTTGTTGTATCATTGCCACTAGGTTGTTTCTCATTTTAATGTTTAATCCCTCTCCGAAATATTTTTCTTTCTTTTAATTATTAGCAGCTTGTTGTACCGTTGCCACTAGGTTGTTTCATATTTTAATGTTTAACCCTCTCCGAAATATGTTTCTTTCTTTTAATTATTAGCAGCTTGTTGTATCGTTGCCACTAGGTTGTTTCTCATTTTAATGTTTAATCATCTCCGAAATATTTTTCTTTTACTTATCAGTAGCTTGTTGTATCATTGCCACTAGGTTGTTTCTCATTTTAATATTTAATGTTTGAATTATCTGTAACTTGTATCCTTGCAACTAGGTTGTTTCTGATTTTAGAGTTTGAAATGTAAATACTCTTTTGAGAACTCTTGTAGTACGTGCATGCTTTCGTGTCCTAAAACACGTGGCAAAGTAGGACCATCCATCACTGATCTGAGAACTTTCCCTTGCAAATTGGCGTGATGTCGTTTATTACTTCAAAATTCTTTAGAAGGTCGTTCATCCGTCTAAGGGGTGATCGTGAGAAGCTGTTTTCTTCTACCCTCATCCCCTCTCGTGGACTCCCCCTTTTCTCGCAACAGTTACGTGGCTTTTAAGTGGAAAGTGAAAGACCCCCACCCCCTTCGCCGTTGTTCGGCATTGTCCGCTTTGCCAACCGAGCAAATGGCCTGTCGTTATTTTTCTTCGGCAAGAATCTTCGGTTTTTATCGCGGCTCGCGTGTAATTGGAGGTGTAACAGAGATTGCTTTTAGCGTTTTTACGGTTGTCAGGCGAAATGTTTGGAGAATCGTTGGTGGTCTCTGACCCTCGCAGATTTATTTTATTGTTTTTGTTTGGGTGGAAGTCTGAAACAAACATCTTACTGTTATGAATAGCAGTGAGATTTTTTTGTGATAAAAAATGATCAGTTTTCATCGCTTTCCCATTTGTTTAACAGTAGCCCGTTGCTCGGGTAAAAGCTTGAAACAATATCAGTATACACACACACACATACACTGATATATATATATATATATATATATATATATATATATATATTTATATTTATATATGTATGTATATGTATATATATATATCAGTATATATATATATATATATATATATATATATATATATATATATATATATATATATTTATATATGTGTGTGTGTTTGTGTGTGTATGTATATATGTATGTATGTATACATATGTATATATATGTATGTATACATACATACAAACATCTTTTTTTTATTTTATTTTATTTATTTTTTTTTTTTTGTGTGTGTGTGTGATAGGAAATAATTAATTTTCATCCTTTTACCATTTGTTTAATACTAGCTCGTCGTTGCGCGGGCATAAGGCATAAGCTTGAAACAATATCAGGGTGTCTCTCTCTCTCTCTCTCTCTCTCTCTCTCTCTCTCTCTATCTATATATATATATATATATATATATATATGTGTGTGTGTGTGTATACATATATATACATACATGTATGTATAAATAAATGTATAGATGTATGTGTGTATATATATTCACATTAGTTGAACACAATGCATATATATGTATATATATACCCACATTAGTTTAACATAATATATATAAATGTATGTGTAAGTGTATACACACACACACATATATATATACGAGCATTAGTTCAACATATTTATAAATGTATGTGTGTATGTATGTATATATATACACGCATTAGTTTTATATATATATATAAATGTATGCATGTGTATATGTATATATATGCATATGTGTGTGTATATATGTCTGTGTGTGTTTTACACATTAGTTTCACATAATGTATATGTATACATATGTGTGTATGTATATATATACAAACATAAGTTTAATTATGTCTATACATATATACAGTTCTTTAAACTAGATTGGAGCTGCACTTTTATTAAATTTGTTTTAATGCCAATGTTATTAACAGTCGTTTTACAAATAGTAAATGTTTATTTCTTGAAACGGGAGCAAGAAAATTAGAATTAATACAAATGCTAAAAACATCAAAGTTTTCAAATGTTTCATAAATCGGCAAATCGATCAATGAAAGGAACTCTTGTATAATAATAAAATAAATGAAAAAGACCCACGCTCGCGTAAGCTTTTAGGATCATCCAGTCAGGCGGAAGCATTTTTAAACAATTTTATGAGCTTGCAAACAGTAAGTTCAATTTGGCGCGTGGACATGAGCGGTCAACACCTTCACTCATAGCTCCGCCACGAACAATGAAAATGGCGCATGTTGCTTTCCTTAAGAACGATGAGTTAATAAAACTTATTATAATCAAGAAGACTGTTTTGTATTCGCCTTAACTTTGGATCACGACATGTCATATATATATATATATATATATATATATATATATATATATATATATATATATATATATATATATATATATATATATATATATATATATATATATATATATAAACACATTAGTGTAACACAGTGTATTTATCTGTAGTGACGCAGAAGATTATAAATTGTATAAATAGATTTCAATAAATACGCTGTCTCATAAGTTTTCCAAGGGTCATCATTTCCTGAGCTGAGTTAGGGTTAATGTGCTGATCTTTGGTACTGAAGTTCGTGGGTACGAATCCCACTGGGGCATGGATGTTCGTAGTCGTTTGGAATCGGCTTTAAGCAGGGCCTGGTTTCAGGCCTCGTGTTTTTTTTTTTTTTTTTTTTTAAAAAAAAGACCGTAGTACTCCAAAACCAAACCAAACCCCGGACTGAGTTACGCTAGGAAGTAAAAATGAATTTTCCATACAACCATAGAACTTTTATCCATTAAACCCTTCTATAAGGACTGTATATGGGGTGGGGGTAAGAATGTAGGCCCCGTCTAGCAAAACTGTAGACAGTAACGCTTCATACCAAAACAAACAATATTATCCCAGATTTTCATATAAGTAACCTTTGCTCTTACTGCAAATAGTCTGTCCACTCCTGTCATATTATTATATATAAAATTCTTCTGTCCGTGTCTTAGTAATACAACGCCTCCTAAACGGTTGGTCTGATTTTGATGAAATTTTGTGTACGTAATTAAGTTGAATCGAGAATTGTTTAGATTCACAATTTTATCCGATGGAAAATGTTTTTTTATTGAAAAAAATTAAAAATCCAGAATTGCGCTCTTATTGAAATTATTATAATTGCGCTCGAAACCCTTCGATACCAATGTATCTGCGGCGCAGTGATCGGCGCGACGGGCTTCAGTACGAGAAGTCCCGGGGTCGAATCTCCGTACAGGCGATGCAGGAATTTTAATTTAATCTAATTACGTTAGTGATAACTGTACGCGTAGTGGCGTCGAGTATTTTTTAAATAATTTTTCTTCCTTACTCTCTTAATTTTTCTACTACTCTTAATTTTTCTTCCATCAAAACTGTCCATTTTATAATTTGTTTAAGAACATTTTAAAATTTTTCGATTTACAGCGTTAAAACAGGGCAACGTCTGTAGGGTAGTCTTGTATATATATATATATTATATATATATATATATATATATATATGCGTATGTGTGTGTATGTATATGTATATGTATATATATATGTATATATGTATATATTATATATATATGTATATATATATATATGTATATATATATATATATATATATATATATATATTTATACATACATACATACATAGTTTTTTAAAATAACTTCAACGATGATTTTGTAGTTATATTGTAAATATTCAGATTTATTTGGATATATTTATGGAAAAAAAAAAAACAATATTTTTTTTCCCAGAGAAAGCATCCTCAATTTGTGGAATTTTTGAGTCATCTAGCTGAGTTTTCTTTTAGCGACTGTTCGTGCAATACTGTGATTTACTGAAAAATTCCCCTTGAGCTGCTAGTAGCTCGTTATCGACTGTTTGGTGATATCTGGTTTTATTCTGCAGTTAGTTTTCACTCAATTCAATTGTTCCAACTTACAACTACCAGACATATTCATGGTTCTTTTTCTGTGTGACACGCCCAGCCTCGGAAAAGATAGCTCCATGGCCTGACGTTTTGTTCTAGGTTAAAAGTCTTCTAACGTAACCTAAGAACATGAAGTCCGGATTTCTTTAACTCCTTGCTTGCAACGCGAATACGCCAATTTTGGAATGACCAACCTGAGTTCGGACAAAAGAAAAAACGGTATTTCTATTCCGTTCCGAGTCCAAAATCGATTCGCCCAATGCATAATATTTAATTTGCCATTTTCCTAATAGATACAAGATACTTTCCCGCGGAAAGTTCGCCAGTTTTGCGCCATTTCTCTCTGTTTCTCGGTACTGTAAAGGATTTGTGAAATTCAAAGGAATGTGAGGGACATGGAATTCTTGACAGTTGAAATAGATAATAATGCTGTTAATATCCAGAAAATTATGTCATTTAGGGACGGTCTCACCAAATGGCGCCAATCAATGGTAAGACTCAATTCTCCGTTTAAACAGAGATTAATTGCGGTTAACTGTTAAGCGACTTTGGTGAAACCGGCCCTTAATTTATTTTGCTGTAATTTGAGAAAAAAATTACTGTAATCCGTTAATATTTCCCATATATATATGAAAATATTGAAAATAGTAGTTATTTCATTAATTTTTTTTCAAAAATAATCTATTTCTAACATTTTGATGATAATGATAAACAAAAAGAGAAAAAATACTATTTTTGGCACGTTTTTCTCAAATATATTCCATAGGCAATTGATTAAAATTGCATCGAGAAATTCAACTATAAGGCGATTTCACGCAGTAGGGCAAATTCTCAAATTATGACAATTCTGGCTTTAGTTTCAAACGGACGGGCAGATTATTGTTTGTGTATTGGCTGTTGTAAACATGAAAATGGATGGGAATGGCATTATAGTAGTTCGTGACGTTGCGACAAATTGCCTTATAGTTATTAAAAAGATAAATTAAATCTAAAATAGCCGAAAAATTTGTTAGGTCAGCTGTTACCACTTTTTATAATCTTTCTTTTATACTCTTTAATGCCCTTTGTTAGAAATAACGTTAAATTGTTGAAAGGTATTTATCGTGTTCAGTTAAAAGCTCGCGTTGGTGTAGGAAGGAATTGTGGTCTGCACAGAATATCTTTTCAATTTGTTTTGGTGGATATTTCATGTTCCCTTCATGCCATTATCGTTCTGACGCCTCTTGGTTGTTATCATTACGCCATTGTAAAGTCATTTGTCACTTGTGTGCCACCGCGGGAATTCGGAAAATTGGACCCATTTTATGGCTCTCTCCCCCTTGTTGTTGACAGTTGTCTGCCGGCATAGTTGTTGAATTGTTCTTCGGCCAATCCCGTGTAAGGGGGTATGGAAAGTGAAAGCGTCCATTGGACATTGCGTAGAAATTCATTGTGGGGGGTCCTCAGAGTTCAGAAAAGCAGATTTGTTTCTGTGGTCAGTCTGATGTTCGCTGTCCGTCAGAGCAGAAGACAGGATTAAAAGCTGCGTTTCGTCAAAGTTTGCGAGTTGGATTGTCGTTTACTTTTAATCGTCTGTTTAACTCGATGTATGTTAAAGCATAATTATATGGCAATGATTAACTCTACTTCTTAATTAATTTTGTGACTTCCAGGGACAGTTTAAAATTTAAATTACTTATCGTTTGTTTGCATAAGAACAATTATCCGTGTGTGTGTATATGTATGTATGTATTACTTTTAATCGTCCGTTTAACCTTATGTATGTCAAAGTTTAATTAGATGCCTATGATTAACTATACTTAATTAATTTTGTGACTTCCATTGGCAGTTTAAAATTTAAATTACTTAGGCTTTTGTATGTGAACAATTATTCGTGTGTGTGTATATATATATATATATATATATATATATATATATATATATATATATATATACCAATATATTAATGGAAATTTAGTAATTAATCGATAATATAGTAAACAATTTTTATAAACTATATCGCATTTTCGTATATGTATATAAACGATTAAATATTTTATATTTAGTTTTAGATATTTTTATTTATTTGAAAGACCGAATTTAGTAGAATTTATAATATATAGAGCACAAGTTTTGCGTTTTTCAAAATTATACTCGTTTTTTTAATTTTTTGAAAAAGATTTAAAATTTAGCTAAACATTTATATAAATTGAATTTCAGATTGAGTTATTTTAAAATTTAGTTTACACTTTTTAAACTAACTGTGGTATCGTCTGTTTAATAATTTTAATAAAAAATAGGATGTTTTGTTTTTTTAATGGTTTAGATATAGTATTGTATTTAAATTTATTAATATGAATTATTTTCTATGTATTTATTTTAAATGTTATATTTTCATTTCTTTTTACCTGTATTTCTTAAGTGTTATATACGAGATCCTATCTTTTTTTTTAATGTGTTAGATACATTTTCTATACAAAACTTTGCCATGAAGGATTTTAAATTGTTTAAAATAATTCTTTATAGCCTTGAAAACTGGGAAATCCAACTAAGGAAATTAATCAGACGAAAGTGGCCTGCAGACAAAGAAAATCCATTTATTGAGGATATAGCTTTTCATCAGCTAAGTCTTCGTTCTAAAGTAGAAATTGTCTACTCTTTATGCTTGTATCGTTTGGATAGGAATGATATTCCAGAAGTTATGAAGGTAAATATTTTCTGAATTTTTTTTTTTACTTGTGTTTATTGCATACCTTATTTTACAATTTTTAGTTGTACATTGCACAGATTTTTCATTGCATTATAAATTGGTATGTTTGGTATAAGACTGAATTCAAACTATTTTAACTATATTGGTAAATATTTTTCCGGATTATTTACTTGTGCTTATTGCATACTTCAATTACATTTTTTTGCTGTATGTTGCACAGATTTGTCATTGCATTATAAATTGGTACGTTTGTTTCCGATTTCAAACTATTTCAATGGGATAGGTGTATATTTTTCTGAATTTTTTTCTTGTGCTTATTGCATACCTCATCTTACATTTTTTGATTGTACATTGCACAGATTTTTCATTCCATTATAAATTGGTATATTTGGTATAAGACCGATTTCAAACTATTTCAATTGGAATAGTAAATATTTTTCTGAATTTTTTTCTTGTGCTTATTGCATACCTCATTTTACACTTTTAGTTGTACATTGTACAGATTTTTCATTGCGTTATAAGTTGGTATGCTTGTGTTCCAAGACTCTGATTTCAAACTATTTCAATGGGATAAGTGTATATTTTTCTGAATTTTTTTCTTGTTTTTATTGCATACCTCATTTTACACTTTTTAGTTATACATTGCACAGATTTTTCATTGCATTATAAATTGGTGTGTTTAGTATAAGACTGATTTCAAACTATTTCAGTTGGAATGGTAAATATTTTTCCGATTTTTTTTTCTTGTGCTCATTGCATACCTCAACTTACACTTTTTTTGTTGTATATTGTTCAGATTTTTTATTGCCTTATAAATTTGTATGTTTGTGTTCCAAAACTCTGATTTCAAACTATTTCAATAGGATTGGTGTATATTTTTCTGGGTTATTTCTTTGTGCATATATCATATTTGGTAACTTGTACCTTTTAGCAATCTTGCACATTTTATGAAACACATTGTAAGTTTGTATATTTGTGTTCTAAGACTATGATTTTGAACTATTTTTGAATTTTTCTGATTTATTTTCTTGTGTCTGTTTCGTACACCTGACATGTTTTTTTGGTTGTACATTGTACACAATTTTAATAGTAGAGTTGTAGATTCCTGTCTAAGACTACAATATTGAACATTTCAAAATCATTTTTATGGAATATTATCTTGTGCATATTGCATACCTCACAACCTGTACTCTGTAGATGTACATTGTAAGTTTGTTCCATTTGTGTTCTTAGACTGTATGATTTCAGACTTTTAAGTGGATTGTTTGATTTCATAGTATATAAAATTAAATAATTTGTTAGGGAAACCAAAAAAAAAAAGTAAATTTGAATATACATTGATTATATATTCTTATAATTCCATTATAAAAAAAGTCATGGTTCATGTATACAATTATTTGTTTAAAATTCAATACTTTTTCAGCTTTATTTAATTTGTGTATTTATGTCACTTGTGATACATGAGAAAAATCAATTCATGTTATAAGAATTTTCAATTAAATAATTTTATGTAGAACTATTATGTATTAAGATTTATGTTTAAGCCTGAAATACTCAGTCTATATACACATTTTACATTTTCAGTGTGAAAATGTTTTTAATTTTTAAAGGATTTCTGATTAGTAGGTATAAATTTGATTTTGAAAATTTGATGAATATCAAAATTTTAGGAACTATAACCACTCTCAACTATGAAAAATCGTTTTTCAAAAAATTGTCTACACATATATATTTTAGTCCTTGCATGTATAGTACATTCATACACCAGTTTAGGACTGACCACATGTAGTCTTTCTATGTGGTTCTGCATAGTACAAATCATAAGGTCCCTCCACACTATGGTCCACTGCAAGCCATCACTACTGTCTGGATGGGGTATGGTTTTTCGTGGTCGATGGTGGCAAACGATGGCTTCCAAGGCGGTTTTTCTCCAAAGATCAAAGGCAGCCAGATGCGCAACTAAAGTGTGCAGTAGACTCTATGGACGAATCCACATGTTTGGCTCATTTAGTGGCCCATCGTGTGGATGAAACCTATGGTATGGTTTTTTGTGGTCGATGGTGGCAAACGATGGCTTCTAAGGCAGTTTTTCTCCAAAGATCAAAGATAGCCAGATGCGCAACTAAAGTGCGCAGTAGACTCTATGGACAAATCCATGTGTTTGTCTCATTTAGTGGCCCAGCTTGTGGATGCAACCCGTGAACCATTGTTCAAGTTCCCCATCAGGAAGTGGTGATCAATTGGCCATAGTGTGGAGGCTACAATAAACAACAAGTGCTTAGTATATTAGTTGTATGTACCCTTAGAGGTACCCTGGATAGCACTTTGAATTAATGTGTATTACATAGCTCAAAATAAAACTAACTAGAGGTTGGATTTTTGTTAATTTAAAAACAAGATGTGATGAGCCAGATAAATGGAATTTTTTATAAAAAGGGTAGATATGTGTCTAATTTTGATACTTAATTCTAAATTGAGTTGGTCAATTGAAAGAATAATTATGCAATGTTTTGTTTCCTTATACATCTTTACTATTGAGCATAGTCTAGGTACAACAGACCTGGTTGCTGTAATCAGTTCCTAGGCAACCTAAACCCCCTGAAATCTATACTAATTGGGATGAGATAAAGCAGAGTACTTTTCTTACCTAATAGTTACCAAAATGATGAGTAATATTATGAATTTTTTTGTAATATCTTTTATAATTTAAATATGAATTATTAAATAATCATGGTAAAATTTGACACTTTTATACATGTTCTTATGAAGTGGTAGACAATTAATTAATAAGTCTGTTGGAGAACATTCCAGATTTATTTTACTTTATTTACTTGTTTTTTTATTTTACTTGTCATTGATAAGTGCTTAAGTGCTGAAATATAACTTATCCTCTTGACCTCCATAGGTATTAATCTATTAATGTTGAATTCTTTAGAATATAATTTAGATCTAGAAAAGTTAAATTTAACTCTTTTATTTATTTTTTATTTACTGTACCATATTAATATTTTACCTCCCTTTATATCTTACGGAGTTCGTGGGTTTGAGTCCCACTGGGGCATGGATGTTCGTAGCTGTTTGGAATCGACTTTAAGCAGTAGGTCCCGGTCTCATTAACTCTCGTGTTGCAGAGAAGTAGACAGTAGTGCTCCCAACCAACCCTTTATATCTTAATGTGTTTAAAATTAGAAATGTTTTTATAATCTATACCTTTATAGTGTATGTTGTGAAATTCATACTTATATTTTACATTTATTTTAAGCTTCTAATATTTTATATTGTAGTCAATGGATGCTGATGCGTTAAGGGTTCAGAAGTTGGGCTCTGATGAAGCTGGAAATGCTTATTGGTACTTTTATGGTACTAGATTATACAAAGAGGAAGTTGTTGAAGAAAAGAGGTCTTGGTAAGTTTGGTGCTTTAGTTATTTCTTATATCAAAGATATGATATTTTGATATCAGACATTTTTTTTCAACAGGTTTTGTTTTGTATTCTTCATGTATAAATCAAAATAAATCTTAAGATTTAAAAAGTTCATTTCACCAGTTATTTATTTGTTTTTAATTCATTTCTACAGAAATTATTTTAAATTAAATTTTTTAAATTAAAAGTTTTTACACTTAATTAATACTCTAAAATTTTGAACTTTTATATTTGTTTTTTTAATAAATTTTTTGATTGGATGTTCAATTGTGCATATATATATGATGGGCTAAACAGTTGAATATATATAATGGCATCTGTAATCAAGAAGAAAAAAAATAGTTTTTTTTTTATATGTTCAAAATTTGTCACCACTGAACACTTTTTCTTTCCCCAATGAGATTACACTGATAAATTTATAGTGAGAAAATTCACTTATATTTTAATTTTAAGCTTCTAATATTTTATTGTAGTCAATATTATGTATTCAGTAATAAGCCTGCAATACTTGTATACATTTTACATTTCAGTTTGAAAAGAGGAATTTTAGATTAGTAGGTATAAATTTGCTATATTAATATATAATATGATTTTTTATATCATTAACATTTGTCTTTATAAATTCCAGAAAGAAAAAAGAGTTATTATTCTATTTTTACATAATTTTATAATTTTAGGGAAATTTAAATTTTTAATTCTACATTTTTTTTAAAAGTATATAAAAAATTAACTATTTGAAAAAGAAAGTATTGAATATAGAGTTCTTAAATTAACAATTGAGCTGTAAAAATTAATAGGTAATACAAATGATGTGCAAAAGGAGCTAACTAATGAAACATTGTAAATACTTATGTATTTGAACTGTAAATTCAGAGAGAGAAAATCTGTGCTATTATATATTGAAATTCATTATAAACATTTCCCGGTCATTAACTCTCTTGTTAGTCAGATAATCACTCAATACAAAATATTAAATTTTTGTACAACTTTTATTACTTTATTAATAAATATGATTGAATTTTAAAAAATTTTATTAAATTGATTAAGATATAGTTTGCCTGTAATTATAGACTAAATAAGTAGTTACTATTTTTTATAATGTTTAAGATAAATAAAAAATTTGCTGTGAAATTTTTTCTCTTACCATTAAATGTTCTAAAAATATTCAAAACAAATTTTTCTTACTTATGAAATATATAATAATTAATAAATAGTATTTTAAAATACCAAGAAATGTATATTACACTACATTATATTAATATATATATATATAAAGATTGTTTATAATGTATAATAACTTTGTAATATATTGCAATATGACTTAACACTGTTCTTAACATTAGAGAAAATGTTATTTATAATTTATTTATTTGTTTTGCTATAATAACTAAATAAGTTCTGCTTATGTATGCCTTTTAATTTTCTGTGTATAAAAAAAAATTGTCTAATATTTACATAGAAATAATTCGTTTGTCAAGAAACAATATTTTATTTACGACCTACCAACTAACGCTGCTAAATAAAATCAAATGATAAATACTTGCATAAAATAATATGGACAATTTAATAAATGCATTTAGTTTAATAATAACAATGAAATGTATTTTAACTAATTGTATTTTATGAATCAAACACACTTTGTGACAGTTTATATACTTTATTTATAATAGCATAAAATCCTTATGTAATGTATTAAGCAAGTTCTTATTTTATAACAGGAATGAAGAATGGAATAAACAAAAGACACAGTCTTTTAAGAAAAGGGGTCGAGGCCGTCCACGTAAAGTAGTGTTGAATTCTGAAGGAGAATGGTATGTATCTGAAGGTTTACATAATTTAGTACTGTTAAAGCATCTTATATATGATTAAAAGACATATTTAACTATTGTCTAATATTTATATTTCACTAACTTGCCTTTGAGGTAACCCTCATGATAGAAATCTTACATTCCCATTTCCCACATATTCATATACAGCATAAAAAATATTAGCAGAACTTGTTTATTTGTACGAAAAATTCTGCAAACCAAACTTCAAATAGAATATAAAATAAACTTTTGATATATAGAAATGGTTCTTATTTATTTTCAAGATTTATTGACAACCAATAGTAGTAATTGTAACTCTTTAACCCTGTTAACTTGAAATTAGCATTTCAAAATTTTCTAAAATTTAACCCATTAATGCTCGGCGTCCTCATTTGAGGACAGTCAAAAAATGGTTTGTACAGTGTTTGTTTTCTTGAAACGATTTTTTTTAATGGAAATAGATATTAATCTTATAAATAATCTCCCAAGTTTTCAAATAGGATCTTATCTACAATTCTGTCATTTCGATCGACATTTTATGATTTTCAATCTTAGAATAGGAACGTATTATGACCGGTATTCTGAACGTATACCGGTCAAAATCATGGCTAATAGCCATATCTGTAATAAGTCATCTCTTTTCAGTACTTTTCTCATATATGATAGCAAATAAATCTCTTATCACGAAGTTTTCCTTTTTTTTTTAAAGACATCTTATTATGTTTTAAAATGACACCTCCTCACTAATGATGACTTGATGTCATATTTAAAGGTGTTTAAATTTCATATTTTGTTTTACTTCCAGGTGTCTATAATAGCTTCTATGTTAGGTATTTACTAATATATAGTCATCAGAAATATCCGGGCGTTAATGGGTATAATATAACATTTTTTGCTTCAGCATTAAATTTACCCATATTATGGCTATTATTATTATTTTATGTTTAGGATTCTTGTGATTAATTTTTTTAATGTAGTTTTTATGACATATTTGCTTACTATCTCTGAATGTTACACTAATAAAACCAAAAACTCAAAGCTGGAAGGTTGAACTTTTATCAAATACTAAGTTTCATTACATCATGTAATATATATATTTTTTTCTTTTAAGTGATGATTTTGATGATTCTTACAAGAAGAATGATGGTTATATGAATGTGAATGAAAAATCTCGATGGTCTGTTGTCTGTGATACCATTGAGGAATGGGTGAATTTTGCTGAAAAATTTAAAGACAGCAAATCTAAAGATGAAAAGAATTTGTTCCTAATAATCCAAGAAAATTTTCTACCTACCCTGAACAAAATATATGAAGAAAAGGTATTTAGAAGTTTCTTTTTGTAGAATTGGTAGTACATTTAACAGTTATACACAGATGTATTTTCAGGGCTCCCATGGTCCTTAAAAGTCCTTAAGAACTCCTTAATTGTAGCTTTCATTTTTAAGGGCCCTTAAAACTACTTAATTTTCATCAAAGGTCCTTAAACTCCTTAATTTTTAAATTGAAACGAATTTCTCCATCAACACGGTCTGCTGCTATCTCATGATTTCCTATTAGTTTTCTTATTTGACAGTTTTTTCCTAGTTAATTATTTGACAAATAAATAATCTTCCGCATACTGAAAAGGTTTAAAGTATGAAGTCAGCTGCCCTTTCCTAATAACTAACAATTCTGCAGATTTTAATTAAACGAAGCATGGAGGGGGGGTGTAGATATTTCAGTTACTTATGGAAGTTTAATTTTCTTTGCATTGGATGTAATATGAAAGTCTTTTCCCAAGCAACGTCAAGTATAATTAACTAGTACATGCATATATATATATATATATGAGTTATTTTTAAACTCTCAGAAGTTCTGTTTATAATATTGCATTTTATTCACAATTTATTTTTAGTTTGACCTCTCAAAAAACTTTAGATGTACATTTTTCAAAATTAATTTTTGTCAAATAGATTTATCTTATATTAATTTTTAGGCATTTTTAAATACTTAATTCTGAAATATTGTAGCGTATTTATTAAACATGCCTTGTCTGGTTCATAATCATTAAAGTATGTTCTTCAGCATATAGGGTTTATGTCGTTATGCTGTGTAGATTCTTATAAAAAATTACTTTGGTCCTTAGAAAGTCCTTAATTTTTTATCTGGAAAAAGTGGGAACCCTCATTTTCATTCAGTAATGTTTGTTTAAAAACTGTTATGGTTTTTGTCGAAAACAAAATAAATTAACTTTATATATTTACAGTGTCTTTAAAATTAATATTAATTTTATAAATATAAAAGTATTATTTTTATAAAATTTATAGTTTATTTAGCATCATTTATAGATTGTTTCATTTGTATTATAAAATTAATATTGTTTTAATAACTATAAATAACTATAATTATTTTTCCTCTTGAGAAAAATTATTGAATAATACTTATAATCTTAATCATTTATAGTGTCTTTATTAAAAGCTAGATTGTGCATAATTAATTCAATAATAACTTTTTGCATTTGCTCAAATAATTTTGAATGTATAAAGATTTTTATTTTTCCTTTCATACGATTAGTTGAAAAATAACTTAATAAAAATAGTCATAAGCTAAACATATCATTTGTTGAGCCTCAAAGAATGTTTTTTTAAGCCACATCAATTTGTATTTGATATCTAAATGCAAAGAGTTAAACTAAAATTAGTGAAACTATTTTATTGTCTTTATTGATAAAGCTTATAATTGTGTTTTTATTTGTTTTCTGATTTTTTTATTGCATTTCAGGAAAAGAAATTACAACAAAAAATCAGAGAACTTATGCCAGCTAGGGAAAAAATAATTACAAGAAGGGAAACCAGAAAGATGAGAGGAGTATGTGAAATTTTCTTTTAGTTAAAAGTACTATATTTTAAAATGTATCATCTTTTAATACACTTCTAAAGTCATTAAAATGTAAATATACCCATAAATTGTTATAGTCATTTAATGTATTTATTTAACAATTTGGTGGGGAAATATGAATTTTTACAGTATAATGACATTTATAATAATTCTTTATTGTAGGAAGTGTTTGAATCTCCTATTATTAATGGGTATGAAATAAGTGATGAAGCACATAAAGTTCACATGATAAAAGACAGAGCTCGTAGGTTAGAAGAAAGAAACAGTAAGTTTAAAATAAATACTGCTTTATACATTTCTGCCCATATTGCATTATATCTTTCTGCTGTATATATTTATGCATAATAAATACAAATAAGGGGTTCACAACCAAAGTGAACTAAGTCCATTTTGTAAAATGTAGAAAGATTGAGACCTGAATTTTTAATTCATCATTTCCTGTAAATTTGTATAAATTTTAGAAAACTGTTAATAGCTAATAGACTTTTATAATACATGTACATATGTATAAATTGAAATTGGCATTTGAAATAATACATTAATAATACTTGTTAATGATTCTGTTTTGTAAAAGCAAAAATGGACATGGTTCAGTTTGGATGTGAACCTCTCATATATATATATATATATATATATATATATATATTAACACATTGTATGCAGGACACATACTAGTACATTTTCTGATGATTGATACTTGAGCACAGGTGATGCATTAGTACGGGTTAGTGTAACAACATGGTTTGTTTGTGAGTACGAAAATAACATTATGTACACGAAAATGTAGCCAAATGTTCTTATCTACTACATAGATTCTAAAAAAAATGAGACCAATAAAAACTAGTTTTTACATCAGTTGATGCGGAACCACAAAACGAGAAGTTGATTAAAAAAATCAATTTAGATTTAAAATAAACTTTTTATTTATCCTTGCGAAAGTGATATTATATATATGTATATTTATATATTATATATATATTTGTTAGTTTATATATTTCAATATAAAATATGAAAAGTTAGTTAAAAAATGAAATAATTTTCGATCTATTGAGATTGAACTAAATAACTAAATTTACGTGCAAAATGCCTGCTTCCAGTACAATTCCGCTGTGAAATGTTCCTGCACACAATGTGTTAATGACTGTCAGTTTTTGACACCTGCATGAAGGAAATAATGTAATGAAATTGTGTAACAAAGTTTTTACCATTGCCATTTTACTGTTACCTTTGTTTAAAATGATATAGATGATTAAAAACTTTTTTTTACAAAGTATAAAAATAAATGATCTGATGCACACTTACTTGCTCAGTGATTATATAGATATCTTATTAATGTCAAAGATTATTATTTAAAAGGCTTCTAAGAGTCAATTTTACATGGACGCTTAAAAAAATTTTGTTAATTCACTTTCTTTTTTTTAGGAACTTCCATACCACAAAGTTTATTTTTAGCACTGACCATTTATTTTTTGGTCATTTATTAAGTTTTCATGGTATTTTTAAAAATTATTTTGTGTTTGTATTTGATGGTCTCTATTATTTTTCTATAAGTTTTCAGTTCTTTAAAAGTGTCAACTAAGATTTTTCAATTTTAAAATATTTTGTTGATTTCCTTTGAGAATTATAAAATAGTAGTATCATCTAACATATCATTCCCTCATCCCTCTAATTTTCATAGCAGTGTTTCACATTTAGTTATTTTTATTTTTTTCCAATTATGATTAAAATTGCTTTACCATATGATTGTTTCTTAACATTTTTAATTAAATGTTGACCAATAAAACTATATATATATATATATATATATATATATATATATATATATACATGGTTTCCGCGCACCTGGAAAGTCAGGGAAAATCATGGATTTAGACAATGGATTAATTTTATCATGGAAAGTCTTGATTTTTCAAGTAAAATGGGTAAAAGTCATGGATCCGCTAAACTACCGATTAAAAAAAAAAATGCATTGAATTGTTTAATTCTATTTTTACTTCTCATCTGACTGAAGTTACTGAGTTTGGTATTTATGTATTATCCTATTGACTCTATTACCAAGTAAAATTTATTCACCAAGGAAACTCAAAGCAAGAAAGCTTAATGGGTGGGTAAATGTTTATTATTCTGGTTTTTTTCTTAAATTGTAGATTAAAATTTTATTAATATAATAATTATTTTTTAATAAAATTAGTTGAGATTTTTGCACAAAATATAAGTTTATCTCTAGGGATACTGTATATAAACATTATAGAGTTATATTTGGCTATTATTTATTCATGGTCACCTGGATAATACCAAAGTACCCTGAATTCAAATTGGAAACATTTTGATTGAAAAATTGCTATATGATTAAACTTAGGTAGGTAGATACAACAATTTATTTTTATATATGTGAGTTTATTAATGCTTATAAAGTATATAGTTTAATAAAGTATAAAGTATAAGTTTATAGTTTTTTTATGATAAAATTCCTGTAATTTCTCTAAAAGCATATATTTTATTTGTATGTATATCAGAAGTTCTATTCATTATACTTTAACAAAAGCTTTTTAAAGTCATGGAAAATGATCTGCTAAATCAGGGAAAGTCATGAAAAGTCATGGATTTGAAAAATTTTATTTTGGCAGATACCCTGCATATAAATCATTTGGTGATTTTAAAATACCTGAGGGTATTTCCCAATGGTAAGGGAAAGGTATCCTGTTTTAGGTTTGTTCTATGTATAGTGTTTAATATAGACATTATTTACAGTGAGAAATAATTGAAATTCATTTTCTACTTGTAGAACGAGCTAGTGAAGTTGAAAGTTATAGTTCTCATAAAAGAAGTAGAAATGAAAGCCTATACTCTGGAGGGAAAAATGATGCCCCATCCCCTGATTCTCAAAGTATTGATAAGAATGGCAAGCTATCATTGCTTCAGAAAACTAGGTATTTTTTTCTTACGTATATATATTCCTTTATGTGTATGTATGTGGAGAAAGAACTTTTTAAAATATAAATTGTGTTTGGCAATGATTTAGAATCATTTGATATACACTGGACTCTGCTTAATGTGATCAATTTGGGACACCATGATTTCAGGCTTGCAATTCCGTCACTTTTCTCACCTTTTGTCACTTTTTTTACAATGGATCACTTTTAGTCACTTTTTTAAGCAAACGTCACTTTTAGTCACTTTTTTCATCGTGTATCACAGCAAAAGTCTGTTGTTGAAAAAAGAAAATCTGAATTAATAACAAAATATTTTAATAAAAGACCAAAAATGGGATGCTCTAATCTTATTTTTCTTATTAAAATGTAATTAGTCATATGGTTTCCAGAATTTAGTGATTTTAAAAAGTTGTAAAGAAGCTCCTGAAATCTACATTTGTACTGAAATGTACATTTAATACATTAAAGTCATTTACGTCAAAGCACACATTTCTCTTTTTCTTTTTCTTCACAATTTTTGTTTAGATACTCTAATCTAGCTATGTGCGTATTTCAAAACATCATTAATATATGCAGAAAATTGTGATTATAAAATTAATGTATTTTATGTATTCAAATCTAATTTGTAGATTTTC
The DNA here is from genome assembly GCA_032207245.1 of Pardosa pseudoannulata. NCBI lineage: Eukaryota > Metazoa > Arthropoda > Arachnida > Araneae > Lycosidae > Pardosa > Pardosa pseudoannulata. The sequence goes on along the minus strand of CM063499.1, from coordinate 78,255,915 downwards.
TTGAATGAAAAGCAATGTTGAGTTGTCAGGCTTGCAATTCCGTCACTTTTCTCACCTTTAGTCACTTTTTTTACAATGGATAACTTTTAATCCCTTTTTTAAGTAAACATCACTTTTAGTCACTTTTTTCATGGTGTATCACAGCAAAAGTCTGTTGTTGAAAAAAAAATCTGAATTAATAACAAAATATTTTAATAAAGACCAAAAATGGGATGCTGTAATCTTATTTTTCTTATTAAAATATAATTAGTCGTATGGTTCCCAAAATTTAGTGATTTTAAAAAGTCGTAAAGTTCCTGAAATGTACATTTAATACATTAAAGTAATTTACGTCAAAGCACACGTTTCTCTTTTTCTTTTTTTTCACAATTTTTGTTTAGATACTCTAATCTAGCTATGTACATATTTCAAAACATCATTATTATATGCAGAAAATTGTGATTGTAAAATTAATGTATTGTATGTATTCAAATCTAATTTATAGATTTTCTTGAATAAAAAGCAATGTTGAGTTGTGTTAAACAAAATGTTTAACCTTTTTTGTATTTGACGCTAAAATCATGTCTTGCATGAATCATTTGATTTAGAGTTAAAAAAATTAAAAAATCTTAATAATAGCATCTGTAATCAAGAGGAGAAAAAAAAATCGCTTTTTTTTCAATGTTTAGTCATTTTTTAGGCACTTATTCTGTATTATTTGTCACTTTTCTCACCTTTTTGAAAGTACCTTAGCAGTTTGCTAGCCTGTGATTTTGATAACAATAAACAATATGCAAAATTAGATAAATTTACCCACACCAAACCAAAGTCTTAGAGCTTTTTCAACCTGCTCATAATTACCAGCTCTATTACGTTTGCACTCCGTATTTTTATTTTCTTTATCTTTTCTAGTAAGTTCATCACGATTTTTCCAAATTTTGCACAATAGAGGCTGTGAAATGTTTAACTACACTGCATTATTGCGCTGACTCATTTTTGGTAACCTGTCATAACAATTAAAAATTTCCATATTTTGTTTTAATGTTAAATCATTTTGCTTTCTGGCTTCTACATCTATAAGCTGCATGTAAGCGAGCAAGGCATAAAATGGGAATACGCTCCTTTTCAGTTCCGATAAAAATGTGCTGCCTTCTGCTTATCTGACAACCACTGACCACCAGCAGGGTGTACATATTTCTGAAAATTCCAGGAACTTGTATATCAGCACTCCTTTGTTCATTCCCCATTTCCCAAGGTGGAAAAGAAAGAATTCTTGGAAATTCAAACAGTGAAGTGAAAGAAATAAATGGGTTTCTTCTGATTACATTGTGAATATTATTTTGCAAGTTAAAATCAAGTTCGAAAACTGATAACATTAACAGATGTAATGATCACATAAAGCGATAAATTTAGCATGCACAGGATTCCCACGGTCCTTAAAAGTCCTTAAGAACTCCTTATTTTTAGTTTTCATTTTTAAGGGCCCTTAAAACTACTGAATTTTTATCAAAGGTCCTTAAAAAATCCTTAATTTTAAATTGGAACGCAATCCACTGTCGTCTCATGATTTCCTATCAGTTTTCGCCATACTCTCTGAACTTTCTGATTTGAGATGTTCTGAGTTAAACTTGCCTAAAACCAGTTCTAAGAATGCCAGTACAGGTGATAAGCACTGGTCAAATATATATATATATATATATATATATATATATATATATATATATATATATATATACTAAGAATATATAAAATATTTGTTAATGTTCATAACATTCTTTTACATTTTCTAACTATTAGTGCAGTATTAATAATAAAGAAAATCCTGAAATACATATATGCTTTCAATGTATTAATGTAGTAATTCAAAATTCCTTTCATTGATATCCTTAAAAAATTATGAAAATACTTTTAGTTTATTAGTACTCTTTATGGTCACGAGCTAGAAAACTTATTTAACAAATAATCTTTCGCATACTGAAAAGTTTAAAGTATAAAGTCAGCTGCCCTTATACATATATGTCATTTTTAAACCCTGAGAAAGTACTGTTTATAATATTGTATTTTATTCACAATTTATTTTTAGTTTGATCACTGAAAAAACTGATGTACATTTTTCAAAATTAGTTTTTGTCAAATAGATTTCTTATTAATTTTTAGGCATTTTTAAAAACTTTATTCTGAAATATTGTAGGGCATTTATTGAACATGCCTTGTCTGGTTCATAATCATTAAAATATATTCCTCAGGAAATAGGGTTTATGTCGTTATGCTGTGTATTTCAAGTAGGTCCTTTTAAAAAGTTACTTTAGTCCTTAGAAAGTCCTTAAAAAGTCCTTAATTTTTGTTCTGGGAAAAGAGTGGGGACCTTGATGCAAATGAATCGAGAAAATCCGGACCAATTGATTTTGATAACATTAACTTCAATCACATTAAGCCAAGTCCACTGTATTTTCCTTTTAATTACATTTTAAAATAATAAAAATTATGTTACTTGACAAGCTGAGGACTGAAATTGTGGAAAATCAGCCACATTTGTAGGGAAGAAAAAAATGCTTCATAATGACAATGCCCTGTCTCAGCAATTGAGATAGCAAACATGTACAAACTCTGATTTGAAATACTTCATCACTTGTTTTGATTGCCAGAATTTCCAAGTTATTTGTTTTTTGTTCTGTGAGCTAAAAATAACATCCCTAAGCAAAGAAAACAATTTGAATTTTAATGATTTAATATATTCATATTTTTCAAAATATTATAGATTTAGATTTATGTACAGCACATAAAATATGCATTTAGGCAAGATATTAAAAAATGACATGTTGGCAGACATAAATGTAGTGTTAATATTAAAGTGTTGTGAAAATGGCTTTATTCTACCCTCTTACATCTAAATATCTTCATTTATTCTTTAACCAGTGTAATTTAAATTTTTGTATAGTAATGGAATATTTCCTTTCATGTAGTTTGCTGACATGGGGATATAACCTTCAGATGTAAGCTAAAATTCTAAGAAGATATTTTCGTAGTTTAGATTTTTAAGTTCAAACTCATTTTGTTTCATTATTAACATTTTAAATATCAATGTATAGCCCCTTTTTATTTCAAGATGCTTACACACACAGAGTATATTTCTTAAAATCAGACATAGATTTTTATTTTTGCCCCAAAAGATTCTCTAAAGACTACTTTGAGTGGATTACATTATTCTTAATAGTTTATATTTATTTATATTCAAGAATCATATTTGTTTATATTTATACATAAACAAAGGTTAACATTTTTTCTAATTATGCATGCCATTTTATTCTAGAACATAGTCAATGCATCTTTTTTAATATATGTATAGCAGTTGTTTCTATAGGAATTTGAACATATTTTTATTAATTTGCAGTGGTACTAGTGTGGACTTGCAGTGTCAAGTGGAAAGACGTATGTATATTTTTACTAATAATTTAAATTATGACTTAATTTTTATTCTGGACACGTATATATGCATACTTGACAACTTTTATAGATTATTTGTAAGATTTACAATGTTTAGTTTAATTTTACTGATTCATGGGTAGACAAATAATTTTTTACTTAAAAACTTTTGAAAAAAGAACAGTGAATTTTTCACTTTAATAATATTAAAAATTCTATTTGATTTTAGCAGAAATTTATATAACTGATAAAAAGATGTAAAAACATGGCAGTTCTGACTGCTAAACAGTGGCATAGAAAAGAGTGGGGTTTAGAATTCAAACTCTTAACCAAATAACTTAAAAGAAATAAAAAAAGAAAAAAAGAAAACCCTGGGTTTTTTCACTTTGGTCAGATTTTTTCCAGACTGCAGTGCCATCTGTTGTCAAATAATGTAACTAATTGTCTGCATGAAAATTTACCATCATTCCACGCATATTGCAATAAACTGTATTTATATCACTGCCTGTTTAGTTTTTATGGATTTTTCAAATATACCGGTCATTTTTAAAACACCCTATATATACATATATAAATTCACTTACAGAGGTATACTTATGTGTGTGCATATATATATATATACCCACACACATACATATTAAATATACAATACACACCTCTCTATATATACACACACACATACACACACTCATAAAATTTGTAATTTTTGCATATTAAGGTTTTTAATTATTTATTTTTTAAAACTAATTTCAGTAATGAGTAGTGTGAAGCTACATAAGGATGCTTGGCCATTTTTATATGCTGTCAATGAAGAAGATGCTCCTGCTTATTATGATATTATCAAGGTAAATTTTTTTGCTGCTGCTATGTGTTTATCATTAACTGGTATTGCATTTTTTATTTTCTAGAATATTATAATAATATTCTAATATATAAATTATGATTACCTTTAAAATTGGACTTTGATATTGAATATTAGTGAACAAAGCACACTAAAAATAAGGAGTCATTTCTATAGTTCTGTTATTTAATGATTTTAAATTGTTCCTTCATGAACTTTTATGCATTAACTTATTTGTGTTAGAGTTGCAATTGAGTTGTGAATAAGTTACTGAAAGCTTTATATGTATATATGTATATATATGCATATAAAGATACATATATATATATATATATATAATGATGAAATTAGATTGATAAATATTAGATAAATAGCGTTCAGGCCTGTTCAAACAATTGTTTTAACCCACTGAACGGACGCATCGACGGGGGGTTCGACAGCGAATTCCTGTTCGAAAACGGACCTGTCGACCCCTTCTCGTTCGCACTCGTATAACTCGTATCGCACACTTTTGAGGAAAAAAAAATATTGCAAAGCGAAAATAAATGAAAAAAACTAATTTTGAGTAACGGAACTCCTTTACCTTGCAGGGAAAATAATTTAAAAGTAGCCTGACAACTTTTAAACCGGCAACTCTAGTATGGTACGGTAAGTTCCGTCTGGAATTTACGAAAAGGGGACTGTTTTGGAAGGGAAAAATGTGGGGAGGGTGGCCGGTGGATGGGTTAACCTTCTATGGAAGTTGTAAATTTTCCACACCCAATCCTCTTTCTTCCTTCCCGTTTTACAGTTATTGGGCTTAATGGAGTTATAGTGTTTTGGTTCTGTTTTATTATTATTATTATTATTATAATATATATATATATATATATATATATATATATATATATATATATATATATATATATATATAAATTCTATAAAATTTGTGAGTAAATTTATTATCTACAACATTAATTGGAAGAACGTAACATTTTATACAGATTATGATTTATATTTATAATGATATTTAACATTTAAAAACTTATTTTGTAATCAATATCTACTTTGTGCTAGTGGATAACAGGACTGTGAAGAATGACTGTTCTATCATCTGTACCGAAACAAGTTCACTATCTCTGTCAGAGAGTTATCTGAAGCATTAAGTAGAGTTAGTTTGTAGAAAGTGAAAGAAAATATATATATTGAGGTACATTACATGGCTATCTATATTTTCTTTAGCATAACTATGGGATTTTGATGTAACAAAGTGAAGATATTGAGTTGGCTGCATTTAAAAATAATTTTGGTATTAACCTCTTGCCTTATGAATTGAGTAACGATTGTGTGTACCACTTTCGATGATAGCTTTTCTCATGCTTCATGACCAGAAGCAGTTTCATCACAGGATAAATTGTGAGCAAAACAGTGGACATTAATAGTACTGCTTTTACTATTTAATTAAACCACAGAATTTGATAATTATATTTCATTTCATTTTTATTAAGAAAATTTATTAATGTTTTTATTTCACATATTATTTCTGTGTTTTTGGTTTTATAACAACAGTAAAATTTTTCAGTTGTTTAAATATTTTTTATGTAGAATTTATTGCGTGAATAACCTATAAGTGAATAATGTATAATATTAGTCAAAGTTTCCTTCTTCATTAGTATCGCTTTCATCACTAACTAAATTTTGCAGACGTTTCTTTCCAGGACAAACTACAATGCTATCTTCAGATGTATCCAAATTGGTATCTATTTCAGTTTCTAAGGTGTCATCAGGACACTTTCCAGCACCATTATTAATACCCATTTTCCTTTTTGCCATTAGGTTAAATTTTTAGGTTTCTTAAAGAATTTTTTAAGCATCAACAGTTAATTATTTATTGTATATAATATAATACTCTATTGTAATTACGCCTAAGAATAAATGACCAACTCTTATATTGCAAGTGTAACAAACAATAAGGCAAAAACAAAAACTTTATCGCCTAAAAACAATAACAGGTCTGATATGAGCTTTTCACTTTTGGCCAGACAGAATCATCACGTGTGTGATACGAGGTTCTCGTTTTAGGCAAAGCAGTATGATCACATCTCCCATATGTTACTTTAAGGCAAAGGGTTAATTAATTGATTTTCGTTCATAGGAATTGAATCTCTTGAACATGAGTATGTGGATATGCAGTGAAGGATTTTTATAGTTTTATATCCCGAAATAACCTGTTTAGATTACACACACATATAAATTTTTTTTTATGTTGAAAATTCAAAATTTTTCTGCTTTACAGGAGCCAGTTGATCTGTCTTTGATTGAAAGCAAGCTGTTTGCAGGTACTTATGAAACAATAGGAGATCTAGATGCTGATTTTGATAGAATGGTTTCAAACTGTGAACTTTACAATGGTGAATATCATGGTAAGACAGATTAAAGATAAATAAGTAAATATATAAATAAATAGAGTTTAGTGCATGAGCTGTACTCACTTATTTTTTCATTTTATTTGTTCTAAAATGAACATTATTTTAAGAAAATTTAGTTTTTCCATTTTCACTGTAATGGAAACATTTTCTTTTTTTTATCTTCTCATTTTAGGAAGTATTTTGTTTTAAAAGTGTTAATATTTTGTAATTGTTTTATAGATATTACTTTTTTGGAATGGTTGATGATTTTGTTATTTTATAATGATCATGTAAGGTTGTTGTCATGTATATTGTTATTATAAATTTGATTGATTTGTGTTGTTAAAATTAATATAAATGTATAATAATTTGATAAATGATATTAATGAAATATTTATCAATGAAGAAAGTTTTTTCTCAATAATTTTTGCCCTCTCCCAAGAGTGTTTTTTACGTTATTGTGTGTGTGTATATATATATATATATATATATATATATATATGTGTGTGTGTGTGTGTGTGTGTGTGTGTGTGTAATAAGATGGACTTCATGATGGGTGGTTGCAGTCATAGCCCATAAAAATGACACCGTTTTAGCTAAAGACCTTTATTAAGATAACGGAAAAATATAGGGACAGGACAAACGGCTAGCATGAAGTATGTAGGTCAAAAGGGAAAGGAAAATCTGTGGCAAAAGCAAGAAAAAAATTGTCCGAAGGCATGAGTTATAATTGGAAAGAAACTGTGGGAATTAGGGTGGGGTTGAATGCAAAAGGATGTCTTTTGCCTTTGATTTGATTTGGAAAAACGGGAATGAAAAAAGGGGGAGTTTACAAAGAAAAAAACTAGGGAGATAGAATGTAAACGAAAGAAGAGAGAAAGAGAATGTCGAATGAAATTGTTTTGCTGGATGAAATTGAAAACATAGTTTAATGTGTTTTTTTTTTGTGTGTGTGTTTTTTTTATAGTTTTTTTTTTTTGTGTTTTTTTTTTTTTTTTTTAATTTGTAAAAATTACTATTTTACATTTATAATAATTGAAAGGCGTACCTTAGAAAAATTTTAATTTAGCAAAGATGGAATCCTTTTATTTAAAGATAAAGAAAGAAGCTAATATGGTCTAGACTCAGATCAAGTTAGTCTCTCATGAGGTAAACTGTAGCCTCAGTGGTCAAAGGTTAGGGGTTAAAAGGAAAGAAAGGAAGTGGAATTTGCCTTGAAAAAGATTTGAAAACCCCTGAGAATTTTCTTGGGGTTCTTAGGAGTTTTACACAAAATGCCCACATTAGTTTCCTGATTAAGTTTACTTTTTCTTACATATATGCACCACAGACAGCAAGAGTAAAGAGAATGTCGAACTATACATGACAATTTGGCTAAAGATGAAATTGAAACATGTCAATTTTATGTTTAATTGCATGTTTTTTTTTATGTGTTTTGAGTTTTAAAATTAAATGTTAGTGTTTTTTTTTTTTTTGTGAGGTGTGCTTGTTTTCATTTTACCCTGACATATATATAATTCCATCTAGAAGAAACTATTAGCAGTAAAAATTACTCTTTTCGTATTTTATTCATTCATTTTTGTACTCTATTTTGCCATTTTAGATTTCTCAGATATGGCTCGTACCTTGAGAAAGATGTTTCGTAAAGGTTTAGCAAAGATACTGGAATCCTTTCCCCCCGAAGAGTTGGAAAGAACTGTTAAATCTGATGAAAGTAGAGACTCTAATTATCAGTCTAGCTCATCATCAAGTTCACCCTCTCATGAGGTATCTGGGATGCCGTCCAAACGTCACAAAAAGCGTGGTGAAAAGAGAAAGAAAGGAAGAATAATGGATGCATTGGAGTTGCTGGCACATGCCTCAGATTTAGCTGTTCAGGTAATTATAGTACATTGTTTTTAAAGTACAGTAGAACCTCAATTATCTAAGCTGACAAAGGCTGTAACCTTGAATAATCGTAAACTGGCTAACCGTCATTATTTTCAAAGACTGATATGGAACTTTTTGAATGTCAGAGTTCTTCCAATTCATGTTATGTGCTATTTTTCTAATATTCACTTTCCCAGACACTCAAACTAAATTAAGAATGTGATTCTTTGAGATTGCATTGTGTCCATGTTCCTGAAAATTAAAAACTGAATTGGTAATTGCTATGTTTAGCCTTCTAACTCCTTATATAGAGCAACTGGGGAGAACTAAGGATCATTGCTATCTTTATTCTCCTATATACACTTTCTGCCATGTTTATATTTGTGAACAATAGATGTGTTTCACTGTTTCAAGCTCTCTTTCATTGAAAAGTGTTGGGAAATGTCCCATACTTTCGGTTTCGTCTATAAACGGAATTCTTCTTTATAAACAAAATGACATCAATACACACGTGAAAGATTCCGTATTATAACCGATCTCTTAAAGGAATTCTGATGCAAATAACTTCAATAAATAAATACAGCAAAATAAAAACACATCTATTGTCATTGTGTACTTCATCTCAATTCTTTATTCTAAACATTTTCCCTCGCAATGTTACACTGTTGTCACTACTCCTATCCTTTTTGGAAAAGAAAATAATATCTAAAACCATGGAGGTAACAGAAAGCATGGGATTATTCATTCTTTGAGTGGGATGGCATCGATTCCCTGGGTTTTAAGATAAAAAAAAGAATTTTATTAAGTGTTATGCTTGTTATTGGTGCTCCAGTAAGTTTCCTTCAACAACATGACTCCTTCAGTATGTGAGTTTGTGGGTTCGAATCCCACAGTGGCATGGATGTTTGTAGCCGTTCAGAATCAGCTTTAAGCTGTAGGTCCCAGTTTCATTAGCCCTCGTGTTGCAAAAAGTAGACCGTAGCACTCCAAACCAAACCAAGCTAGTCCACAACATGACTGCATTAAAGTTACATTTTCTAACAAGCTCTAGCAACTGGTGTAAGGTTTTGAAACATGGAATTGCGATTTTCAGTCATTTTGCCAATAATAATGTAGTGCACTACAATCTACAATAATAATGAGGCAATGTGGTGTTTGTCAGATTCTTCAGAAAATATTTTTTCTTGCTCAGTAGCACAGTATTGAAGCCCATTTTCAGTGCTATTTTTCATGAAAAAGCTTGAGATTTGTTCACATCATCAATATTAGAGGGTTTAAGGTTGAAACACTTTTTATTTTCATCTAAATAACATTTTGAATTTAAAGGATCACATCCAGATAATAGTTTTGTATGACATTGTGAAAAGTGGGGATCAGTGCCAAATTACGGGAATAATTGCATGATTAATTATACTATTTTCTGAAAAATTTATAACTTTGTTTTAAAAATTGGAAATGCAGTTTCATTTCTTGGTATAAACTTTTCTTGAATTATAAAAAAATCTTAGTTCAATAGTAAGCTTTTACAAGCCTTCACATTATCAAAAAGTCTTTGATTGTCTTTGGTCTGCAAGTCTTTTTGCAAATCAACTTTGATATTTGATACTATTTTCTAAAAAATGTATTATTTTAATGAATTATCAAAAGTACAGTTTGTTTTTTCTGGTATTTAATAGAGTGATAGAAGCCTAAATAATTGAAGTTCTGTTGTACATTGATATCTGAATGACTAATTTATGCTAATAATCACTGCATGCAAATTGCTATAATTTAACGTGCAATGTTCATAATACTGCATGCTTTTGAAGATAAAATTCTGTAACAAATTCCTTTTACTAATAAAACCTTGCTTGATAGATTTTCTTCTATATGTATGTTTCCTAAAATATATTTTTATTAAAGCATTCTACGAAAACTACTAATAGAATTCTCATGCATGTGCATGATTTAATTCATATCTCTTGACCAAAAATAAACCATTTTGAAAATAGAATATAATCAATTTGGCAAAGAAAAATTTAAAATTTTGGTCATTTAAGATGGCTGGGTACTTTACCATGATGAGTTCTTTTAGCTCAATGTTCATTTAAATCAAAAATAGTTCTATCGATAGATGACTTGCATTTAAATAGGGTTCGTACACATTAAAAAATCTTTTATTTTAGGTGCTACTTAAATAGGGCCTTATAAAGCCTTTAACTTTCATGTTAGGTTGTTATTTTTAAATAGATAAATAATTATTTAACCATACCTTAATTTGAAATAAGTACAATGAAAGCCAAGTAAGTAGCACCACCAATAGAGTTTATATTGTTTTATCTCAAAATGAAATTTCAACTAGACATTTTGATTTTAGAACATTCTATTGGAGGTATTTTGAGGCAATTTTATGAATAAATTCAAATTATAAATTCTTGTTTTTGTGTAACAATAGATGGACCATCTATCTATTGGAGCCTTTTTGAATCTACAGAAAATGGTTTAGAAAGCAAGTTTGCAATGTGCATACATTGGTAGTTGTGTTTTTCATAATTTAAATGATGCTTTTGGAACAAGGATATTACCTACAGATTGGGGCATTGCTTCAGCGTTAGTGAGACTGAATTAGTTATTTAAAGATTCTCCTGCAACAAGATAAATGTTTATGAAGTTCTTCAAAATTGAAGAAATTTTTCTGTAAATTTTTGTAATTAAGGAGAAGAATAAAAATTTAATTTCTCCTAACCCTAATTTTCTTTCTCAAAAAGGTCCTTAAAAAATGTGAAGCACTGCTTAACAAGTCTTTTAAAGCTTTTTTTAATTGCAGCTTTAAAAGACCTGTATGACTTCTGCATTATCCTTTATTTATTTATTTATTTAATTTTTAATTTAAAGAAACAGCAGAATAGAAAATCCTTTAGAATTGTCCGATTCAATTTTTGAAAAGAAATTTTTAATTTAAAATTATTTGATCAATTTTGGTACAATCAAAACCTGTTAAAATGAACCCAGCATATAATAAACTCTTAAATATAACAAATAAAAATTTTGGTTCTGCCGTTTACCTAAGAATTTTGATGCTAATTTGTCATATTTAGCAAACCTCATAAGTCTTAATTGGATGAGTTTTTTCAGTCATCCACTGAATTTATTTTCTAATTTTTTTTTGTACTGAAACTTATCTACAGTTGTAAAAAAGCGTTTTATCTATAATATTTCAAAATTATTTTAAAATATTTAATTCATTAAAGATCTTTAATATCAGATTTTCAATTACAGTGCTAGTGAAAGAAATTTATAAATTATACAGTTTGTTAGATCTGCCAGGGCAATTTATCAGATAAACTTATTTTCTAGGTCTATTGCATACACTTTGTGGTATATATATCAGGGTGGCTTATCTGATAAACTTTTATTTTTTAAAGTCAATTACCACATGTGCAGCATATAAGCAACTTATCTACTCAAAGTTACAGAACTTTTTTATGAATGCAAATATAAATAATTTGATATTTTCAAACAAGGAAAATGCATTGACATAGGGTTTTTCTTTTGTTTATGTGAAAAAATTTGTTTAAAAAAATCATTAAATGCAAGTCATACATTGGTAAAAATATTTCTTTCATAGGTTAACATTTAGCTAATTGAGTACCATATGGTTCATATCCAGCCAACTTAAAAAAAAAATACGTTAAAAAAATAGTTATTTTAAAAGGCTTTTTGTTTATTTCAGAATTCAAATAGCAATGATATGCTAAATGTATATGTTCATGATGAAGAGAAGAAATCTAATGATTTCCCCAATCTAAAAATTTTGCCTATTCATAGCCATCCACCCTCAGTTGTTGAAACATTATCATCTAATAGTCAAAAAGAAAGTACTAGTGAAAATAATATTTCTAATGAAAATTGTTCTACTTTTGTAAATCAAGAGGTAGAACTTGATGGACAGTATGTTAGATCAAGTCCTGGTAGCACAAATATTGATGGACAGTATGTCAGATCAAATCCTGGTAGCACAAATATTGATGGACAGTATGTCAGATCAAGTCCTGGTAGCACAAATATTGATGGACAGTATGTCAGATCAAGTCCTGGTAGCACAAATATTGATGGACAGTATGTCAGATCAAGTCCTGGTAGCACAAATATTGATGGACAGTATGTCAGATCAAGTCCTGGTAGCACAAATATTGATGGACAGTACATGAGATCAAGTCCTAATGCTAATGCAGATAATAGTGGACAAAGTATAAATTCGAGCCCTAGTATAGATATGACTGGACAGTATGTCAGATCAAGCCCAACAAATATAGACATAAATGGACAGTATATTAGAACAAATTCTACTGGTTCTGCAGCAAATGAGTCATCAAATTACATGAATAATTTGACTCATTTCACTAATTTAATTGAGAAAAATGGTAGTAAAAATTTGAACGTATTGTCAAACACTGATGTGACAAATGTATTATCAGAGAATAGTCCTAATCATGAAACAAATGATAATACTAACATTAGTGATTCATCAAATACTTCAAAAGTGATAAATTCAGATAACCTTCATGGTTTTGATAATATCTTAGAGGACTATAATGAGAATTTTATATCAAATCTCATTAAACAACCTACTTATAATTCAGGAGTTGTACTGCAAAGTAAGGATAGTGTGTCTCCTTCATATGCTGAAAGTTTCCCTCACCAGAACCTTAACATCAGTAAAAATAAGGGAAAGAGTTCTCCAACTTCTAGTTTTCTTGGGCAAGCAGTAACTGATAATGTGCCTCTTATTCAAGATATAAATATGGCATCCTTAGGAAATTCAAGTCAGCTAACAACTATTGATGCTTCTGTTTTGGATATGCAATATAATCAGTTCTCCAAAAATTCTAAAAATCAGGATATACCTCAGAATAACTTTATTAATCCTAATGCCATTCCAACTTTAACTCATGAAGGAGTTTACTCTAAAAATAATTCTTATAGACCAAAGGAAAGAACACCACCAAATTTGGCTAACCAGTACTATCCTCAGCAGCAGTCTTCAAGCATCTTGAGCAGTGATCCGTCTGTCAATGTTCCCATGACATATCCGTCTTTAAACTTAGTTGCTACCACTAGCGGCCATACAGCTTTTGTACAGACTCTTGCATCAAATTCTACCTCAAATATCCCCTTGCAAATCCCTGTTCCATGTCCCAAGCCAATATTGTCTCAACAGCAACAGCAACCAAAGGTCCAATTTCAACTCCAACAGGACAATTCAGGAGGGAGAGTTCCTGTGCCTGATCAAAATTCACGTTTAATTGTTGTTCCAGAAGTTGGTAAAGGACCAGTAACAACATATCACATGTTTTCTCAGAATAAGCCCAATCAGAATGTAGTTCAGAACCATAATAATCATCTTCGAAATGGAATTATGGCTGCAAACCAGATGCCCCCTAACTCTGAAAAGAGAATTATTGCAAATCAGGTAAAGTGAAAAAAACAATTTTATCCCAAATCCTTATTAATCAAAAATTTAAAAAACAAAAGTTTTACTGTAAAACTAATAAATATTTCTTTTAGTCAGATTTCTGTCAGATCACTGAGATTTTTAAGAATGCATATTTTAAAACAATGTTTATTTAATTAGTCGTGATATATTTCAAAATTGTTAACATACTTAATAAAGTGACAAATTTTAAGTGTCTATAATTTTGTTTTCAAATAAATAAACTAGCTGTGACTTTCTATATATTTTTCTGTAGAGATTTTTTTGTTACAGTTTGAAATATGAAGTACTGATAGTGAATTGTTTTTGCCTTAAAATGCTATTTTCTAACAAATATTGCTTGCTTTTGTATACTCTATGCTTCAAAAATATCAAATTATGTTTATATAACTATTTATGTGCTTTTGCTTATATCAGATTATTTATGTGAAATAATGTTTCACTTAATATTAGTTTCTTCACAAAATTTCACTGTTTATAAATTAGTTATTTATTAAAATTACAATGATAATTAAATATGTTAAGATTATTTCAATTTACAATTTTGTATTATTACATACATAATAAGCTTTATATAATTTTGCAATGTTTTGGGTTTAAATGTACAGCACATGCTTTCCAGTGTGTGGAATTGTAAAATGTGTTGGCACATTCACTTTTAGTTTCCTTAAAGGTATTATGAGCTAGCTACTATGATTAATTATAACATTTAAAAAATATATAGGTTTTTAATTTAAAATGATATATAACAAATAGTTTTTCAACTAAAATAAAATTTTATTTCCATTACAATTTTTCTAATCCTTATGTTTTTCTTACATTTTGCATTTGTACACCCAAATAAAAACTAATTTGTAAATTTTTAATTCATTAACTTCATTACTTTGTTAATTAGTGTTCAGTCTATTTGCTTAACTTTTATGTCAGGTTGATTTTATATGCATAATAATAAACATTTCTACAGAAATATTCATTAATAGTAATAACAGCAATAATAATAAATTTTATTTATCAATTGCTAGGCAATAGCCATATTAGTTTTTTTTTTTTTTTAACTTAGTGCTAACCCATGGGGAATCAATAGACAGTTTCCCTTTTAAATTTCTCTAAACAAAGTTTAATTGATGGAAAACTCAAATAATTTGAAGCTACATATGTTTTTTTTTTTTCTTTATAAATTCATGTCAAACATGTCTGATTTTTGGAAGCTTTTTGTACCCAAACCTAAAAATGCAATTTGCTCTTGGCAAAATATTGTAGATTCACTTACACATAGTGCCTGAAAATTTTTAGAATTATGTTTATGCAATTTCAGTAATTATTTTTTACTTCTAAACAGAAATTGCTATCTTCTGTCACCCTTAATTTTTCACTAAAAATGATAAGGGTAAAACACTGAATCAAATAATCACTGATTTCATAATGTTACGAATTTGTTAGTGAACCTTAAATTAAACATGGGACTCTATGGGTATCTTGCCAAATTGGTGAGATACCGGCTCGTCGGTGACAGTTTTGGCAATCTATTTTTGTCACCAAATATCACCAAGTGTGGCGATACGTGACAACTTCCGATTCCGGTTCTGGAATATTCCAGAAGTTTCTCGGGGCCTATATAAGGCAGGCTGAGTCCCAAACGAGAGAGTCGTTACGTGGATTTCTCAGTTTACAGAGTACACACAGTGTGTTATATTCTCCAACTGATTGCTAATAAATTATTGTTTTCGGGCTGTAGTCCTTAAAGTCCATTCAATCCCTGAACCCAGCTTTAAGTTCGTAACAATATGCGAGTTATTGATTTGTTTTCTTCAGTTTTATGAGCAAAAAAATTAAGAAGTTCATGTATTTATATCTTTTTTGCCAACAACATTATCAATTATTCTCATTTAAATAAAAAATTTAAATATTTATTTTTTATTATATTGTATTCTTGTAAGTGTACATCTAGAAACAACCTGTAATCCAATAATAATAATAATAATAAAATTTTAAATGAGAAAAACTTTAATTTTAACTTCTATTCTCAAAATCAAATTAATATTTTATATATATATATATATATATATATATATTAAAGATGTTCTATACTTAAGTAACTGAGAATGAATTAGTCATGTAAGAATAATTGTTTTTCATTTGTGATGATATATTATGCAATTATAATTTATAATACATGTTATTCATGTTTGCATGCAAAGGGCTTCAAAATACATTTTTAGTTCTAATTATTGAGTATTTTCAGGACAACTATGTTAAACAAGGTTCTCCACCTGAAAAGAAGTCACCACCTGCTCAGCATATTCAAACTTACGTGCCTTTGACAAGCATGCCTTACCATGATGCCTCAACATCTACTTCAAACACTTCTAAAATGTCTCTGCCAGTTACTAGTTCAAACTTCATGCCTGTCTTTTCAGCTATTCAAGGTGCTAAGAAGGACAATCCTTTGCCAATCAGAACTAACGTAGCAGATGCTGATAATAGGACAACTACTGTTGGAAATACTACCTCTTACAATACAATTTCTAGTACAAATACCAGCAACACATTACCTCAGAATAATTTCCAGGCACTTAATACCCAGTCTGTTCCTATAATCTTTTCTGGGTACAATCATCAGTCACCTGATCAGATGGATTCAAGGCTAAAGAACACTGCTCCTACTGTTACTATGCAGTCTAATGTTGGTGTACCAAATGGTATGCCTGTTGTTCAGAAAGTGTTAATACCACAAATCCAGTATTCAAATAATGGACAATTTCTATTCACTTCACCCCAGAATACTGTCAGGTTAATTAGCAAAGAGCAGAATGTGCAGGTACAACAAAATACTGCGAGACAGATGAATCCAAATTTTGGTAAAGTTGTGCCTCAAATAGTGACTCCAACTACTTTAATGTCTGGTATACAGCTTCAAGCGGTAGCTCCAAATAGTGCTCAAACATTTAATCAGGTAATTTGATATTTAAAAATTATTTTATTAATTTTGATTAAGTAATTAAATTTGCACTGTAATCAAGTGAGATACTTAATCTAATTAATTTTTAATAGTCAGTTCTAGTTTCTTCCCTCTGGTAGGTAAATAGTATCAATGAATGTAATATTTCTTTTGCAGACCTTCTCTAATGAATGCTATATTAAAACTCATGATCTTATTTTACAGTTGTGATATCACTCTGATATATATATATATATATATATATATATATATATATATATATATCAGAGTGATTTTTAAACCTTCAGAAAGTACTGTTTATAATATTATATTTCCTTCACAATTTATTTTTTATTTGATCACTCAAAAAACTTTAGATGTACTTTTTTCAAAATGTTTTTGTCAAATAGTTTTATATTAATTTTTAGGTATTTTTAAAAACTTAATTCTGAAATATTGTAGGGCATTTATTGAACATGCCTTGTCTATTTCATAATTATTAATTAAAATATGTTCCTGCAGAAATAGGATTTATGTCGTTATGTAGTGTATTTCAAGTAGGTCTTTATAAAAAGTTACTTTGGTCCTTAGAAAGTCTGAACGATGGCCGAATGGTTAGGGTGCTGGCCTTTGGAACCGGAGTTCATGGGTTCGAATCCCATTGTGGCATGGATGTTCGTAGCCGTTCGGAATCGGTTTTAAGCAGTAGGTCCCGGTCTCATTAGCCCTCGTGTTGCAAAAAGTAGACCGTAGCGCTCCAAACCAAACCAAACCTTAGAAAGTCCTTAATTTTTGTTTTGGAAAAAGAGTGGGAACCCTGGACAATATGAATTGTTTTTTGTATAGTTTCATTAGATTCTCATAATGCTTAAAGTTAAAAGAACAAAGCAGGTTATTTATTAAGCTGCTAACAGGTATTTTCAGAATAAGGGTACCAAAATTTGACAGCAACTATAAATAAGTGAAATTGTCTCTGTTTTATTTTTTAGGCATGAGAAATTTTATGTCAATACTTTTTATATTTTTTAGGTACCTCAAAACCCCCAGTTTGTGAGTATTCCAACTTTCATGTTGTCAAACCATAATACTTTGCAGAGTACTCAACAGTCTTCTCCACCATCTGTGATGAACTTGCAGCCCTTCCAGCTATCCCAAAGACAAATGCACTTAAATGGTCCAGGAAATACTTAATTGTTGGATTATTATGTAATTTTTGTAAATGGTATGTGAATAATTATTTTATTAAAGTATTATATGTATGTAAATTTTGTTGTAAATGTCTTGCATACTCTAAAGCATAGTTATGAATATGCAGTATGGTAGAACCTTGATTATCAAAACTGATTCAGACTGTAATTATATCTAATAACATCTAACTCGATTGATAGAGGTTAAATTTTGCGTTAAGATTTTCTTCAATAAGTGTTTTAAAAGTTATTTATTTGAGATTACAAAAGACTGAACATACTTTCATGTTTGAAAATTTTAGCAAAATTATTTGTTTAGTTATCAAACTTTTTGTATACATTTTTGAAAAAGTCCATTATTAGACTTGTAATGTAATTCATTATGTCTCTCTTTGATCAACTAAAGATCAGTAAGGGAAATATCAAGATTTTTACTGTTCCTTTTGTATTTTGTCTACGATTCCTTAAGGTATCCGTCTACGCTCGGAGAACTTTTTTCTTTAAACGTAGAAACTAGTTCATGTTTTTACATTTTTAGATTTATTTTTTATATTATCATAGAGAATTGCACATAAAAATTTATTACTGGAGAAGTTTTTATAAAATTTCTAATAAATGAAGAAAATTTAGTTAAAAAATCGGGTTTTTTCAAAAGATCTAATTTTTTAATCAATTAAATTATTTCAATATTTTTTGATGCAACACATTTCTTATACACTGGACTAGTCAATCTCCTAAAATCTTTGCTTAATTTACATTTGGCAGAAAATTTGGGTCCTTCAAAATCATACATTTTGAATTTTTAACAAATTTTCATTACCTTTATACCTAACTATGAGTGTAATATCATTAAAAATTATCCAAATTTAAAGCTTTTAGGTCATTCACTAGTAAATACTATCAAAAGCATTCGTAATAATTTTCAACAAAATATTTTAAGAACTTTTTGAGAAATCCCATTTTAAATTTCAACATTTTATTAAAAATACCGTCTTGAGAAAAACGCATTTGAAGTTTATGAAAGCAACTTTAACTATTAAAAAATTAAAATGCATGTTTAAAATTCCCCCACAATTTCTTGCTTCAAAACTTTCTAATTCTTAAGTTGCTAATTATTAAAATTACTAGAAAAATATTTAAACTAATCTTCATGAAATTTGTAAAAGTTTTGTCCAAAAAATATACTCTTTAAAAGGCTTTAAATTCACAACTTCCGGTTCTGAAGTCACTGTTTACCATTTTGTTTTGACAGCTGTCACTGATGTTTAAACAGCTGTAACTTTTCTTTAAAATGCCGTAGAGACAAAACAAAAACAGATTTAGAAGCCTAAAAGTTGAAATTTTACAATAGAGATAAAAAAAATATGATTTTTGGCAAAAAATAACGTTTTCAACATAGACTGATACCTTAAGGATGCTTTCTAAAGAATATTTTCTACTGCTCAACAACACTTAACTTTTCAGAGTGTCTGCTTGTTTGAGAAAAGTTATGACAATAGCAAATGTGTCAGAAAAATTAATCTCATACAATGATTTTTTTTTTTTAATTATCATTATCATCCTTTCATTAACAGTTTTGTAAACTGATCAGCTGAAGAAAATTGATACCCAAATCTGTGCTAGAGTGCCAAAGGTGGTGATTTTTATGGGCAAGTTGAAAGAGCCACTTTTTCTTATAGCTGGGATTCTAAAACTGGCTTAAATATGCCTTTGTGAGGTGATATGCTTCATGCTGGATTGTAGTATTTAGATGAAATCAAATGATATCGTTGCAAAAATGTCCGATTAGACCAAGGTTGAATTTTTCTATGTTGCTTTACACTGCAAAATATGGTTTTTTTTTTTTTTTTTTTTTTTTTTTTTTTTTTTTTTTTTTTTTTTTTTTTTTTTTTTTTTTTTTTTTTTTTTTTTTTTTTTTTTTTTTTTTTTTTTTTTTTTTTTTTTTTTTTTTTTTTTTTTTTTTTTTTTTTTTTTGTTGTTTTTTTTTTTTTTTTTGTTTGTTTTTGTTTTTTGTTGTTTTTTTTTTTTTTTTTTTTTTAGTATCTAGGTACCTGGTAATGTAGAAATGTAGTACTCCAACCTCTGAATGAAAAATGATTAAAAAGAATTTTTAAAATTAAATATGCTAGGATCTTTTTCAAAAGTGACCTCAAAATGTTAGTAAAAAGTCAAATGGTCTTTTTGCAATTCATTAGACACCCTGCTTTCCCAGGTACCTGGTAATGTATAAATCTAATACTCCAACCTCTGAATGAAAAATGATTAAAAATAATTTTTAAAATTAAATATGATAGAATATTTTTCGAAAGTGACCTCAAAATGTCAGTAAAAAGTCAAATGGTCTTTTTGCAATTCATTAGACACCCTGCTTCCCCAGGTACATAGTAATGTAGAAATGTAATACTCCAACCTCGGAAAGAAAAATGATTAAAAAGAATTTTTAAAATTAAATATGCTAGGATATTTTTCAAAAGTGACCTCAAAATGTCAGTAAAAAGTCAAATGGACTTTTCAAATGCAATTCATTAGACACTTTCTGACATGTGCTTTCTGACATGTGCTATTTTCGTAAAAGTAGAGTTTATGAAATTGCTCACATAACTATAAAAGTGCTTAAACTGTGAAAAGAACTGTTTTTCAATTTTTATTTCAAGTAATTGTTTTTCGAGAGCTGAAAGATGACCACCTAATAATGACATATTATAAGCATTTACATTACAAAAATTGTCTCCAGTGCTAAATTTGGCACTCTCTTTTGATAAAATTGCAGATTTTATTAAAAATATGTTTTTGATAATCTAGGTTTTACTGTACTTTGCAACTGATGAGAGAAATCTTCATGATGAAAAATTTTAAATTGATCATATTGCATTATTAAATACTCATATAAAACTGCTCACTGTTAATGTTTTACTGAAAAATAGAATTTTCATAAAATTTTAAGTAAAAAAAAAATTAATAGGTCTGAGAGTGGAAGTGAAGCAGCCCTGTTATGTATAAATTTTGTATATAGAATTATAATAAAGTACTTAAGTATTTTAAAAATATTAGCTAAAATTAAATTGTTTAATTAATGTTTTGATTTAAAATTAATTTATAACTTTCGTATTCTAATGAAATTTACTATTGAAGTTTCGATATTTGTGAAGTGGTATATTATATAATGCATATAGTTTTATGCATTTAATTGATTTTTTTCTTATTTTAGACGATTAAAAATATATTATTCAGATAGTCTTAAAAATTTTTAATGTAAATTCGACTTTGTGTATATCACACTCTGGTATCTTTTTCTTGAAAATTCAGTCATAAAAATTTTTAATGTAAATTTGACATTGTGTATCCCACACTCAATTATCTTTTCCTTTTTTTTCCCGTTGGAAATTAAATTAACAGAATTATTTATAATTTTGTATCAGGATAGTTTTAATGATACTAAAAATAAACTAATTTTGAAATTAGAGATAAAATCGAATAAAATATCTGTTATTTCTTTGCCATTAATGTTGCATCAGGGTTCCCACAGTCCTTAAAAGTCCTTAAGAACTTCTTAATTTTTATATATCCTTAATTTTCATATTTCCTTAATAAACTCATTAAGCTTTCATTTTTAAGGGCCCTTAAAACTACTTAATTTTTATCAAAAGTCCTTAAAAGCTCTTCAATTTTGAAATTGGAACACTATCAATTTCTTCCATCGAAAGATATAAAAGAAAAAGTAGCTGAGTTACAGAACTTGAGCGAAAACATTTCTCATACAAAAAAAGAAATCTGTTGAACTTTCAAAATGAAATTATTTATGTATGTGAATTTACACTATTGGAAATTTCTTTGTAAATAGTAAATATATATTTCTTAAAGTTCATAATATTCTTTTACATTTTCTAGCCTAAAGTGCAGTATTAATAGTAAAGAAAATCCTCAAATACATATATGTTGTCAGTATATTACTGTACTAATTCAAAATTCCTTTCCTTGAGATCCTTAAAAAATTATGAAAATACTTTTAGCTCATTAGTATTTTTTATGGTCATGAGCTAGAAAACTTATTTGACAAATGAATAATCTTTTGCATACTGAAAAGGTTTAAAGTATAAAGTCAGCTTCCCTATCCTAATAGCTAACAGTCATGCAAATTTTAATTAAACGAAGCATGGAGGGTGGGGGTTTTGTAGATATTTCAGTTACTTATGGAAGTTTAATTTTCTTTGGATTGAATGTAATAAAAAAGTCTAAAACTTTCTTCTTTTTCAGGCAATGTTGGGTATAATCAGCTAGTATATAGAAACATATATATATATAGAGTCAGTTTTAAACCCTCAGAAAGTACGGTTTATAATATTGTATTTTATTCTCAATTTATTTTTATTTTTATCGTTCAAAAAACTTTAGATGTACATTTTTCAAAATTAGTTTTTGTCAAACAGATTTATCTTATATTAATTTTTATACCTTTTTAAAAACTTAATTCTGAAATATTGTTGGGCATTTATTGAACATGCCTTATCTGGTTCATAATCATTAAAGTATGTTCCTCGGGAGATAGGGTTTATGTCGTTATGCTGTTTATATCAAGTAGGTCCTTATAAAAAGTTATTTTGGTCCTTAAAAAGTCCTTAATTTTTCTTCTGGAAAAAGAGTGGGAACCCTGTGCATTATAGTTAATATTAAAGCAAATTATTTTATAATTAATTAGCTCTGAGATATTTATAAAGTATTACAATATGTTTAACTTTATGTTATGAATATTATCTCAATTTTCATTCATCTTTTTTTCATGTTTGAAAGTTAAGTGTTATAATGATAATATATACAGCAATCATGATAAAGAAATGTATGAAATTACAAATATAAAGAAACTAGTCTTTATTTCTTTGCTACTTATGGTAATCATGATAAATAAATATATGAAATTACAAGTACAAAAAAACTAGTCTGTTATTTCTTTGCCAGAAATATCACATTATGGTTAATAATAAAGAAAATTACTTTTTAATTAGTTAGGGTAAGAATTAAGCTTTACACATAACTCCATCTTAAAAAATTAACTCAATTTTGTAAATATTTTTTTCCTTTGAAAATAAAACATGGGACATTATTTATAATTTTTATCATGATAGTTTAAATGATAATAATCATAACAATAATCATGAATAATTTTCAAAATATCAGATTCAAAGTGAATAGTTTGTGTATTATTATTTTGTTATAAATTTTGTATTATGGTTAATAGTAAAAAAAATTATTTTGTAATTAGCTGAAATGTTATACTATGTTTAACTGTATATTGAAAATTCTGGTTGAATTTTCTATCTGTTTTCTTTTGAAATTTAAATGTAAGTATAATTATTTATAATTTTGTATAAGGATAGTACTAATAGCAATCATGATTAAAGAATGTTAGATCTAAGAAAATAGTCTTATATTTCTTCGTCAGAAATTTTGTATTCTGGTTAAAAGTAAAGTATTTTATTATTAATTCACTTGCAGATATAATGATAGAGATCAAGTGCTGGTAGATTCTTATGATATTTTATAACAACTTGGAGTTGTTAATTTTACATATTTAATATTTTTTGTTTAAAATCAAAGTTGTTCTGTGAATAATAGAAAATAAATCGAATATTTATTTGTTCTTTGGTACCTATATAATAGTCTTAAGTTATATTTTTTTATGGAACATAATCTGTACCATATACACTTAAATCCAGGATTAAGTACAAATCACTATGTTTATAAAGCATACACATGTATAATGTATGCTTTACAATACAATATACATGCACACATGTATAATGTATGCATGTATATTCATAATAAAAAGAAATTTGAATCAGGTATCTATCTAGTCTTTCTGAGGAAATTTTATATTATACTGATATTTGCCTTTTATAATAATTTAATATTTATTTTATTGATTGCAATTAAATGCTCATATGGTACAAAAAATATTAAAATAAGGAAAGCATTCATTTAGGTAAATGCATGGTATTTCTAATTTTTATTTGGTAAATAATTGTCCAAATGGTTTCAAAAACTATTTTCAACATTGTACTTGTTAATATTTTATGTCTGTTATATTTTTATTTCTTAAACAAGTTAATAAAATCTGAATATATGAAATAACTCAGTGTCAACATATATTTAATTTTTAATCAATGATTGTATGATTATTCCCAAAAGTAAACATATTTCATTCTCTGTTTTGATAATATCTCAGACATGAAAAAGTAATATTTTATTAATCAAATTATGACTAAGTTTTTGTTTAAAATATTTTTGCATCCAATTATTGTGAACTGGGTATTTTAAAATATTGAAGCAGCCGAATGATGGCTGAATGGTTAGGGCACTGATCTTTGGTACCAGAGTTTGTGGGTTCGAATCCAATTATTGTATGGATGTCTGAGGCAGTTTGGAATCACATTTAAGCAGTAGGTCCTGGTTTCATTAGCCTTTGGGTTGTAAATAGTAGGCCAAAACAAAACTAAAATATTGAAAAAAGTACATGGTTTCCGCGCACCTGGAAATTCAGGGAAAATCATGGATTTAAACAATGGATTAATTTTGTCATGGAAAGTCTGGATTTTTCAAGTAAATGAGTAAAAGTCATGGAAAGTCATGGATCCGCTAAACTACCGATTAAAAAAAAATGCATTGAATTGTTTAATTCTGTATTTACTTGCCATTTGACTGAAGTTACTGAGTTTGGTATTTATGTATTATCCTATCGACCCTATTGCCAAGTAAAATTTGTTCACCAAGGAAACTCAAAGCAAGAAAGTTTAATGGGTGGGTAAATGTATATTATTCTGGTTTTTTCTTAAGCTGTAGATTAAAATTTTATTAATATAATAATAATTATTTTTTAATAAAAATTAGTTAAGATTTTTGCACAAAATATAAGTTTATCTCTAGGGATATTGTATATAAACATTATAGGGTTATATTTGGCTATTATTCATGGTCACCCGGATAATACCAAAGTACCCTGAATTCAAATTGGAAACATTTTGATTGAAAAATTGCTATATGATTAAACTTATGTAGATACAACAATTTATTTTTATGTATGAGTTTATTAACACTTATAAAGTAAGTTTATAGTTTTTTATGATAAAATTCCTGTAATTTCTCTAAAAGCATATATTTTATTTGTATGTACATCAGAAGTTTTATTCATATGTACTTTAACGAAAGCTTTTTAAAGTCATGGAAAATGATCTGCTAAATCAGGGAAAGTCATGAAAAGTCATGGATTTGAAAAATTTTATTTTGGCAGATACCCTGTATTTACTTAATATTTTTTTATGAATATTAGAAAATAATTAATTAAATTTGAAATTATTCTAATTGATAATTCTTGAATATCTGAGAAAGTTTTGCAGATGCTTATTTAGATTTTTTAATGGACAAATGTACATTTAAAATATATGAAGGATGTATATACATACATAAGCCTCTAGGAATATGTGTATCTATATATGTATACCTAAATATATATGTGTATAAGCATACTTGATAACTTTCACAGATTATTTGTAAAATTTATAGCTTTTGATTTAATTTTACAGATTTATTTATACAGACTGTAG
>CM063499.1:78212723-78227723 GCA_032207245.1 Pardosa pseudoannulata | reverse complement strand
TAGCAAAGTATTGCAAAAAATGTTGAATATTACTCTTTTCACACAATAATGTTGAATGTTAAAAGTTTTCAGTACTGTGCGGAAAAACCAAACTGAATTTAGGTGAAATTTGAGTATACAAACTCTAGAATCCCTGATGATAGAAAAATGGAAATATTTTAATCAGGGTTAATGTTGCTACCAGAAACAGTGTTCTGAAAAATAAGTTGTAAAAAGCTAAAAAAGCTACTCATACATTTTTAAATGCATAAATTTTAATTCATTTTTTACAGTTTATTACTGTGTAAATATTTTAATTTTAATTTAGAAATTAATAAGATATGTACTTATGTATAATCTGTAATTAGCATGTTAAAATTTCAAACCACACTGTTGCTCTGGACACAAGTCTGAATGTTGGCATGTCTGTATTAGATAGATTAAGTAATTGCCTATGGCTCCCATGTTTTTCGAAGTCTCACAACATTATAGTAAACTGTACATATATATATATATATATATATATATATATATATATATGTAAGGGAAAGTAAACTAAATCAGTAAACTAATGTAAGGATTGTGTTAAAAACATCAAAGATGGCCACTTAAGGAATATACTATTAGAAAACTTCCTATAGTCTGGGATTTCAAAGATGCTGATGTAAATTTATCGCTGAAAGTCCTCATTAAGGCCTGAAAAAATTCTCAGGGGTTTTTAAATCTTAAGTGAGGGGCAAAACTCCTATGCCACTTTGCTTTCCCCTTTTTTAACCCTAATCTAAACTGACTACTGGAGCTGCTGTTCATGCCCTTAGAGAAAGGGTTTAACCAGGGCCTGGTTATCGCACGGGCATTTGGGGCACGTGCCCTGGGCATAAAACACATGTTAAGTGGGGAAAAATTGCAAACATACGCTACCATCGTTAAGTTTTAATAAATTATTGTACGAGGTAATTGTGTTTGTCATGAACTCTATTGTTTCCTATTTATTTAATTTTACTGTTATTTACCTGATAATTCCCTCAACAAACCTGGTGCTCTTTTTATCCTATGGGTTATTGCATATTTAAAAGACAGATTATTAGCAACGTACCACTATAAACCATTAAATCATCTCATCCATTTAAATTATTTTTAATTCTGTTGTTATTTATTTTATGCACCGCAGAGCTTGTGAGTGTGACATGGTAAAAATAAAAAAAGTGGGTCACTCTAGGTCTTTAAAAGTCCTTAATTTTTAACGTGGCTAAACAGAGATAATAATGATTACGTAAAATGAAAATTTGGTGTTTTTGATTTTGAATATTACTTTAATGCTAATTTCTTAAATCTGATGCTAATTCAATGTTATAATTTTTATGACTGATAAGCTGTCGCTATAAATTTGCATGGGGGTGGAGGGCACAAAAATATCTTAGTCAGGCCCTGGGTCTAACCAATTAGAACTATAGTGCCTTAGCAGCTAGTTTAGGAAATTCCTGAATAAAAAGGAGACCTATTGGAAAGATTGTTGACCTAGATTTTATACCTTGACTTACCTAGATGTTTACTTAGATTTCTACTGTTAGCTGATCTTTCAGTTTGTCTTGTTCTTATAATGAAGTGGGAATCCTTTGATGTTCTGAATAAAGATCTTTCGTGACTAAGAGGGTGTCTTGTTCTGGTCATGACTGCAACTGCTCGTCATAGACTGTTGTGTGTGTGTGTGTATATATATATATATATATATATATATACATATGTATGTATGTATGTGTGTATATATATATATATGTATATATATACATACATACACACACATACATACATATAAATTTTTGATTACAACAATAAAATATTTGATTACAGTATTTACAAATCTTACTGAATACAGGTATCTTTTCCTGCAAAGAACTAAACAATATTGGGATACAGTTTGCAATATATATAAAATATTTACACAATACACATATTACATTTATTATTTGTTATAATACTAGTTTTTCTACATTAACATTTTTGTTGTAACATGAATATAAGTGTTGATAATTTTACTCCTCTGTTGATTTTCAGATGATTTTTTTATTAATTCACATTTCTGATTAATATTTTATATTAATTTGTAGATAATTTGTTATTTTTTTGGTAATTAAATTACATTCCTTGTGTAACTGTTGTGTTATAAAATTATATTCGTAACATTATAAGGGGACATGACAGGGCTCTGAATTTTGACAGCCTAAGGGCCTCCATCTTGTATAATCTGACACTGGCAGTATAATACATTTGTGTGGTATTGTATTTCCTGCGAGTTGCCATTCAACGTAGTACTATCAGTGATATTTGTAGCATGTATGATCACTTTACACAGTTTTGCTAAATAGTGTGGTAGTGGTGGTAAGAAAAATAAATATAAAAGTATTTTGTTCTTAAAAATCACTTTTAACAACAATAAAAAATTAAAAATAATTTTAAAACAATACATGAAAGAAAAACTGAAAAGCTCCTACATCTCAACTTCTGGCTTTAGTTTCCAACGGAAGGGCAGTTTATTGTTTGTCTATTGGCTGTTGTAAACATAAAAATGAATGGGAAGGGCATTGTAGTAGTTCGTGACGTTGCGACAAATTGCTCTTTTGTAATGTATTGATATAAAACCAGTTGTTATGCGACTAAAACTTAAAGCGTGGGTGTGTGAAACATATACCAATTAAATGTAACAAATATCTTGATATAAACATTCCCTTTTGCAATTATATCTATCTGTATAGAAAATTTGTTACTTTGACACTGATTTTAACTGCGCCACTGCACTCTAAAAAATTAATGAATTCATCATAAATATGAATGTTAAATATTAACGATTAGGAGTATACAAATAGTTTGTTTTTAGAGACATAATTATTTGCTTAGATAGAGAAATTTTTATGGTCATGCTTATGAAATTAGAAAACGACAAACACTATTAAATGTAAATTAATGAACTCATAAAAATTACTGTTCAAGATTATCGATTAAAAATTTTACGAATAATGTTTATTTTAAGATATAATTTTTTACTGAGATACAGGAATTTATAAGAATTAGGTCATGATTACGAAATGAGAATACGACATTAAACCTAATCAATTTGTCATAAAAAATGAATGTTAACGATTAACTGTTTAAAGTGTACGATTAATGTTTGTTTTTAGAGACATGATTATTTACTTTGATACAGGAATTCTTATGGTCTCTGCGAAAGGAGAAAACGATATTCGCTAAATTAATAAAGTCGTCTTAACAAATAAACGTTAAAGATTAACTATTTAAAGTATACGAATAATGTTTTGAGAGACAGAATTATTTATTTAGATATAGGAATGGTCATGATTATGAAATGAGAATATGATATTCGCAAAATTAATTAAGTCTTCTTAAAAAACAAACGTTTAAGGTTAACGATTTAAAGTATACGAATAATGTTTGTTTTAGAGACATGATTATTTATTTAGATACAGGAATGGTCATGATTATGAAATGAGAATACGACATTCGCAAAATTAATTAAGTCATAAAAAATGAACGTTAATTATTTAACGATTTAAAGTATACTATTAATGCTTGTTTTTAGAGACATGACTTTTTATTTAGATACAGGAATGGTCATGATTATCAAATGAGAATTCGATATTCGCAAAATGAAGTCGTGATAAAAAATGGACTTTAATTATTAACGATTTAAAGTATACGAATAATGTTTTTTTAGAGACATGATTATTTAATTAGATACAGGAATTGTCATGATTAGGAAATGAGAATCCGATATTAACAAAATTATGTCGTCATAAAAATGAACGTTAATTATTAACGATTTAAAGTATATGAATATTATTTGTTATTAGACACATGATTATTTATTTAGTTACAAAAATAGTTATGATTACAGAATGAAAAAACGATATTCGCAAAATTAATAGTCTTCTTAAAAAAATAAGCGTTAGAAATAAACGATTTAAAGTATACGAATAATGTTTGTTTTAGAGACATGATTATTTATTTAGATACAAGAATGGTCATGATTACAATATGAGAAAACAACATTCTTAAATTTAACTAAATCGTCATAAAAAATGAATGTTAAATATTATCGATTAAAATTATACGAATAATCTTCGTGTTTAGATACATAATTGTTTACCTCGATAAAAGAACTTTTATGGTCATGATTCGAAATGACAGAATGGCAATTGTAAAAATTTCTCTCGTGTGAACAATTACATTTGTGCGAACTAAAAGCTTTTTAGAAACACTTTGAATACTTAATTAGGGTGTTTTTATGTTCCAGGAATGCATATGGAATGCGAGAAGTGCAAATTTGTCTTCATTTAGTTAATGGTAATTTCAGACAAACATTTAATTTTTAAAAGTTTCAGTGTATTTTTAGTGTCATTTATTTTTACACATTTATTTTTACTTTCCCGTAGAAAATAAAGGAAGTATTGTAATCACGAAAAATTTCAATGGTCAGATTTCGACGGAAATGTTCATTTTGACCATGCCTGAGTGAATTTTAAGAAGTTTAACTGTAGCATATGTTAAGAATTTGATTAACTTTACGATTGTATGTATACAAGGAAACTTAAAAAATTTCTTTTTTATCATTTCTGAACTGTTTTCGACTTGTTTCTTCTTGCGTCTATACTTGCGTATCTGTGTATCTCGCAAAACTCAACGGTTATTCCAGCGGTATCGTTTGAATTTGGAGGACATTATGATCGCAAAATTATTTTACGTGCCCTAACCGCCATTAATGAGAACACAGCGGATTTTTGGGTGGGACCAAAATTTTCGTTTGTTATATGGAAAATGGGGAGGCGTGGAAAAAAAAATTAGGTTGGCGTAGTAACATAAAAAGTGGCAATCGTGCTATAAAAAAGATAAATTACTATATTATTACTATATACGATTACTATTTACTATATTATTAGCACTGTATACGATAAAAAGAAACGGGAGGGGGGTTAGGACAAAACTTTCGTTATATCCGGGTTTTCATTATTTCAAAATTGGGGAGTCGTGGAAAAATTAGCGAGGTGTAATAGAATATAGGCTGCAAATTGCTGTTTATAAAAGGATAAATAAGGATACATAAAATAGAAAGACGGGGCAGGAGGACAAAGCTTTCGTTCGTTATATTCGGGTTTTCGTTTTCTATGAATTGGGGAGGCGTGGAAAAACTTAGGGAGGTGTAATAGCATATAGGCTGCAAATTGAAGTTTATAAAAGGATAAATAAGAATACATAAAATAGAAAGACGGGGCAGGAGGACAAAGATTTCGTTTGTTATATTCGGGTCTTTGTTATTTCTGAATTAGGGAGGCGTGGAAATAATTAGGGAGGTGTAAAAGCATATAGGTTGGAAATTGCTGTTTATAAAAGGATAAATAAGGATACATACAATAGAAAGACGGGGGAGGAGGACAAAGCTTTTATTTGTTATATTCGTGTTTTCGTTATTTGAAATTGGGGAGGCGTGGTAAAGATTAGGAAGGTCTAGTAGCATAATGTTTGGAA
Organism: Pardosa pseudoannulata; assembly: GCA_032207245.1. Classification (NCBI taxonomy): domain Eukaryota; kingdom Metazoa; phylum Arthropoda; class Arachnida; order Araneae; family Lycosidae; genus Pardosa; species Pardosa pseudoannulata. The sequence goes on along the minus strand of CM063499.1, from coordinate 78,222,206 downwards.
ATTGCTGCTATGAAATAATAAATTAGCACTAAATGAGATAAAAAAAATGGAAGGAAAGGGGAAAATTTGTTAGATATCTCAGAAATTTCGTTATATGATAAATGGGGAAGCATAAAAACAATTAGGGAGGTGTAGTAGCATAAAGTTTGGAAATCGATGCTATAAAAGAATAAATTAACATTATATAAAACTAGCAAGTTTGCCCGTGCTTCGCTACGGTGAACTTAATATATTACTTTTAAACAAAGATTTATTTTTCGTGAATAACTCTCTAAATTCGTCACAGTTCAGTTCGAGTCATTGGCATGTTTATATATTTCTATCATAAGCGTATTATAACATTATTCAGTTTTTATAATCGAATTTGTCTTATATTAAATTTGCTCAAACTTTTTTATTGTAAAATATAAGCTTAACCCTAAATTGCATTACTGTATTACTACTGTACGTTGATTAGCAAAGTTAACAGATCTTGCCATATTACGTGATAGAATAGGAAGCACAGGTTTTGACAGCAACAGTGTTAATTTTGTTGGTAGTAATAAATGTTTTCCAAAATTAAGGAAATTTATGACAAACCACATAGTTTTGTATGAAACAGAAACACACATTCATATCGACAACCATATGAATATGAAGATAACTATATAAAATGATAGGTTTTATTTGGCCATGAGAGTCACTGAAATTTGTACTTTTTGTACTTAGAATATTGTTGATATGCATTTCATTGTAACATAAAAATGAACCAAGAATTAAATTTAAAATTAGTTCTCATATAAAAATGCTATAATTTGCGTCACATAGAAATGAAAGTGAATCACTTTATATCTCAAATTTCAGTTCAAATCGAATAGATACTAAGCAGACGATTTTAAATAATATAAAATAAGAAATGAATAAATGAAATATTTAAATGAATGACGTCATAATGATAGAAAAATATCATTTTCGCCTATTTATTATGTGATGAATTGAACATTTTAATCTCCTTCTTTTAACCGTGGAAAACTGCGTTTAAAACAATTACTTGGGATGACGTCACATTGCTAGAAATATTGCTTCTTTCCCTTAGATATGATGCGATAAATTAAAAACTTAATCGTTTGCGTTTAACCGGTTTGGATGCATGAGAAAAAAGTTTGCCCTCACCGGGGTTCGAACCCGGCCCTATCTGTAGCGGCGAACTACGTGACCTTAGCGCATCAAAACCGATGCCAATCGATTCCTCGTGGCCCAAAACCCCCAGATCCCCAAGTTTACTACAGTTTATTAATTCTGGGGCGATTTTCGACTTGACAACCATTCCTCGTATTATAGTATAGGATATGCAAGGGGGGGGGAGGAAAGCGAAAAATTTCGTTCGTCATATCCGGGATTTTGTCATATGCTAAGAGAAGTATAACGGGTATCGACTGTACAAAGACTTGACTGTACTGAAAAATATTTGACTATACAAATATTTGACCCCCAGGCCAAGCCTTGTTATTTTATGATTTTAAAATCGTTTGTCATATGTTATTCACCCGACCTTCTGATTTAAAAGATGTATAAAAAAATAGAAAGTGGTATAAACAAATGTCTGTCCTTAAAATATTAGTAAAAGCTTAATAAATTCAGAACTTTACATTTTAACAAACAAGCATTAAATATCCAAATAAATTGAAAATAGTTTTTTTCTGCTTTGTTACAAAGCTTAGAAAACTTTAAAATTTGTTTATTTATTAATAAACTATTTATTGTTTTTTATTTATTATTATGTAAAATATAAATTAATATTATATTTTAATAATTTTAAAACTGTGTGTTGCATATTATGCTTAAATGATCCTTAAATATTTTTATAGGATTATAAGAAGGAAAAATTAAGAATTAAATGCCTCTTTTGAAATATTCTTATAATATTTAAATACCAAGTTCTTTATTTTTGAAAAATGAACTAGAATTATTCAAATGCACTGGAATTCAATTTACTTTTGAGTTTTAATTCCTAAAAAGTTTTAAAGTTTATTAATTACTGAACTAGTTATTATTACTTTCAATGTATTATTAATAATTAATAAATTGTTATTTTATAATTTAACAATCTTTATGATGCATATTATTCTCATATTCTTCATAAAGCGATTAAGAATTAAAAAATAACAAAATGGAAAAAATAAATGCTTGTTCTTAAAATTTTACTAAAAATTAAAACAGTTCACTCATTTACATTTTAATAAACGAGCTTTAAAAATCCAAATAAATTGAAAGTAATTTTTTTTTGTATATATACAAACTTAGAAAAAACTTTATAATCTGTTTATTTATTTATTTATTGATAAAATTATTTATTACTTTTTATTTATTACAATGTAAAATATTAATTATTGTTACATATTTAAATTTAAAACTGGATGATGCATATCACAATTAGTAAACTGTTTTATATAAATATAAAGAAACAAGATATGCGATAAACAAATACTTGTTGTAAAGTATTCCTGTAATATTCAGAAATCAATTGGACTAAATTTTTTTGGGCTTTTTAATTTCCACAAAGTTTTAAAAGTTTTATAGCTTAAATAATAAATAATTATTACTTGTTATTATTATTTATGATTAATTAATTAATATTTTACAATTTTAAAATCATTTGTTTTATATCTTTCACATATTCTTCATAAAAATGATTAAAAATGTAAAAAAATAAGAATACGAAAAAATAAATGCCTGTTTTTCATAATATTACCAAAACTTAAAAGGAAAATCAATACTTTCCATTTTAGTAAATGAGTTTTAAATGGTTTAAAAGTAAATTATATTTGAATTTTTACAAATCTTCCAGAAAGCATTTAAATTTATTTATTTATGTAATTATTAATTCTTACATTTTATTAATAATTTAATGTAATACTGTTAATAATATTTATCACTAAATATAAATAATTTTTATAACTTAAATATTTTGACTCATATCATTGTCATATGCTTTATAAAATTTTAAAAAATTGTAAATTAAAAATTGGAGTAAAAAATATTTGTTTGTTAAACATTCCTGTAATTTTTATGATTACATTTTTTGAATTTTTAGAAATAGCTAGAAATATATAAAAAATTTATTAATGTAAATTTTTTCACATGTAAATTTACATAAAGTTTTAAAATTTATTTATTAATTTATGGAAATAATGATTACTATTTTCATAATAATTATTTCCTTTTTATTTGGTGTTACTTTAATCATTGTTATTGAATAGTTGGGAAACTTTTGTTGGTTATCTTTTACAGGAGCTTCCAGATGATTTAAAAAAGTTTTAAAAATATATTGGGAAAATAAACGCCTTTTTTGAAAATATTGCTTAAAGTTTAAAAACTTAGTACATTCCATTTAAATAATGAGATTTAAATATCCAAATTACCTTATAGTAAATTTTTTTGCATTTCTACATATCTTCTAGAAAGCATTAAATTTATTTACTTATATATTGATATAATTGAAAATTATTACATTTATTATTAATTAAATATAATAATGTTAATAAAATTAAAGTTAATAAAGACTTAAATAATTTTTTAACTTAAATAATTTTCTTTCATATTACTGAAAGAATATAACTAATATTACTTTAATATTACTAAATGCTTTATAAATGATTTAACAAACGTAAAAAGAAGAAATAGAGAAATAAATGTGTTTTTGTTAAATATTCCTATAGTCTTGAATTTTAAGAAACGAGTTGAAAATTAAATTTGTCTACAAAAATTTATTACTGTAAATTTTTTAGCATGTTTAATAAAAATTAAAAGGTTTAAAATTTATTTATTAGTTTATTGAAATAATGATTATTATTGCTTTTTATTTATTGTTATTTAATAATTTGAAAATGTTTTGTTGAATATCATTTAGAGATTCTTTATAGTTGATTCTGAATTTTTAAAAAAAATATTGGAAAAATAAATGCATATTTCCAAAACATTACTAAAAGTTTAAAATACTCAGTACTTTCTATTTCAACAAATTAGCTTTAAATATCTTAATGATTTGATAGTAAACTATTTTTGCATTTTTACAAATCTTCTAGAAGGATTTCAAATTTATTTGTTTATCTATATAGTTATTAAATAACTATATTATAATTTAATAATATGGTTGTTAATTATCTATATAGTTATTAATGTCATTAATAATTAAATGTAACATTTTTTAATAATAATTATCATTTAATTATAAATGATTTTTATTTTGAAACTTGAATATTTTTGTTTCATATTATTGAGATATGCTTTATGAGGAGTTTAAAAATGTAATAAAGGAAAAATTGGAGAAATAGATGTATTTTTATTAAATAATAGATCAGTCTTCAAAAATCAAGTCTTTGATATTTGACTATACTAACGCAACTGTATTATAAGTAATTATAATATGGTTGTTAATTACCTATAGTTTTTAATTTTATTGACAATTAAATTTAACAATATTAATTATATTTACCATTTAATTAATAATATTTATCATTTAATTAACATTATTTATCACTTAATTAATTTTATAATTTAATTAATATTATTTATCACATAATTAATTTTATCATTTAATTATAAATGATTTTTATTTTATAACTTGAATATTTTTGTTTCATTTACATATGATTTATAAGTGGTTTAAAAATGTAATAAAGAAAAAATTAAAGAAATAAATGCCCCTTAATTAAATATTACTACAGTTTTCAAAAATTAAGTCGATATTTAAAAAATGAGCTGGAAATATTAAAAAAAAATTTTAATGTAAATTTCTCAACATGTTAATATCTAATGTTTAAAATTTATTTATTAATTTAATGAAATAATGTATATTGCTGTTTTTTATTCATTGTTAATTGATTCATTGTTATCAGTAATTTGAAAATTCTTTGCTAGATATATGTATTACAGATGATACATTAATTATTAAAAAAATGTAAAAAAATAGGGGAAAATAAATGCCTGTTCTTAGAATGTTACTGAGAGTTTAAAAAACTCATTTCCATTTAAATACCGACTTTTAAAATATATCGAAATGATTTGAAAGTAGATCATTTTGAATTTTTACAAATCTTCTATAAAGCCATGAATTTATTTATTTATGAATTGATATAGTCATTAATAATTACATTTTATTAATAATTAAATGTAATAATATTAATTATATTTATCACTTAAATTGTAAATAATTTTTATTTTACAACTTTAATTTTTTTACTTCATATCATTGGCATATATTTTATAAATGGTTAAAAAAAAATTGGAGTTCCTCTGTTAAATATTCTTATGATCTTCAAAAATCGAGTCCTTGAAATTTTAAAACATGCTTGAAATATCCAAAAAAATTATTAATGTAAATTTATTTATTAATTTGTTAAAACAATGATTATTACTGATTTTTATATAGTTTTAAGCAATAGTTTGAAAACTTTTTATCGATATCCTTTATAGATGTTTTTATGAATGATTAAAAGAAATATAACAGAAAAATATTGGAAAAATAAATTCCTGTTTTTAAAATATTACTGAAAGTTAAAAACCTCAATGCTTTCCATTTAGATAACGAGTTTTAAATATCCAATTGATTTGAAAGTAAATTTTTATTCCATTTGCACAAATCTTCGAGAAAGCTTTATTTTTACTTATTTATTGATTGATATATTTACTAATCATTATCTTTTATTAACAATAATTAAATGTAAGAACTCTAACAAAATTTATGATTTGAATGATAAATAATTTTTATTTTAAAACATAAATATTTTTTGTTTAATATCACTGGCACATGCTGTATAAATGGTAAAAAAGTGTATAAAAAATTGTAGAAAAAAATGTTTGTTAAATATTTCTATAATCTTTAAAAATTGAGTCTTTAAATTTCAAAAAACGAGTTAAAATATTATAAAGAAATATAATAATGATTTCTGTAAATTTTTCAACATGTTAATTTTTATAAAGGTTTAAAATTTATTTATTAATTTATTGAAAAAATGATTATTATTGGTTTTTATTTATTGCTATTCAGTTATTTGAAAACATTTCGTTGGATATGCTTTATAGATGCTTCATAAATAGTTTTAAAATATGTATAAAAAAGAATTATTAGAAAAATAAATGCCTGTTCTTAAATTATTCCAATACGCTTCATAAACCGAGTTCTTTATTTTTCAAACGAACGAGCTGGAATTATCCAAATGGACTGAAAGTAATTTTTTTTTCAGTATTTTAATTTCTACAAAGCATCAGGAATGTATCTGTTCTTGTTTCCATAAAGCAAATGGAAAAAAAAACTTCCAGAATGATGATCATAAAAGACCGAGTTGAGTCTTTCTCTTTTAATGCCAGCAATAAAATTGTTTTATCCCCATTTTTATCATCCTATCTCGTTATTTTAGGCATACTGTTCCCATAGAATAAACAACATCTCTCTGAGCTCCCTTGTCGTCGTACAGTTACTTGTCAAATGACAAATTGTAATTCCCCAATAGATGTCGCAGCAATCGAATCCTAACGGCAGACTGCCTGTCGTCTGCAAATGCTTCTCTTTGATTGGGCTTGCAGATTGGCGAATTATCTGTCACTTGGCGGTTTCTTCCAAAACCTGTAAAACGATTTACTAAGCAAAGACAGTCTGTATGCGGTAAAGCAAACATTAGAAACAAACGGAATTTGCGGAACAATTATTATTCTATTGTTCCGAAACTAAATTTAAATTTCTTCCTAAAATAACTTTTTACGATTAATTCATTAATTTTTGGAAGTATATCAACGTATTTTCTAATACATTCAAAATAAAACTTGAAGTTTACAAAAATAAAATGAGATGACGTCAAATTAATGTTATCCAATCAGAGAATTTTAACCAAAAGCTTTTAACCAATTTTAGATTTAAAAAAATTAGAACTATATTCTAAAAGATCAAAAGTTTTAAGACGATTTAGTGAACATATGTAGTTGGTGTTATGTAAAGCAAACATTAGAAAAAAATGCAAGAATTTTAGAATTAAAAAAATTAGAAGTATATTTTAAAAGATAAAAAGCTTTAAAACGATTTAGAGAACATATATAGTTGGTGTTATGTAAAACAAAATGTAGGAATTTGAGAATTAAAAAGAAAAAAAAATTAGAACTATATTCTAAAAATTCAAAAATTTTAAGACATGATTTAGTGAACATATGTAGTTGGTGTTATGTAAAACAAACATTAGAAAAAAATGCAAGAATTTTAGAATTAAAAAAATTAGAACTATATTCTAAAAGATCAAAAGGTTTAAGACGATTTAGCGAACATATATAGTTGGTGTTATGTAAAACAAACATTAGAAAAAAATGCAAGAATTTTAGAATTAAAAAAATTAGAACCATATTGTAAAAGATCAAAAGTTTTAAGACGATTTAGTGAACATATATAGTTGGTGTTATGTAAAACAAACATTAGAAAAAATGCAAGAATTTTAGAATTAAAAAAATTAGAACTATATTCTAAAAGATCAAAAGTTTTAAGACGATTTAGTGAACATATATAGTTGGTGTTATGTAAAACAAACATTAGAAAAAAATGCAAGAATTTTAGAATTAAAAAAAAATTAGAACTATATTGTAAAAGATCAAAAGTTTTAAGACGATTTAGGGAACATATATAGTTGGTGTTATGTAAAACAAACAGAAAAAATGTAGGAATTTGAGAATTAAAAAAAAAAAATTAGAACTATATTCTAAAAATTCAAAAATTTTAACATGATTTAGTGGCCATATGTATAGTTGGTGTTATGTAACAAACATTAGAGAAAAATGCAAGAATTTTAGAATTAAAAAAAATTAGAACTATATTCTAAAAGATCAAAAGTTTTAAGACGATTTAGTAAACATATATAGCTAGTGCTATGTAAAGCAAACATTAGAAAAAAATGCAAGAATTTTAGAATTAAAAAAATTAGAACTATATTCTAAAAGATCAAAAGGGTTAAGACGATTTAATTAACATATAGTTGGTGTTATGTAAAACAAACATTAGAAAAAAATGCAAGAATTTTAGAATAAAAAATATTAGAATTGTATTCTAAAAGATCAAAAGTTTTTAGACGATTTAGTGAACATATATAGTTGGTGTTATGTAAAACAAACATTAGAAAAAAAATACAAGAAAGTTATAATGAGTAATTAATTGAATGTTTCGAAAATAAATTTATATTCCTAACTAAAGTAATTTGCTTTGGTTAATAGATTAACGTACATTTGTAATATTGATATATTCTATATTCTATGACATCAATTCAAAATATTAAAAATAATATTTAGGAAAATAAAATGTGATGACGTCAAATCATATCATCTAAACATCTTGTTTTTAACGAATATGAATAAAGAAATAAAGACAGAGTTATTTAAAAGTTTTTTTCAACATTTCAAAAAACATTAAAATAACTAAAACATAGCCCGTCATATGACGGGCTATGTACTAGTAATTTGTTTATCTTCACAGTCCTCTAAAATCTCCCGATACAGCACAATCACAGTATGTGAATGCAGTTTAGAATTGATTAACTTACAGTTATAATATTGATATATTCTATGATATATTCTTTCAAAATATCAAAATTGATATATTCCATTGATAAAAAATATCAAAATATCAAAAATCATGTTTAGTAAAATAAAGTGTGATGACGTCAAATCATATCATCTAAACCATCTTTCTTTAAACTTTTGAATTTTAAGGACCACTAAATGTACAATTTTTATTTCGTCCACTATCAGTTGTAGGAATCCCCTATATAATAATAACCTAAGCTATCTGTCCACCTGTCCTCGAATTTATGAAGCAGTTGGACCTGGAAGGGATGGAGGCACCCATATCGGTTTCTTGATGAGTTAGGGTTAGCAAAATTCAAAGCGAGTCAAGTTTATCTTCTCCTAAACTATCGATCCGATTCTAAAATTAATTGGTATAAATAGGCTTCATATCACAGAAAAAATTACTGTCGTCTCTAAAGCTCCACTCTTTCCCCACTTTTCAAGCGTTTAATGCCTATACTTACTCCCTATCTTACCTCTTTTTGTCCACCTTACACCTTTCCCTAACCCCCGATACTTACTTTCAATCTTACCCCTTTCAGTCCACTCTACTTCTTTTCCCCCTACCCTTACTCTTAATTTTACCCCTTTCAATCCACCTTACACCTTTCCCTAACCCCCTATACTTACCCTTAGTCTTACCTCTTTTAGTCCAACCCACCTGTTTCCTTAACCCCTTATACTTACTCTCAATCTTACACCTTTCAGGTCACCCTACCCCTTTTCCTAACCCCCCCCTACACGTACTCTCAGTCTTACCCCTTTCCCTAACTCCCCTATACTTACTCTCAATCTTAACCCTTTCAATCCACCCTACCTCTTTTCCTAACCTCCCTATACTTACTCTCAGTCTTACCCCTTTCAGTCCACCCTACTCCTTTTCCTAACCTCCCTATACTTACTCTC
>CM063499.1:78185223-78205223 GCA_032207245.1 Pardosa pseudoannulata | reverse complement strand
TCATCAAGAATCCAATATGGATGCCTCTATCCATTCCAGGTACAACCGCTTCATAAATTCAAGGACAGACTGACAGATAACTTAGGCTATTATTATTTAGGGGATCTATATCGATTGAAAGCCATTAGTTCAATGAAATAACTGAAACAAAAAAGTAATATAAATGTTTATAGTATAGTCCAAGTATGAACTTAAAAATGGATATTAAATTTAAGGCATGGGAAATACTTTAAACGGTAAAATGTTACAGTTTTTACTAATTAAAGAATCCCGATTTCTTAAATATTTATTTCTATTACAACTTTTTACTTTTAAGCTAATATTTTAACATGTATTTTTAACTAGTTAATACATAATTTAAACATATTCTTTTTGTCTTAGTGAGTGCAAAGATGTTGTAGTACATGAAAATCCCGAGTAAATTATTTCGGATTAAATACTCGAGGAGAAAACTATTTTTAAAAATGATACAATGACCGGATTAAAAGCCTTTCTTAATGGAATATTTAATCACCTTTTCGAAAGATTAAACAAAGGAACTTTTCTTGAGGGATTTGCGTTTCGCGGAAAATATGTTGGAAAATTTGCTGCATCAAAATAAATACGCTACTTTCGTCTAATAAGCACAGTTCATTTCAGTGAAGTAAATGAGTGAAAAATCATGTATTTTGGGAATATATCATTATTTAAATTTATATTTAAGAAAATTCATTTCTTTGGCGAGCCGCAAAAATCAATTAGAGCTTCGCCAAGTGGTCAACACTTTTTCTAAACGGTTGTAATTATGTTACATTAAAATGTCGAGCAAAAACCAGTTAATAGTTTAGATGACAGTGATTGTTACGTAGCAATATCTAAATTTATATTTAAGAAAATTAATTTCTTAGGCGAGCCGCAAAAGTCAATTAGAGCTTCACCAGTTGGTCAGTACTTCTGTAATCGGTTGTAGTTTTATTACATTAAAATGTGAAGCAAGAACCAGTTAATGGTTTAGATGATATTGAGTGTAAGATATATATATATATATATATATATATATATATATATATATATATGTATATATATATGTATACATATATATTTACATATATATATATATATACATATATATGTATATATATGTATTTATATATATATATATATATATATATACATATATATACATATATATATATACATACATATATATATACATATATATATGTATATATATGCATTTATATATATATACGTATATATATACATATATACATATATATGTATATACATACAGATATATACATATACATATATATATACATATATATATATATATACATATATATACACATATAACATATATATATATATATATATATATATATATACACACACACATACATATATACATATATACATATATATATATATATATATATATATATATTATATATATATATATACATATATATATATATATATATATATATATATATATATATATATATATATATATATATATATATATATATATATATATATACACATAGATATACATACATACATACATATATATATATATATATACATATATATATATATATATACATATACATATATATATATATATATATATATATATATATATATATATATATATATATATATACATATATATATATATATATATATATATATATACACGTATATATATATACTTGAAATTGAATTTCATTTTGTGTATAATTTTTATATGTCATTTAAAAATATATACTATTTAAAATGAGAAACTAAATAATTTTTTCAAAGCTAGAACGTTATTAAAAACTTTATAATTTTCTTAAGATGAATCTAAAAATTTATTTTCTAATAATGATGTTAAGTTATCTTTCAGTAAATTAAACTTTATGCTACTTTAAAATATATACTACTTGAAATGACAGATTAAGTAACTTTTACAAAGCAAGAAAATTATTAAAACATTACCAATTCTTCTCGTAAATTTGATATAAAAATTTAGTTTCTAATATTCCTAGTTTAAAAGTTATCTTTCAGAAAATTGAATTTCATTTTGTGTATAATTTTATATGGCGTTTAAAAATATTTACTATTTGAAATGAGAAACGAAATAATTTTTCTGAAGGTATAGAATTATCAAAAATTTAATAATTCTCTTAAAATGGATCTAAAAATTTAGTTTCTAGTAATGATGATTATAAGTTATCTTTCGGAAAAGTAAACTTAAATTTTTTTCATTTAGTATATATTTTTTATGTTATTTCAAAATAGATAATTATTAAAATGGCAAAATAAATATTATTTTTAAAACTAGAGAGTTATTAAAACCTTAATAATTGTCGTACATTTGATCTAAAATATTTAGATTCTAATATTTATATTTCAAAAGTTATCTTTCGGGAAATTTAAGTTAATTTCTTCATTTGTGTTTATTTTTTACGTTATTTAAAAATATATACTACTTGAAATGACAAAAATAAATAATTTTTTCAGAGTTAGAGATTTTTTGTAAATTTGACATAAAAATGTATTTTTAAATACCCAAATTCCAAAAGTTATATTTCTAAAAATTGAATTTAGCTTTTTTCCCCGTTTTTGTCTGCATTTTATATCATTTAAATCTATGTACTACTTGAAATGGCAAACTATATTATTTTCATATAGCTAGAGAGTTATTGAAATTTAATAACCTTCGTAAATTTGGTATAAAATTATCTTTTAATAACTGTATTTCGAAATGTGTTTTTCATAAAAGTGAATTTAATATTTTTTCATTAGGTGTACAATTTTTATGTTATTTTAAAATACATACAACTTGAAAGGTGAAACTAAATGATTTTTACAACGCTAGATAGTTAATTAAATTTTATTAATTCTTTTTGAAGAGTTCATTTAAAAATTTAGTTTCTAATGTTCATGTTTCAACATTTATCTTTTGGGAAAGGGAATTTAGCTTTTTTTTTTATTGGTGTTCATTCTTTTATACTATTTGAAAACATATAATACCTTAAATAATTCCAAACTAAATGATTTTTTTTAAAAATAAATTGTTAATAAAAGAAACTTGTAGAATTTTATTCTAAAAGACGCAGAAATTTTTGTTTTACGGTGAATAAAAAAAAGGGCTAATATGTGAAAGATGTATCCTTACTATGCATCCTTAATGTAAAACAAATTTCAGATTCTTGAAGTATGTAAAAAACAGTTCTTTATTAAATTAGAATTAGAATAAAAATTAGAACAAAAATTAGATGTATCCGAACTATGTTTCCTTAAATGTAAAATAAATTTCAGATTCTTGATGTATGTAAAAAATATTTCTTTATTAAATTAGAATTAGAATAAAAATTAGAACAAAAATTAGATGTATCCGAACTATGTATCCTTAAATGTAAAACAAATTTCAGATTCTTGAAGTATGTAAAAAACAGTTCTTTATTAAATTAGAATTAGAATAAAAATTAGAACAAAAATTAGATGTATCCGAACTATGTTTCCTTAAATGTAAAATAAATTTCAGATTCTTGATGTATGTAAAAAATATTTCTTTATTAAATTAGAATTAGAATAAAAATTAGAACAAAAATTAGATGTATCCGAACTATGTATCCTTAAATGTAAAACAAATTTCAGATTCTTGAAGTATGTAAAAAACAGTTCTTTATTAAATTAGAATTAGAATAAAAATTAGAACAAAAATTAGATGTATCCGAACTATGTATCCTTAAATGTAAAACAAATTTCAGATTCTTGAAGTATGTAAAAAACAGTTCTTTATTAAATTAGAATTAGAATAAAAATTAGAATAAAAATTAGAACAAAAATTAGATGTATCCAAACTATGTATCCTTAAATGTAAAACACATTTCAGATTCTTGAAGTATGTAAAAAACAGTTCTTTATTAAATTAGAATTAGAATAAAAATTAGAACAAAAATTAGATGTATCCGAACTATGTATCCTTAAATGTAAAACAAATTTCAGATTCTTGAAGTATGTAAAAAACAGTTCTTTATTAAATTAGAATTAGAATAAAAATTAGAATAAAAATTAGAACAAAAATTAGATGTATCCGAACTATGTATCCTTAAATGTAAATTTTTAGATTCTTGAAGTATGTAAAAAACAGTTCTTTATTAAATTAGAATTAGAATAAAAATTAGAACAAAAATTAGATGTATCCGAACTATGTATCCTTAAATGTAAAACAAATTTCAGATTCTTGAGGTATGTAAAAAACAGTTCTTTATTAAATTAGAATTAGAATAAAAATTAGAACAAAAATTAGATGTATCCGAACTATGTACCCTTAAATGTAAAATTTCAGATTCTTGAAGTATGTAAAAAACAGTTCTTTATTAAATTAGAATTAGAATAAAAATTAGAATAAAAATTAGAACAAAAATTAGATGTATCCGAACTATGTATCCTTAAATGTAAAACACATTTCAGATTCTTGAAGTATGTAAAAAACAGTTCTTTATTAAATTAGAATTAGAATAAAAATTAGAACAAAAATTAGATGTATCCGAACTATGTTTCCTTAAATGTAAAATGAATTTCAGATTCTTGATGTATGTAAAAAATATTTCTTTATTAAATTAGAATTAGAATAAAAATTAGAACAAAAATTAGATGTATCCGAACTATGTATCCTTAAATGTAAAACAAATTTCAGATTCTTGATGTATGTAAAAAACAGTTCTTTATTAAATTAGAATTAGAATAAAAATTAGAATAAAAATTAGAACAAAAATTAGATGTATCCGAACTATGTATCCTTAAATGTAAAACAAATTTCAGATTCTTGAAGTATGTAAAAAACAGTTCTTTATTAAATTAGAATTAGAATAAAAATTAGAACAAAAATTAGATGTATCCGAAATATGTATCCTTAAATGTAAAACAAATTTCAGATTCTTGAAGTATGTAAAAAACAGTTCTTTATTAAATTAGAATTAGAATAAAACTTAGAATAAAAATTAGAACAAAAATTAGATGTATCCAAACTATGTATCCTTAAATGTAAAACAAATTTCAGATTCTTGAAGTATGTAAAAAGCCGCTCTTTATTAAATTAGAATTATAATAAAACTTAGAACAAAAATTAGATGTATCCGAACTATGTTTCCTTAAATGTAAAATAAATTTCAGATTCTTGATGTATGTAAAAAATATTTCTTTATTAAATTAGAATTAGAATAAAAATTAGAACAAAAATTAGATGTATCCGAACTATGTATCCTTAAATGTAAAACAAATTTCAGATTCTTGAAGTATGTAAAAAACAGTTCTTTATTAAATTAGAATTAGAATAAAAATTAGAACAAAAATTAGATGTATCCGAACTATGTACCCTTAAATGTAAATTTCAGATTCTTGAAGTATGTAAAAAACAGTTCTTTATTAAATTAGAATTAGAATAAAAATTAGAATAAAAATTAGAACAAAAATTAGATGTATCCGAACTATGTATCCTTAAATGTAAAACACATTTCAGATTCTTGAAGTATGTAAAAAACAGTTCTTTATTAAATTAGAATTAGAATAAAAATTAGAACAAAAATTAGATGTATCCGAACTATGTATCCTTAAATGTAAAACAAATTTCAGATTCTTGAAGTATGTAAAAAACAGTTCTTTATTAAATTAGAATTAGAATAAAAATTAGAATAAAAATTAGAACGAAAATTAGATGTATCCGAACTATGTATCCTTAAATGTAAAATGAATTTTAGATTCTTGAAGTATGTAAAAAACAGTTCTTTAATAAATTAGAATTAGAATAAAAATTAGAATAAAAATTAGATGTATCCGAACTATGTATCCTTAAATGTAAAACAAATTTCAGATTCTTGAAGTATGTAAAAAACAGTTCTTTATTAAATTAGAATTAGAATAAAAATTAGAACAAAAATTAGATGTATCCGAACTATGTATCCTTAAATGTAAAACAAATTTCAGATTCTTGAAGTATGTAAAAAACAGTTCTTTATTAAATTAGAATTAGAATAAAAATTAGAATAAAAATTAGAACAAAAATTAGATGTATCCGAACTATGTATCCTTAAATGTAAAACACATTTCAGATTCTTGAAGTATGTAAAAAACAGTTCTTTATTAAATTAGAATTAGAATAAAAATTAGAACAAAAATTAGATGTATCCGAACTATCTATCCTTAAATGTAAAATGAATTTTAGATTCTTGAAGTATGTAAAAAACAGTTCTTTATTAAATTAGAATTAGAATAAAAATTAGAACAAAAATTAGATGTATCCGAACTATGTACCCTTAAATGTAAATTTCAGATTCTTGAAGTATGTAAAAAACAGTTCTTTATTAAATTAGAATTAGAATAAAAATTAGAATAAAAATTAGAACAAAAATTAGATGTATCCGAACTATGTATCCTTAAATGTAAAACAAATTTCAGATTCTTGAAGTATGTAAAAAACAGTTCTTTATTAAATTAGAATTAGAATAAAAATTAGAACAAAAATTAGATGTATCCGAACTATGTATCCTTAAATGTAAATTTCAGATTCTTGAAGTATGTAAAAAACAGTTCTTTATTAAATTAGAATTAGAATAAAAATTAGAATAAAAATTAGAACAAAATTAGATGTATCCGAACTATGTATCCTTAAATGTAAAACACATTTCAGATTCTTGAAGTATGTAAAAAACAGTTCTTTATTAAATTTAGAATTAGAATAAAAATTAGAACAAAAATTAGATGTATCCGAACTATGTATCCTTAAATGTAAAATGAATTTTAGATTCTTGAAGTATGTAAAAAACAGTTCTTTAATAAATTAGAATTAGAATAAAAATTAGAATAAAAATTAGAACAAAAATTAGATGTATCCGAACTATGTATCCTTAAATGTAAAACAAATTTCAGATTCTTGAAGTATGTAAAAAACAGTTCTTTATTAAATTAGAATTAGAATAAAAATTAGAACAAAAATTAGATGTATCCGAACTATGTACCCTTAAATGTAAATTTCAGATTCTTGAAGTATGTAAAAAACAGTTCTTTATTAAATTAGAATTAGAATAAAAATTAGAATAAAAATTAGAACAAAAATTAGATGTATCCGAACTATGTATCCTTAAATGTAAAACAAATTTCAGATTCTTGAAGTATGTAAAAAACTGTTCTTTATTAAATTAGAATTAGAATAAAAATTAGAACAAAAATTAGATGTATCCGAACTATGTACCCTTAAATGTAAATTTCAGATTCTTGAAGTATGTAAAAAACAGTTCTTTATTAAATTAGAATTAGAATAAAAATTAGAATAAAAATTAGAACAAAAATTAGATGTATCCGAACTATGTATCCTTAAATGTAAAACACATTTCAGATTCTTGAAGTATGTAAAAAACAGTTCTTTATTAAATTAGAATTAGAATAAAAATTAGAACAAAAATTAGATGTATCCGAACTAGGTACCCTTAAATGTAAAAAATTTCAGATTCTTGAAGAATGTAAAAAACAGTTCTTTATTAAATTAGAATTAGAATAAAAATTAGAATAAAAATTAGAACAAAAATTAGATGTATCCGAACTATGTACCCTTAAATGTAAATTTCAGATTCTTGAAGTATGTAAAAAACAGTTCTTTATTAAATTAGAATTAGAATAAAAATTAGAACAAAAATTAGATGTATCCGAACTATCTATCCTTAAATGTAAAACAAATTTCAGATTCTTGAAGTATGTAAAAAACAGTTCTTTATTAAATTAGAATTAGAATAAAACTTAGAATAAAAATTAGAACAAAAATTAGATGTATCCAAACTATGTATCCTTAAATGTAAAACAAATTTCAGATTCTTGATGTATGTAAAAAACAGTTCTTTATTAAATTAGAATTAGAATAAAAATTAGAACAAAAATTAGATGTATCCGAACTATGTATCCTTAAATGTAAAACAAATTTCAGATTCTTGAAGTATGTAAAAAACAGTTCTTTATTAAATTAGAATTAGAATAAAAATTAGAACAAAAATTAGATGTATCCGAACTATGTATCCTTAAATGTAAAACAAATTTCAGTTTCTTGAAGTATGTAAAAAACAGTTCTTTATTAAATTAGAATTAGAATAAAAATTAGAATAAAAATTAGAACAAAAATTAGATGTATCCGAACTATGTATCCTTAAATGTAAAACAAATTTCAGTTTCTTGAAGTATGTAAAAAAACAGTTCTTTATTAAATTAGAATTAGAATAAAAATTAGAATAAAAATTAGAACAAAAATTAGATGTATCCGAATTATGTACCCTTAAATGTAAAACAAATTTCAAATTCTTAAAGTATGTAAAAACAGTTCTTTTTTGATGAAATTTTATTTTTTATTCACGAAATACAATTATGGATAGATTGAATGTAAACACAGAACTTATCTTTTTGGGCTCTATGCAATTTTGGACGTTTTAAAGAAATTATATTATATTGATCTGTGTACAGTTGTAAACGCTCTTAATTAATTGTGTTGTAACTAAATATTCAGAACCAAATAAGGGTTAATTCTTTAGATACCCAATGTCCGGTATCTGAATTACTAACTAAATAAATTGTAAAAGAAATACTAGTTGTTACTCCGAGAACAATTTCTATTGTGAATTAATTGTACCTAAATATTCAGAAATAAGTAATGGTTAATTCTTTAAATACCAAATGTCTGGTATCTGAATTACTAACTAAACAAAATGTAAAAGTAAATACTAGTGGTTATTCCGAGAACAATTTCTGTTGTGATTTAAATCTCGAGGAAAAAATTTCTAGAGTAGACAAAATAAACAAAAGTTTAAAACGACTTCCCCTAACCAACGCGTGTAACTTCCATCCAAAATAACGTTTGCGGTTTTCCACGAAAACCTGCGAACCCAAGTGGATTCGTTGATTTTTTGCTACTGAGAAAGCGAGCAACATCTCTTTACCCCAGACCCGATTCTTTCCTGTCGCCAACTTGGCGAGATCCGACCCCATCCGAGTGGCGCCAAGCTCCCGCTGCACGGCAACCCCCGGGACGACATTGAATGGAGCACGGCTTCGGCATTTTATTGATCAATCCCTCCGCTCCCGTAGCGAGTGCCAGTCTCGCGTGCCACCCGTGTGCCACAGTGGATTACCGTTCGTGGCACCACATGGCACCTTGAAGGACTGATTACCAAAGGGCCCCCATGACGTCACAGCGCGAGGGGCCCAACGAGGGCCACCACTACCAATACGTGGGCCCCTACAGGATAGAGAAGACTCTCGGAAAAGGCCAGACAGGTGAGTCTGAAATATTGTCTGCGCGGGGGTGGGCCGGTCCCCACGTGATGCGGCGTCTGCCGCCCTCCCTTTCTACATATGGTTCGCCGATACTGCGGTATCAACTGCGTTCGAAGATTTGACAATGATTTATGTTCTTTTAATTGTCGATATAGTGAACGAATCAAACGTTCCTTCCCTTTTGTTTGAGTATTTATATGTTTTTGTAGAATGGTTTGCTAATGACTTTAAGACTTCCCGATGGAGCGCTCAAAACGAAAACAAAGATCGATTATAAAATCTTGCGCTTGAATTATCACTGCTTCCTTTATGTAGAGTCTAACCTAATACATTTTAATGTAATTATTATTACATAACGTTTTCAAACATATATCACAATCGATGTCTAAACTATATGTTCAATTACTATTATTTAAATACTTTATAACTCTACTCATTTCACCTTGTTGTTTTGATAAAACATTCAGCCATGCAATATTGGTAATGTAAACAGAAATGTTTAATGTAATTATTATTACATAATGTCTTAAAAATTATACCACCATAGGCCTCTGAACTATATGTTCCTCTAAAATCAATTAAATACTTTATACCACTACTCATTTCATCTTGTTGTTGATAAAACATTCAGCCATGCAATATTGGTAATATAAAGAGAAATGTTTAATGTAATTATTATTACATAATGTTTTCAAATATATATCACAATCGGTGTCTAAACTATACGTTCAATTACTATTATTTAAATACTTTAAAACTCTACTCATTTCACCTTGTTGTTTTGATAAAACATTCAGCTATGCAATATTGGTAATGTAAACAGAAATGTTTAATGCAATTATTATTACATAATGTCTTAAAAATTATACCACTATAGGTCTCTGAACTATATGTTCCTCTAAAATCAATTAAATACTTTATACCTCTATTCATTTCCCCTTGTTGTTTTGATAAAACATTCAGCCATGCAATATTGGTAATATAAAGGGAAATGTTTAATGTAATTATTATTACATAATGTTAAAAAAATATGCCATCATAGGTCTCTAAACTATATGTTTCTTTACAATTGCTTAAATACTTTATAACTCTACTCATTTCAAATTGTTGTTTTGATAAAACATTCATCCCTGCAATATTGGTAATGTAAACATAAATGTTTAATGTAATTATTATTACATAATGTCTTAAAAATTATACAACCATAGGTCTCTGAACTATATGTTCCTCTAAAATCAATTAAATACTTTATACCTCTACTCAATTCCCCTCGTTGTTTTGATAAAACATTCAGCCATGCAATATTGGTAATATAAAGAGAAATGTTTAATGTAATTATTATTACATGTTTTCAAACATATATCACAACCGGTGTCTAAACTAAATGTTCAAATACTATTATTTAAATACTTTATAACTCTACTAATTTCACCTTGTTGTTTTGACAAAACATTCAGCCCTGCAATATTGGTAATGTAAACAGAAATGTTTAATGTAATTTTTATTACGTAATGTCTTAAAAATTATACCACCATAGATCTCTGAACTATATGTTCCTTTACAATCAATTAAATACTTTATATCTCTACTCATTTCACTTTGTTGTTTTGATAACACATTCAGCCATGTAACAATAGTAATTTAAGGAGAAATTTTTAATATAATTAATATTACGTTATAATATTTTCAAATATATATCACTGCCAGTCTCTAAACTGAATATTTTTCCAATGTTATTACTAAAAGATATTATAGCTCTACTCATTTCTACTGATTGTTTTGATAAAACATTCAGTTATGTAATATTGGTAATTCAAAGCAAATATTTAAATGCAATTATTATTACATAATGTTTTAAAATACATACCACTATCAGTCTGTAAACTATATGTTAATCCAGTAGTATTACTAAAATATATTATACTTTTACTCCTTTCGACCTGTCTTAATAAAACATTCAAACACGTAATACTGGTAATTTAAATATAATTTATTGTTAAGTAATGTTTTCAAATACATATCACTATATGTTTTTCCAATACTATAACAGAAGGATATTATAGATCTAATCATTTCGGCTTGTTGTTTTGATAAAACATTCAGCCATGTAATAATGGTAAATTAAAGAGAAATTTTAAATGCAGTTATTATTACGTAATGTTTGAAATAGTTACCACTATCGATCTGTAAACTATATATCATTCCAATACTATTATTAAATATGTAATATCTCTACTCATTTCGGCTTGTTTTGATAAAACATTCAGTTATGTAACATTGGTAATTTAAAGAGAAATTTTAAGTGCTATTATTATTACATAATGTTTTGAAATACATACCACTATCAGCCTGTGAACTATATGTTTTTCCAATACCATAACAAAAGGATATTTTATCTGTACTCATTTCGGATTGTTGTTTTGATAAAACATTCAGTCATGCGATATTGGTAATTTAACGGGAATTTTTAAATGTAATTTTTATTACGTAATACTTTACAATACATACAACTATCAGTCTGTAAACTTTATGCTTTTTTAATACTATAACAAAAGGATATATAGCTGTACTCATTTCAGATTGTTGTTTTGATAAAAACATTCAGCCATGCAATATTGGTAATTTAAATGGGTTTTTAAATATAATTATTATTACATAATGTTTTTAAATACATACCACTATCGGTGTGTAAACTAAATGTTATTCCAATACTGTAACAAAAGGATATTATAGCTCTACTCATTTCGGATTGTTGTTTTGATAAAACATTCCGCCATGCAATATTGGTAATTTAAATTGTTTTTTAAATGTAATTATTATTAGATAATGTTTTGAAATACATACCAGTATCAGACAGTAAACTACATGTTATTCCAATACTATTACTAAAAGGTATTATTATTCCAAAACTATTATTAAAAGATATTATAGCACTACACCTTTCGACTTGCTGTTTTGATAAAACATTCAGCTATGTAATATTGGTAATTTAAAGTGAATATTTAAATGTAATTATTATTACGTAATGTTTTAAAATACATACCACTATCAGTCTGTAAATTATATGTTTTTCCAATGCTATTACTAAAAGATATTATAGCACTACTTCTTTCGACTTGTTGTTTTTATAAAACATTGAGCCATGTAATATTGGTAATTTAACTGGAATTTATAAATGTAATTTTTATTACGTAAAGTTTAACAATACATACCACTATTAGTCTGTAAACTATATGTTTTCCAATACTATAACAAAAGGATATTATAGCTGGACTCATTTCGGTTTGTTGTTTTGATAAGACATTTAGTTATGCAATGTTGGTAATTTAAAGAGAAATGTAATTATTATTACATAATGTTTTGAAATATATACCACTATCAGCCTGTGAACTATATGTTTTTCCAATACTATAACAAAAGGATATTATTGCCCTGTTATTTTCGGCTTGTTGTTTTGATAAAACATTCAGCCATGTAATATTGGTAATTTAAAGAGAAATTTTAAATATAATTATTATTATGTAATGTTTAGAAATATCACTATCAGTCTGTAAATTATACGTTTTCCCAATACTGTTACTAAAAGATATAGCAGTACTCATTTCGACTTGTTGTTTTGATAAAATATTCAGCCATGCAATATTGATAATTTAAACTGGTGTTTAAATGTAATTATTATTACATAATATTTCGAAATACATACCATTATTGGTGCTTAAACTATACGTTATTCCAATACTATTATTAAAAGATATTATAGCACTACTCCTTTCGACTTGTTGTTTGTATAAAACATTCAGTTATGTAACATTGGCAATTCAAACAGAAAATTTTTCAATGTAATTATTGACCCATTATATTTTTAAAAACATATCATTATTACATAATTCGTTCTCCGAAATTATAAAGATTTAGAAATAGAATAGTATCTAGGAGTACTTACTTCTGGTTGTCATTTTGATAAAGCATTAATTTTTGTAATATTAATAGTTCAAAGAGAATGATGTTTTTAAACGCAGTTGTTATGTATAATATTTTCAATAATATACCACTTTCAGTTTTTAAACTGTATGTTTATCCATTACTGTAACTTAATGTTTTATAGCTGTATTAATTTCCTCTCGTTGTTTTGATAAAACATTTAACCATGTAATATTGGTAATTTAAAGAACAATATTTTAATGTAATTTTTATTAAATATCGATTTTAAAAAGATTATTCGGTGTACAATATGTTTTATGAAACTTTGTGAATACTTTTTAGTTGTACTCATTTCAATTTGCCATTTTGATAAAAAATTTAACTATGCAATAATGATAATTTAAAAAGAATGTTTTTAATGTAATTATCGCTTAATGTTTTAATGTTTGTTTTTCCATATGAACTGATTTGTTGATGATATAGACAAACAAGCGGACTTATAATTATTAATTAGAATGACTTTGTTATTCCATATGAACTGAAGAATTCTTTATGATATTTGCCTTAATATACCTAAATATTCAATGCACGAAATATGAATGGATAACACTAGTGGATAATAAAGTTTAGAACACTAAGGCTTTCCACCTTTTTTTAATTTGATAATTAAATTACATTTCTATATGTACAGGCTGCAATGTTTAATACGGCTTTCAGTTATGTCTTATTTACCATTGCTACAATTTAAATCTGACTGTCACTAAAATAGGAAAGCAATGATATTTAAAATTTAAATCCAATTAAAAGATACGCGGTCATTGATAGTTAAATTAGGAATCTAAATGCATGTTTCATCACACAGGCAGAAATGTTTTTTTGTACCGCTTTTAGGCTGCTATTATATTACAGTCGACATATGTCACTGCTGACTTCTACGTCATAATGACGTAAGAAATCACCAGAGATGGTAATTTCAAACCATAAATTTCCCTCTCTGACACCATTATGACGCAGAAGTCACCAGTGACATATGTCGACTGTAATATGGTAGCAGCCTTAGTAATGTTATATTCATCTTGCAAGTTATATTCATCGTTCAAGATAGATTGTTTTATTTTCTCTACGGCTTTCAGTTACGTTATATGTCTTTCTGAATTACTGTTGCTTAAAAAATCATTTTATTTTCCCACTGTCGTTTTGATAAAATATTTAGTTATTACATTTTGATAATTTAAAGAGAATATTTTTTAAATATAATTATTATTACATAATGTTTATAAAACAAAATGCAGTAAGCAATATGTCTTCGGGAATTACTGTGTCTTAGGAATAATCTAGTTTTACTCCTTACACGCTGACGTTTTTATAAAACGTTTAGTTATTTAATGTTGATAATTTAATGAGAATATTTTTAAGTGTAATTGTTATTACATAATATATATAAAACAGAATACAGTATGCAATATGTCTTCCTGAATTACTGTTGCTTAGAAATATTCTAGTTTTACTCCTTACACGCTGTTGTTTTGATAAAACATTTAGTTATTTAATATTGATAAGTTATACAGAGTATTTTTAAAATGTAATTATTATTACATAATGTTTATAAAACAGAACACAGTATACAATATGTCTTCCTGAATTAGTGTTGCTTAAAAATTCATTTTAGTTTTACTCCTTTCAAGCTGTCGTTTGGATAAAACATTTAGTTATTTAATATTGAAAATTAAAAGAGAATATTTTTCTAATGTAATTGTTATTACAAAATGTTTTTAAAACAAAATTCAGTACTCAATATGTCTTCCTGAATTACTGTAGCTTAGAAATATTTTAGTTTTGGTCCTTACACGCTGTTGTTTCGATAAAGTATTTAGTTATTTAATATTAATGATTTAGAGAGAATATTTTTCTAATATAACTCTTATTATATAATGTTTTTAAAGCCGAATTTAGTACGTAACATGTCTTCCTGGATTACCGTAATTTAAAAATAACAAAATAGTTTTACTCCTTTTGAGCTGTCGATTTGATAAAACATTTAGTTATTTAATATTGATAATTTAAAGAGAATACTGTTTTAAATGTAATTATTCTTACATAATGTTTATAAAGCCGAATTCAGTACGCAATATATCTTCCTGAATTACTGTTGCTTAGAAATATTCTAGTTTTACTCCTTACACGCTGTCGTTTCGACAAAACATTTAGTTTTTTAATATTGATAATTTTAAGAGAATGTTTTTTAAATGTAATTATTATAACATAACATTTATAAAACAGAACACAGTACGCAATATGCCTTCCTGAATTACTGTTGCTTAAAAAGTCATTTTAGTTTTATCCTTTTCAAGCTGTAGTTTTGATAAAACATTTAGTTATTTAATATTGATAAATGACAGAAAACATTTTTAAAATGTAATTATTATTACATAATGTTTATAAAACATACTGCAGTACTCAATATGTCTTCCTGAATTACTGTAGCTTAGAAATATTTTAGTTTTGGTCCTTACACGCTGTTGTTTCGATAAAGTATTTAGTTATTTAATATTAATGATTTAGAGAGAATATTTTTCTAATATAACTCTTATTATATAATGTTTTTAAAGCCGAATTTAGTACGTAACATGTCTTCCTGGATTACCGTAATTTAAAAATAACAAAATAGTTTTACTTCTTTTAAGCAGTCGTTTCGGTAAAATATTTAGAAATTTAATATTGAAAATTTAAAGAGAATATTTTTCTAATGTAATTATTATTACATAATGTTTTTAAAGCCGATTTCAGTACGCAATAAGTCTTTCTGAATTACTGTAATTATACATATTCTAGTTTTACTCCTTACACGCTGTCGTTTTGACAAAACATTTAGTTATTTAATATTGATAAGTTAAAGAGAATATTTTTAAAATGTAATTATTATTACATAATGTTTATAAAACAGAACACAGTACGCAATATGCCTTCCTGAATTACTGTTGCTTAAAAAGTCATTTTAGTTTTATCCTTTTCAAGCTGTAGTTTTGATAAAACATTTAGTTATTTAATATTGATAAATGACAGAAAACATTTTTAAAATGTAATTATTATTACATAATGTTTATAAAACATACTGCAGTACTCAATATGTCTTCCTGAATTACTGTAGCTTAGAAATATTTTAGTTTTGGTCCTTACACGCTGTTGTTTCGATAAAGTATTTAGTTATTTAATATTAATGATTTAGAGAGAATATTTTTCTAATATAACTCTTATTATATAATGTTTTTAAAGCCGAATTTAGTACGTAACATGTCTTCCTGGATTACCGTAATTTAAAAATAACAAAATAGTTTTACTTCTTTTAAGCAGTCGTTTCGGTAAAATATTTAGAAATTTAATATTGAAAATTTAAAGAGAATATTTTTCTAATGTAATTATTATTACATAATGTTTTTAAAGCCGATTTCAGTACGCAATAAGTCTTTCTGAATTACTGTAATTATACATATTCTAGTTTTACTCCTTACACGCTGTCGTTTTGACAAAACATTTAGTTATTTAATATTGATAAGTTAAAGAGAATATTTTTAAAATGTAATTATTATTACATAATGTTTATAAAACAGAACACAGTACACAATATGTCTTCCTGAATTACTGTTGCTTAAAAAGTCATTTTAGTTTTATCCTTTTCAAGCTGTAGTTTTGATAAAACATTTAGTTATTTAATATTGATAAATGACAGAAAACATTTTTAAAATGTAATTATTGTTACACAATGTTTATAAAACATACTGCAGTACTCAATATGTCTTCCTGAATTACTGTAGCTTAGAAATATTTTAGTTTTGCTCCTTACACGCTGTTGTTTCGATAAAGCATTTAGTTATTTAATATTAATGATTTAAAGAATATTTTTCTAATATAACTCTTATTATATAATGTTTTTAAAGCCGAATTTAGTACGTAACATGTCTTCCTGGATTACCGTAATTTAAAAATAACAAAATAGTTTTACTTCTTTTAAGCAGTCGTTTCGGTAAAATATTTAGAAATTTAATATTGAAAATTTAAAGAGAATATTTTTTATAATGTAATTTATTATTACATAATGTTTTTTAAAACAGAATGCAGTACGCAATATGTCTTCCTGAATTACTGTTGCTTAGAAATATTCTAGTTTTACTCCTTACACGCTGTTGTTTTGATAAAACATTTAGTTATTTAATATTGATAATTTAAAGAGAATATTTTTAAATGAAATTATTATAACATAATGTTTATAAAACAGAATGCAGTACGTAATATGTCTGCCTGAAGTACTGTTGTTTAAAAATTCATTTTAGTTTTATACCTTTAAAGCTGCCATTTTGATGAAACATTTAGTTATTTAATATTGATAAATGACAGAAAACATTTTTAAAATGTAATTATTATTACATAATGTTTATAAAACATACTGCAGTACTCAATATGTCTTCCTGAATTACTGTAGCTTAGAAATATTTTAGTTTTGGTCCTTACACGCTGTTGTTTCGATAAAGTATTTAGTTATTTAATATTAATGATTTAGAGAGAATATTTTTCTAATATAACTCTTATTATATAATGTTTTTAAAGCCGAATTTAGTACGTAACATGTCTTCCTGGATTACCGTAATTTAAAAATAACAAAATAGTTTTACTTCTTTTAAGCAGTCGTTTCGGTAAAATATTTAGAAATTTAATATTGAAAATTTAAGGAGTATATTTTTCTAATGTAATTTTTATTACATAATATTTTTAAAGCCGATTTCAGTACGCAATATGTCTTCCTGAATTACTGTTGCTTAGAAATATTCTAGTTTTGCTCCTTACACGTTGTCTTTCGACAAAACATTTAGTTATTTAATATTGATAATTTAAAGAGAATGTTTTTTAAGTGCAATTATTATAAAATAACATTTATAAAACAGAATGCAGTACGTAATATGTCTTCTTGAATAACTGTTGCTTAAAAATTCATTTTAGTTTTATTCCTTTAAAGATGTCGTTTTGATGAAACATTTAGTTATTTAATAGTGATAAGCTAAAGATAATATATTTAAAATGTAATTATTATTACATAGTGTTTATAAAACAGAAAACAGTACGCAATATGGCTTCCTGAATTATTGTTGCTTAAAAATTCATGTTAGTTTTATTCTTTTCAAGCTATAGTTTTGATAAAACAAATAGTTATTTTTTATTTATAATTTAAAGAAAATATTTTGCAAATGTAATTATTATAACATAGTGTTTATAAAACAGAATGCAGTACGTAATGTGTCTTATTGAATTACTGTTGCTTAAAAATTCATTTAAGTTTTATACTTTTCAAGCTGTAGTTTTGATAAAACATTTAGTTATTTAATATTGATAATTTAAAGAGAATACTTTTTAAATGTATTATTACATATTAAATTATTATTACATATTGCTTATAAAACAGAATGCAGTACGTAATATGTCTTCCTAAATTACTGTTGCTTAAAAATTCGTTTTAGTGTTACTCCTTTCATGGTGTCGTTTTGATAAAACATTTAGTTAATTTATATTGATAATTTAAAGAGAATATTTTTTAAATGTAATTATTATTACATAATGTTTATAAAAAAGAATGCAGTACGTGATATGTCTTCCTGAATTACTGTTGCTTAAAATTCATTTTAGTTTATTTCTTTCAAGCTGTCGTTGAAATAAAACATTTACTTATTTAATATTGATAATTTAAAGAGAATATTTTTCCAATGTAATTATTATTACATAATACTTTTAAAGACGAATTCAGTATGAAATGTCTTCCTGAATTACTGTAACTTAAAAGTACAATATAGTTTTACTTCTTTCACATAGTCGTTTCGGTAAAATATTTAGTTAGTTAATATTTAAAATTTAAAGAAAATATTTTTCTAATGTAATTATTGTTACATTGTGTTTTTAAAGCCGAATTCAGTACGCAAAATGTCTTCCTGAATTACTGTTGCTTAGAAATATTCTAGTTTTGCTCCTTACACTCCTTTGTTTCGACAAAACATTTAGTTATTTCATATTGATAATTTAAAAAGAATACTGTTTTAAATGTAATTATTCTTAGATAATGTTTAAAAAACAGAATGCAGTATGCAAAATGTCTTCCTGAATTACTGTTGCTTAGAAATATTCTAGTTTTGCCCCTTACACTCTGTTGTTTCGACAAGACATTTAGTTATTTAATATTGATAATTTAAAAAGAATACTGTTTTAAATGTAATTATTCTTACATAATGTTTAAAAAACAGAATGCAGTACGCAAAATGTCTTCCTGAATTACTGTTGCTTAGAAATATTCTAGTTTTGCCCCTTACACTCTGTTGTTTCGACAAAACATTTAGTTATTTCATATTGATAATTTAAAAAGACTATTGTTTTAAATGTAATTATTCTTAGATAATGTTTAAAAAACAGAATGCAGTACTCAAAATGTCTTCCTGAATTACTGTTGCTTAGAAATATTCTAGTTTTGCCCCTTACACTCCTTTGTTTCGACAAAACATTTAGTTATTTCATATTGATAATTTAAAAAGAATACTGTTTTAAATGTAATTATTCTTACATAATGTTTAAAAAACAGAATGCAGTACGCAAAATGTCTTCCTGAATTACTGTTGCTTAGAAATATTCTAGTTTTGCCCCTTACACGTTGCCGTTTCGACAAAACATTTAGTTATTTAATATTGATAATTTAAAGAGAATATTTTTTAAATAAAAATACTATTATACTATCTTTTAAAAGCAGAATTCAGTATGCA
>CM063499.1:78137723-78147723 GCA_032207245.1 Pardosa pseudoannulata | reverse complement strand
GCATTCACTGCGATCTAAGCAGAAGATTTTAAAATCCTTTTTAAATTGAAAAGAAATGCTTTTTCCCCCTTCTTGCTATTAATTTTGCTGCTCAAATTGGCAACAGTTCGTTTCCATGGCAATTAAACGACAAAATTACGTCAAGTAACGACTGTTACACCGTTTCATTCAATGCTAAATGCCGTATAATAGAAGAGAGGTAATGGGTTTCAGCTTTATTTTTTTCTCGTAGAATTCTTTTTTTTATCCCTGCTTCCAAATTAATTTTAAAACTTTTATCTCAGCGAGATTATGAAAAAATAAATAAATAAATGATTTTCCCCTTTTGGTGGAAGTTCCTTTGTCGCTTATCGCATAGTCATAAGCAAAACAATGCAATATTGTTTAACCGATATTAAATGCAAACATGAAAAGGTAGCCATTTTTTTCATAATTCAAATCTATTATATATTAGAACTTCAATGATCTTCACTGCAACGCATTATGTAAGCTTCGATCGATAACTGTAGATATTAGGATGCACTAAAAACCATTCTATTTAAATCTTTAATATTATATAATGCAAGGGAAATAGAACAATTCTGTTTTATATAACTTGCACCATTTTCAGTTCTTAAAGTGACAGTGAATTTAGATATGTTTTCGTAATAACAGCCTATTTTTAACTTAAGGAGTCATACGATTGTTAAATCGACAAAAAATGCGATTTTTAAGAAAAAAATGTAAGTGAAAAAGAATTTAGTTGTGAACATTTTTAAACAATCCGCATAAAGAAATTTCAATATTGAGAGAAATTATGAATAAAAACGGGATAGCTGTTTACTGTAAACAAAATTCAACTTACGAAAATTCAACTTGATTATTCTCAAATTGTGTTTTTTTATGTAACGTACATGTTATCCCAAATAATTTTAATATTTTTTCCATGAAATTTTTACGGGTTTTATACAATATAGTTTTCATCCGATTGAGCCTAAATTTTCTTGTATACTTTCCAAAATATGTTTTTGTTTTGCAATGATATATATTTAATTTTTAGGAAAAAAAATCACTTTTTTGAAATATTGTCAAATAGAAGTTCATAATATTTTTTTCTGTGAACCTCAATTTTATTAAAGCAAGCGATTTATCAGTGGTGTATCGCCGTGTATATAAATACATAAATCAAGTTAAATATTAATAAATTCTTTTACCCACAATATATGCAAATTAGAAACAAATTTTTATACCAAATAGAAAACCTTTTTACTCTCAAAATATGTAAATTAGAAACTAATTTTTTATATAAAAAAAGTTCATCATTTTTTTTTCTGTGAACATCAATTTTATTAATGCAAGCAATTTATAATGGTATATCATGGGGTATATAAATACATACAGAGTTAAAAATTAGCAAACCCTTTTACCCGGAAAATATGCTAATTTGAAACTAATTTTTTATATTAAATAGAGGTTCATCATCTTTTTATCTGTGAACCTCAATTTAATTAATGTAAGCGAATTATCAATGGTGTATCGCGGTGTATGTAAATACATACATCATGTTAAAAAATCAGCAAAACCTTTTACCCACAAAATTTGCAAATTAGAAACTAATTTTTTATATCAAATAGAAGTTCATCATCTTTTTATCTGTGAACCTCAATTTAATTAATGTAAGCGAATTATCAATGGTGTATCGCGGTGTATGTAAATACATACATCATGTTAAAAAAATCAGCAAAACCTTTTACCCACAAAATTTGCAAAATTAGAAACTCATTTTTTATATCAAATAGAAAGTTCATCATCTTTTTATCTGTGAACCTCAATTTAATTAATGTAAGCGAATTATCAATGGTGTATCGCGATGTATGTAAATACATACATCATTGTTAAAAAATCAGCAAAACCTTTTACCCACAAAATTTGCAAATTAGAAACTAATTTTTTATATTAAATAGAGGTTCATCATCTTTTTATCTGTGAACCTCAATTTAATTAATGTAAGCGAATTATCAATGGTGTATCGCGGTGTATGTAAATACATACATCATGTTAAAAAATCAGCAAAACCTTTTACCCACAAAATTTGCAAATTAGAAACTAATTTTTTATATCAAATAGAAGTTCATCATCTTTTTATCTGTGAACCTCAATTTAATTAATGTAAGCGAATTATCAATGGTTTTTCGCGGTGTATATAAATACATAAATGAAATTAAAAATTAGTAAATCCATTTACCCACAAAATATGTAAATCAGAAACTAATTTTTACGTCAAATAGAAATTCATCTTTTCTTCTGTGAATCTCAATTTTATTAATGCAAGTCATATATATCAGTTGTGTATCTTCGTGTATATATATAAGTACACCAAGTTAAAAAACAGTGAATCATTTTACCCTCAAAATATTTAAATTAGCAACTAATTTTCTATATTAAAGAGAAGTTCATTATCTTTTTCTCTGAACCTCAATTTAATTAATGCAAGTGATATACCAATTATGTACTTTCGTTTATATAAATACATACTAAGATAAAAAATATCAAAACCTTTTACCCACAAAATATGTAAGTTAGAAACTGATTTTTTATATTAAATAGAAATTCATCATCTTTTTTTTCTGTGAACCTCAATTTTATTAATGCAAGCCATATATATCAGTTGTGTAAATTCGTGCATATAATTTAGAAGCAGGGGCCAAGCAGAAGACCCATAGGCTTGGCCTGCCATACCCAGAGGTATTGATTGAGAACATGGAGAACATTGTGACCATTTGCCCCAGTCGCCATTAACGAACATGGCAGATCTTAGGCCGGCTCGGGCTCCGAACCCGCAACCTTTCAGTTACGAGATCTTTGTCTCTGCCGACTGAGCTACGGCGGCTCATCAAAAGAAATATTGGTTCGGTTTGGTTTGGAGGGCTACAGTCTACTTTGACCGAGACCTACTGCTTAAAGCCGATTCCGACCATCTACGGACATCCATGCGAGCAGCGGAATTTGAATCCCCCAACTCCGGTACCAAAGAGCAGCACTCGGACATTCGGCCATTGTTTAAAGAAATTTTGGACGCCCGTTGTTGTTTTCATAAACCATTTCAATGATTTTCCTGCGTATCTTTCTTGTAAAAATTATCAGTTACTTCTCTAATTTATTAACAACCTTTACAACAGTATAAGATTGCATGAAATAAATTTTGAAAAATAGATTTTCTTTAAAGTTTTAAAATTTATAAGTTCCTTTAAATTAGTTGAAGTCTGAATCATAATATATGTTAACTGTAAAATAGAAGTCTAAATCCCGAAGTCCCTTATGTAGTTAATCTACTGTGTTTGAATTATAAGCCCATGGTGTACCATTGAACTTAAAAAAACTTCACTGGCTGTTGCTTGTTTAAAAATAATAAAAAATTGCAAATGTATACTTACATAGTATGCCTTCGAACAGAATTATCTTCTTGAGTCACGGTTCATTACTCAAATGAACTTTCTGGAGACTGTAATTCTTTCCCGGTGAGTAGAAAAGTAAAAGTTTTTCAGCCCACCTATTGATTTTTAAAAGGGATCTCTCTTGTAAATTGTTTTTAATAACCCTTTTGGAATTTATACCTTTGGAGTTTAACAAGTAAAGAATGTACTTCAGTATATTATTCACTTAAAAAATATGTTGAATTCTTTGTTGGAAATCTCAAGCGAAATCTTTCTTAATGTCTTTTATTTCAATAAATCCGTACTTCATTTTTAAATTGATAGCACCGTTGTGTAACATTTTGAGCAAAACTTTTTGAGCTATGTTAGAAATAGATTTAAATCTACAATGCAATGTTACTGTTTGCAATATATATATATATATATATATATATATTATATATATATACATTTACATATAGATACATATACATATACATATATATATAAATATGTATATATATATATATATATATATATGTATATATATATATATATATATATATATATATATATATATATATATATATATATAATATATATATACATATATATATACCTATATATATGCATATATATATACATATATATATATACACATATATATATACCTATATATACATATATATATATATATATATATACATATATATATATATATATATATATATATATATATATGTATATATATATACATATATATATATATATATATATATATACATATATATATATGTATATATATACATACATATATATATATATATATATATATATATATATACATATATATATATATATGTACATATATATATATATATACATATATATATATTTATATATATGTATATATATATATATATATATATATATATATATATATATATATATATATATATATATATATATATACACACGGACCCGCAGGCCGGCTTTTGCCCACCTCTGATAAATAAGATAAATTTAGGATCTACTTTGGTGAAGTGACTGCTTTTTGACGCCTTATTACCGGAAGTAGTTTTAGATTATTTCTATAACAAACAGTAAGCTATGCAATTCGCTCCATAAAAAGCAGCCGCAAGAAAAAAAAAACAACTCAGAATCCATCTTAAATTGAAGCACCTGTTAACGATCGTTTTCCTTAAGCTAGCTTAAGCTTGCCACCCGATGACAGATAATGAAACAACCCAGTTAATTTTCTCAGCTCCCCACTAGTCCTTTCCCCGGCGCATCTTTCCTTAAATACATTTTTGCTCCATCACCCTCGCGCTCGTTATGTAAGAGAGGGAGGGGGTAGTGTCCCAGAATCGGGGAAAAAAAGGGATAAACTTAAAAAAATATTTTCAAATCGCGGAGTAAAAAAAAATATCGCCTGTTCCTCTCTCCCCGCAAGCGATAATCCGTTCGTCCCCCCCCCTATCAACGCTTCGACAGGGGTTGTCCTGGGAATTTTATATCGCCTGCTTTACTGGGGTGCTTCTTCTTTAAATAGACCGTATCAATCAGCTTCTGGAAGGGTGTGCTTCATATACAGTTCGGGAGAGAATCTGTCTGTGTTTTGCAGCGTATTCCAGTTATTTTTCTACACATTTCTATTATCCAGCGTATTTTATTAAACACTAGCATGTAGCCCGTTATATGACAGGATTAGTATAATGTTTAATTTTCCAGAATGAAGAATTTTCACATTTTCTAATTTTAATTTTAAACGATAGCAGGACAGTACCTATTTTTCTTTCATTTGGGGGCTAACTAGTGATTTCTAATGGGTTTTATAACGGATTCTTTAACATCTCTCAAAAACGATACTTTTCCTCCGCCGAGTTTGTGACGTCATCGTTTGAAAAGACACAGACCGCCTGTGTTGTTTACATGTTAAAAGGCGATTTTTAAATTAATTTCTGTGTAAAGTATCGCATATAATGGAATTTTTTTTTATTATGTCTGGCATTAAAACATCATGTTATAAATATTGTAATGGGCCACTATGTAAAAATACAGCAACTAATTGCAATGAGAAGATATTTTTCAGCATTCTCAAAGATCCACATACACGTAAAATCTGGACAAATGCGATGAAAAGAGATGAGAAATTAAATCCCAAATTATAATATAAATCATCTGTATGGGTTTGTGAAGACCATTTATCGATTAGTAAATGCTTGCTTTTGTTTAAGTATTACTAGTTTAGAAAAATTAAAGTATATAAAAATACATATATACCTCTATAAAAGGACTGTTGATTAACCAGAGCTATTTAACTTTTAAAACTGTTAATTTTCGAGTACTATCACAGAGTTCAAGTACAATAAATGTTTGATACAGCATATAAATATCGTAAAACATATAAATATCTAAAGCATATAATTATCTAATAAATAACTCGGGGGAGGGGAAGGTTATGTATTTTCAAGGTATTATAAATATTTTCTTCAGAGATGCATACTTTCTTATGTGTATCAATTCACAGTGATATTTTTCGATTAAATTGGTGACTAATTTGAAAAAAGTATAATATTTTTAAAATACTTAATAATGATATTACTTTAAAAATTAAATTTAATTTCAGAAATTTTATACATTTTTTAATTTAACATTAATATTAAAGGCAATAAAATTGTATTGCTATTTAAAAATGTATAAATAATTAAGTAAAGGCTTTTAGAGATTTTATATTTCTTTTCATCAAATTTAAATTATCTAAGAATTTGTTTGGTTTTGGTTTGGTTTTGAAGCACTACTGTCTACTTTTTGCAACACGACGGCTAATGAGACCGGGACCTCCCACAATAAATACCTCCTCTAATTTTTATTTTAATATTACATCCATCTCTATTTATAAAAAGCAATGCTACTACAAATGTGTGTGTATATGATATATGTATATTTATTTGACTTGTCTATGTCTACAAACAGAAGAGCTGTGATTAGCATGAATAAAATATTAATACATGTTAAGTAAAATTGGATAAATATATAAATGATTTTACATACCTTTGGGTTTTAATTCGAACGTATTTCTGCTCCCATAAAATCCGGGTTTTTTCCCAAGAACGAAAACATTGACATCATGTCAATTTTGAAAGGTTGTCCAACTGTCCTTTGGTAAATCCAGGTAGAAGAAACATTTATAACAAATTGAGATAATTAAGCTATCGAGATCGATAAAATAAACCTTCAGGTTTAAATAAAAATAAATTTTGATGGCTAGAAAATTCCAAGAATATGCAAAAACAAAATCGGAAAATAGTGCGCCCTTAGAAGCAATAAGAAAATATTGGATAACGTGAATGATGAAGTCACAACCAATCACGGATAGTTTTGATGTCACGTGATTTTAGCTTAGCTTTAAAACTAATTTTTAAAATGATGGACTCAGTTTTTTACATGTTTGAGAACATTTTTGGAATTTTCGAGTCTGGAATTATCAGAAGAATACTAAATTATTCGAATCCCCCACATGTGCAAATTCCTCATTGTAAAGTACCATATGAGGTTTGTAAAAGAATGGTAAAAGAGATGGGGGAAAGACACGCAAAAAAGAGTGCAGTTCTGTAAAATTTTTCGGAAGACAATAATATTGCAAATGGTACGTGGGGGAGGGTTGAGAAAAGGATCATCACGTGGTAAAGCAATGTGCATGACTTTTGAAATGTGGTCAGCGTAAGTAGAGCAGGATTAAACCATTTTGGTACTCTCTATATTTTTTTTAATCGTGGATTCAATATAGAACAAAACAAAACAAAAAATGAAATAATGTGAAAAACTAAAACAAATCTTAAATTACTAGCATACAGCCCGTCATATGACGGGATCAGTACAATTTTTAATTTTCCAGAATTGTAAAGTACCCTATGACGCTGGTAAAAAAATGGTCTGTGTTTTAGCTGAGAATTATCTGGTACACGCTCAATAATTTGTTTATCTTCATACTCCTCTAAAATCTCCTGATACTGTTAATGCCGTTTTGAATCACGAGGAATTCATTTAGAAAGATAATTTAAAGTTTTCTTAGATAAGTCAAAATTATCGTTAAGTTCTTCCAAATTTTTTGAACACAGTAATGAA
The DNA here is from genome assembly GCA_032207245.1 of Pardosa pseudoannulata. Taxonomy (NCBI): domain Eukaryota; kingdom Metazoa; phylum Arthropoda; class Arachnida; order Araneae; family Lycosidae; genus Pardosa; species Pardosa pseudoannulata. The sequence continues at coordinate 78,140,203 of CM063499.1, read as the reverse complement.
TGGAAGTAAAGGAATGAAACTATCATTTCCACTACACCCTGGAAGTAAATAGAATTTGTTGTTAATACCGGTGATGAAATTTCCCTTGCAACAAAAAATAATCAATGATTAAATTTAAATTATCACAGTTGTACCTAATCTATTGTTTAAACCAAATATAAAAGAAAATTATTGACGTCATATCTAAGTTCAGTGATAAAACGGATAAAAATAATGCAGACGATATTTAAATAATTTAAAATAAGAAATGTATAATTGAGATTTTTAAAGGAATGACGTCATAATACTAGAAGAAGAAATTGCGTCTTTTACCTATTTATTATGTGACAAATTTATAAATTTAGTCGCATGCTCTTAACCAGTGAAATTAGGGCTTGAAATAATGACATTAAAGGACAGAAAAGGGGAGGGGGGAAAGGAGTGGATTTCGAACGTTGCTAACCCTAACTCATCAAGAATCCAATATGGATGCCTATATCCATTCCAGGTCCAACCGCTTTATAAATTCGAGGACAGACGGACAGATAACTTAGGCTATTATTATATAGGGGATGTAACCGTGTGAAATTATTTCTCACCGTTTACACAGTATTTTTATTGGAATTGCTCAACTTACCAGGCAATAAAAGAACTTAGGTGACTTGCAGTTATAAGGTAAAAAATACAGTAGAACCTCGATTATCCGAACCTCAATTAACCAAAATTCTCCATTAACAGAAGTCGGTTTCTTCTTTTTTTCCCTTTCTACTATAAAAAAAAAATTACATAGACTTTCACAAAATAATTCATATAACAGGAACAGGATACATAACCTAGAAGTGATAAAATGATCAACTCTACTTTAATTTGATTCTGAGGGTGCTACTCTATTACGGTCGACTTATGTCATTGATGACTTCTGCGTCAAATGATGTGAGAAAAAGGAAATTTATGGTACCAGATTCCCATTATATGGGACATAAGTCACCAGTCGACATAAGTCACTAGTGACATATGTCGATTGTAATATGGTATCAGCATAAATTTAAGGTAAGTTTTCAGCTATGCATTTTTCGCGTATCATTACCACATGTTCTAAACATAAATATTTATTGCATTTTATGCATGATGTCAGACAGGGAAATTTATGGTACCAGATTCCCATGTGTGGCTATTTATGAGGTCATTATGACGTAGAAGACACCGGTGACATATGTCGACTGTAATATGGTAGCAGCCTGAATTTAAGGTAACTTTTCAGCTATGCATTTCTCGCGCATCATTACCACATGTTCTAAACATAAATATTTATTGAATTTTATGCAGGAATATTGTGTTAATCTACATTTTTTATTTACCTGGCACTTAGAGGATCTATAGCTGTTATTCAGGTTTTTAGAAGCATTTGAGTATTATTCTTTTATAGTTGTTGGCCTGAGAGTTTATAGGTTCTTTTGCAAATCTTTTAATTCTTTATTTGCATCACTAAGTACAGTAGAAACTCGATTATCCGAACCTCGATTAACCAAAACTCTCGTTAACCGAAGTCGGTTTCTTCTTTTTTTTTCACTTTTTACTGTCATCCAAAATTTTCTCTTTATAAAATGCATTTTTAAAGTGTTCTTTTAACCCACATTCCTTTTGCATGCAAGCCGTCCTTTCCAAACTACGAATGCAGGTAAATATTTCGGCAGGTAAATATTAGAATTCCTTCTCGTAAGTACAGTTCTCGGTATGAGTGCACACTTTCCCGCTTTCAAACATCCCTGTTCTTAACAAAAAACACACCCCATTTCAAAATTTGGAAGGTCATACTGCCGAGACCCAGAACAATCGAATGTCATTGCAAAAATGATGACACTATATCTTAAACTAGATGATTATTGATGAATTCTCGATTATCCAAAAATTTCGATTATCCGAAGTAGGTTCAATCCCAATTCTTTCGGATAATCGAGGTTCTACTGTACATTAAAAAACTGTGAAGTCAAACATTATGGAACTTAACTTTATTAACGCTAAAGATTCACATCTTTACAAGACAAGAGCTCAGCATAGAATGCTTACGAGTACACACTTTTATCAATTTCGAAACCAACAGCGAGTGTACGTGAGTTTTTTTCGAAAAAACAAGGGAATATTTAGCGTTATTGGCAGTCAGAAAATAACTCTGATCATTTAAGTCAGCTGGAAAATATTGCTGGTTGGCTGGTATGGAGAGCTATGGTATACGTTTCACTACACGGCGGCTAATGTTTGACCTACTGTTTTTTAAAGCCGAGTCCAAAAGGTATGGTTTTCTCTACAATGACCTAAGTTTTAACAAAAAAAATTATTCCTGACAATTATTATACGTTTTTTCCTAAGTTCGAAAAACAAATAATAATTTTGTAAGTAGCTTTTTGCTTTATCTACTGGTCAAATATGTGATACCCTTTTAGTCGATTTCCTGTTTTCTCTACAATGACTTAAGTTTTAGTAAAATTTTTTATTGCTGAAAA
>CM063499.1:78117723-78122723 GCA_032207245.1 Pardosa pseudoannulata | reverse complement strand
GCCATTACTGCAACCAATCATCGTGAAGGCCGTCTTATTAGGCCGTCTTACACACACACACTCACATATATATATATATATATATATATATATATATATGTATATATATGAGTATGAATATGTATATATATATATATATATATATATATATATATATATATATATATATATATATATATATATATATATATATATATATATATATATATATGGGTGTGTAATAAGAGGAAACTTGTACATATTGGCCATTTTGTAAGTCTATAAGGTCTGATATTTTAAGTTTACCTTATACACACATGTGTGTGTATATATATATATATATATATATATATATATATATATATATATATATATATATATATATATATATATGTAGAACATTCCCATAATTTAAAAATACTGTCGTCATCACTGTAAAGCAATTATTAAAATATAGTAGCTGAGTTTATTGATGCAGACGTTCACTTAAAAAAACATTTTTTATTTAGAACTTAAGATGACACTAAACACACAAATCCCCGTAGGGAAAAATAATACAAAACACAGAATTATTTTGATGATATAAATTACATCGCGATCTTAAATAAAAAAAACCCACGAAATATGTGTGTCATCCCTTTTATTAACTGTTGTAAGGGGTATAGCTCTAGGAATGATATCATTCCGGTAAGCAGTCACGTCTTTTTAATTATTTCTACTTTATCCTAGAAGATATAGTACTTCTATAATGCGCAGGAAAAATGAATCAATTGGACTGCAATTCTAAATTCAAGGTGCCAGGAATGAGCTTACTCTGGCATTATTATGATAAATGTGTTTTAGAATTTGTTAATAGGAAAACTACATTTTCAATGAAAAACAGAAAACATTTGAGTTAGGATTTTATACGTCATTCGTCACTTCTGCATCATAATGATGTGATAGAGGAATATTTATTCTACTGAATTCCCATCTCTGGCGATTTCTGACGTTATTATGAAATGAAAGTCACCAGTGACATATGTCAACTGTAATATGGTAACATCCTTAATTTATAGATTAACAACATTAACTCCCCATCTCACCAAAGTTAACCCGCGATTAACCTATGGCGACAACCAATAGTGGGACACAATTTTCTGTTTAAACAGAGATTAATCATGGTTAGCCGTTAAACGACTTTGGTAAGACTGGCCCTAATGGCGAAGTAATTTTTTTATAAGTTTCTCAAATGAGAAAATTGATTCAGGATTTTTTACCATTACAAATTTAATTTGTGTTTTGTAGAACATCCATTTGCTGCAAGGTAACTAACCATTCTTGTACTATAAAAATTAGCAATATCAAATGGCTGATGATATTCTCATTACAAAAAGATACCGAAAAGTATTGCAGAAATATTATCAAATAAAAAAGTGGTTGATTTAGCAAGCATCTAGCAAAAAGTAAGACCTTTTTAATATACCTCTATTTTAGCATGATTAAAGATTTCTTTCGTTACGAAAATGCACACAATAGTTGCATATACTAATGTTTATATTTAATGAAATTTAAAGACTCGCATATAGACGGTCATATGACGGGATCAGTAAAAAACGTTATAGACCGTACGTTAGTTGCCAACTTTAATTTATCTTGTCATATGACATGGTAGGAGGTACAGTAGACGTTTTAATATTGACAGTGATTTTTTGGCGGTATATATGAATTATGTCCAATATTGAGTGAATCGATTGCAAACCGTGAGGTTATGTATAAAAAACAAATACACAAACGAACAAACTTCTTAATATATATATATATATGTATATATATATATATATATATATATATATATATATATATGTATATATATATATATATATATATATATATATATATATATGTAATCGTCCAGGGACCAACTGGCCCCGAACTTTACACTTAAAACTTCTTTTGAAATTGCCCCTATTATTTTCCTCAGCCCGGGCATGCTGGGCTGCCAAGTGTCCCGCTAACCGTCCGTTAGAAAGAAGCACATCATTTGTCGTGGCCGAACTTAACTTTTTATTTCATCCTATAAAAATTGCACAGAATCCAGAGACGTCTGAACCTGACGGTGTCAGAACGCTATCTCTCTAAGTAATTGTAATGCCAACCTTCTGCGAGAGACGGCTAAAACCCGTGTGTGGGAAAAATGCTGAGGCACGTGTTATTTGCTTATAGAAAGTAACCTTTGACTGGAGCCATCTGCAAAGTGTGGCGTCTCAGAGGAGCATTACTGCTGATCGTTACAAATTTTCCTGGGAGAGTTATTGCATCCTCATTATAAAATGCCAGCTATATCATTTTCTGTTTTGGGAATCATAGAAAGAATTTCGGGGTTCGGCTGAAGGAATGAAAACATCCTCGTTTAAATTGGATGGCTGGGAAATATGGTTAATATAAAGAGAAGAAATTAAGATCTAGAATAATGAATGGGGAAAAGGGATAATTTTGGAATAGGATTTAGGGCTTAGATATTGATATTATTACATATATATATATATATATATATATATATATATATATATATATATACATATATATATATATATATATAAATATATAGATACATATATATGCATATATATATATATATATATATACATATATATATATATATATATATATATATATATATATATATATATATATATATATATATATATATATATATATATATATATATATATATATACCTTAAACACTAGATATTTATTAGTCCGTAAAATAGACTCCTAGACGCATGAAAAGTTTTTAATACTGGTGATTAAATTCTCATTGCAACAAAAAATAATCTATGATTAAATCAAAAATTATCACATAAACTGCGAATGCAGTTTAGAATCATGTTAACTTCATTACGAAAGATAATTCAAAGTTTTCTCAGCTACGTTGAAAAATTCTTCTCAATCGTTTGCCACAAAAATTAATGGAAGTAAAGGAATGAAACCATCATTTGCACTACACTCTGGCGGTAGATTGAATTTGTTGTTAATACTGGTGATAAAATTTCATTGCAACAAAAAAATAATCGATGATTCAATTTAAAATTTCCACATAAGTACCTAATTTAATATTTAAGCCAAATATAAAAGAAAATTATTTACGTATATCTAAGTTCAGTGATGAAACGTATGAAAATAATGCAGACGATATTTAAATAATTTAAAATAAGAAAAGATTCAATGAGAGGGTTAAAGGAATAACGTCATAATGTTAGAAAAAGATGTTTTTTTTACCTACTTATAATGTGATAAATTGATCAATTTAATCGTCTGCTCTTAAAATGGGCCTTGATATAATGGCCTTAAACGCTCGAAAAGAGGGGAAAGGGTGGATTTTGAAAGTTTTAAAGTCGACGCTTTGAATTTTGCTAATTCTAACTCATCAAGATTCCAATGTGGATGTCTCTATCCATTCCAGGTCAAACCGCTTCATCATTTCGAAAACAGACGGACAGATAACTTAGGCTATTATTATATAGGGGATATTTTGCAACTTTTTCTAGTACAGGGTGAACCAATTTCTAAATTTTTCTTTATTTTATTGTTTGTTTTTATTTGTAAGAGTGTGTGAAGAAATGTATTTACTACTCGTTGTTAATATTTTTCAAACTCTTCATCAAGTATTTCTTTAGAAAATTTATGAAAGGTCAGAAGCAAAAAGAGGTCATTTTAATGTCACCGGACTTTGTATGGGTTTAACATTTTATGATTAAAAATTAATAATGTACAAAAAGAATTTATTCGTTTCTATAAAAACAGTTCCGTATCAAAACTTCAAAAGAATAAATGAAAATTAGTAAAAAGAGCGGTTAGAAATTACACTGTTACCTTAACAACGGAAATAAATGTAAGTCAACCGGGTAAAACTATCTCTGCTAATTTCAATTTTATTACCTTACGTTACAGTCTTTTTAATCTTTTAATTGTCTTCATCTCCTTAAACCTTTCCATTCTCCTTGGTTTCCTTGACGCTTGTCATAAGCCTGTTTCTTTTAATTTAATCCTCCTTCCTCAAGAGGCATCGCTTCGGTGTGTTTATATATTTTTTTAAACAGAGGTTTAAACGGAGCAGAGAATATGGGGAAAGTAGTCGCTTCTTTCTTTCTTCTAACTCGGGGATTGTCATATAGACTGTTTTTATTTCTGCTTTTGTTTTTTGCTAAACTCCTTCCTCATGATTCGGGATTTAATTAATTAATTCTGTGAAACACTTTTTCGGTTGGCTAGCGATGTGTTTTTTTAATTAAGCAGAGCGATTGTTATGTAAGTTCTTTTGTTCGATAATTTCCTTAATTAAGAAAAGTGTAATTTGCATATTATGTTTTTCTACAGTAATTTAACACTGTGAGAGCTGTAAATACCGAGAGAGGATGTATGGGATGAAAAGGAAAGTGCAACTATGACAACTGTGTTGTGTTGCTGATTTGAAAAACTTGTAACTTTGTTTGACCTTGAAGATGTAAATACATGGGATGAATACGTGGGATGAAGAGTGACACTAAAGTTGTGACCAAAATGTTGTTCTGATGATTTGAAACCTGTGTAAATGCAATTGTGTTTCATCAAGAAAATACATGAAAAGTCAGTGGATAATAGTCCACGCAAATACGGGGACTGATACCTGGAATCAAAATAACATTGTAAATGGGACCAAGGTGTCATGTTGCTGATTTTAAGATCCTGCAAATGTAATTGAGTCTCACTTTGGGAATGTAAATACATTGGTTGAAAAGCAAAATTACAAATGTGACTACGGTGTCATGTTGCTGATTTAAAGATCCTGCAAGTGTAATTGTGCCTCACTTTGGGAATGTTAAACAATGGATGGATACATTGGGTGAAAAGCAAAACTGCAAATGTGACCACGGTATCATGTTGCTGATTTGAAGATTCTAAGTGTAATTGTGGCTCATTCTAGGAATGTAAGTACGTTGGATGGATACATTGAGTGAAAAGCAAAACTGCAAATATGACTACGGTGTCATGCTGCTG
>CM063499.1:78102723-78105223 GCA_032207245.1 Pardosa pseudoannulata | reverse complement strand
TTCAAATACTTATTTCGTGAACGTATTGCGACTAGTTTCTCCGGGATGACTGTACGTATGTATATGTACATACATAGTACTTAAAATGAGATTCATTTCAAATATTCATCTTGTGCGCACATGATGATTAGTTTCGTCGGGACATTTGTACGTACTTCTATATGTATCTCGTATGAACGTACATAATACTCAAAATAAGATTAATTTTACATATTCATCTTGTGAGCACATGATTATTAGTTTCGTCGGGACATTTGTACGTACGTCTACATGTATCTCGTCCGGAAGTACATAGTACTCAAAATAAAATCTCATTTCACATATTCATCTCGTGAACACATGATGACTAGTTTCGTCGAGACATTTGTACTACGTCTATATGTATCTCGTATGGACGTACATAATACTCAAAATAAGATTCATTTCAAATATTTTTCTCGTAAACACATGATGACTAGTTTCGTTGGGACATTTGTACGTACGTATATGTATCTCGTATGAACGTAACATACTCAAAATAAGATAAAATAAGATTCATTTCAAATATTCATCTCGTGAGCACATGATGACTAGTTTCGTCGGGACATTTGTACGTACGTCTATATGTATCTCGTATGAACGTACATAATACTCAAAATAAGATTCATTTCAAATATTCATCTCGTGAGCACATGATGACTAGTTTCGTCGGGACATTTGTACGTACGTCTATATGTATCTCGTATGAACGTACACAATACTCAAAATGAGATAAAATAAGATTCATTTCAAATATTCATCTTGTGAGCACATGATGACTAGTTTCGTCGGGACATTTGTACGTACGTCTATATGTATCTCGTATGAACGTACATAATACTCAAAATAAGATTCATTTCAAATATTCATCTCGTGAGCACATGATGACTAGTTTCGTCGGGACATTTGTACGTACGTCTATATGTATCTCGTATGAACGTACATAATATTCAAAATAAGATTCATTTCAAATATTCGTCCCTTAGCACTAGTCCCTTTGACTAGTTTTGTCGGTATATCTGTGCATACTGACAAAATTTTAAAACTGCTGCTTTTCTGACCAACTGTAATTCCACTGTGCATAATCTATGCAGAAATACTTCTAACTATTTGTTTGTATCATGCTTTGCCAGAAACATTTAACTGAATAAGGATTTACCCTTTACACTGAGAGCTGTTTCGCAGCTAAACTACCTGAAAAAACTTACGCGCAAAACGACCGCTACCGTTACAATTACTCTGCGATATGTACCGGCACACAATGTATTAAGAGCTGATAAGTTATTGGTTTGGTTTGGAGTGCTACGTTCTACTTTTTGCAACACGAGGGCTAATGAGACCGGGACCTACTGCTTAAAGCCGATTGCGAACGGCTACGAACATCCATGCCACTAGATTCGAACTCACGAACTTCGGTCGAGGGTCAGCAGCAACAATAACCATCGTTCGGCAATCGGGATTATTTAAAACTAGTTTAATGAATTTATGTTTAGTAAATATAAACTGTAAATAACGGCTAGGCTAATTCGTATATATTTTCTTTAATATATCATTACATTCTTTATGTGATGTTCACGTTCTCGGGGTACCCAAGTGATCTTTTCATACGTTCTTTGGTAGTCACGATTAACTCTGTGCTATTTGCTCCTTGGTTGGACCACATTAAAATCGGACATTCTCTCGTTGGTCAGTGGTGGCTTGGTACTTTTAATGTCACTTCCACTACATTATACTCTGTGTAAACTCAATAGGCACTTCAAGGTCACTGATTTTTCCCCGATGACCAACTGTAACTATGGTAACGACAGTTGGAGAATGGTTTTACTCTTTTTTCCCACTGTGTTAAGGGGTGTCATGCATCGTGTGGGCTCTCCGTGCATGATGAAAGTATGTTTATTTAGACTACACTTTGAAGAATACTTAATACTTTACACAAAATTTTATGAGTAATTTCAGACCAGTTTCTAAGTTCATAAATTTAAGATATAATCCCATTTCATAAAATTACAATTTAAAATTGTATGTTATATTCTAATCCGTAAGATTTAAAAAATTCTACTGAAAAAGTAAATCTAATTTTTTTTCCACACACAGTTGCATTATTTACAAAAATTATCATTAAGATGATTGAATATTTCGCTAGTTTTAATGAGTAATTAGTTATAATTTCTCACTATTTTTCTTTATATTTGTATGATTCTTTTAATCTAAATATCAAAAGTATTTCTTAATAATTAATTTATTTAAGAGAATGTAGTTCTGAAATTCCTTAAATTTAAGTTGTATGTTAATAAGTATATTATGAAGTTATGTGGACCATAGTAAAGTTTCTATTCCAAAATTGTACTGTATTAATTATTTTATGATTTTACAAGAATTGAAAGAGGTCTTAATGCAATAACAATATTTTGTATAATTTTATTATGTATTTATGGTCTGTTGACACATTTTTAGAAAGTGAAAATTTCTTTAGAAGGTAGAG
>CM063499.1:78095223-78097723 GCA_032207245.1 Pardosa pseudoannulata | reverse complement strand
TACACAATACTCAAAATAAGATAAATAATAAGATCAAATATTCATTTGAGCACATGATATTATTTTAATTTGTAACATTTCTAATGTATAAATTAATTACTCAAAATAAAATCATTAAAAAATATTTTTTTAAACATGATTATTATTTTCGAACATTTTGTAAATTTTACGTATATATATTATTTTATACGTAAAATAATAAAAAATAAGATTCATTTCAAATATTCATCTTGTGAGCACATGATGACTAGTTTCGTCGAGACATTTGTACTACGTCTATATGTATCTCGTATGGACGTACATAATACTCAAAATAAGATTCATTTCAAATATTTTTCTCGTAAACACATGATGACTAGTTTCGTTGGGACATTTGTACGTACGTCTATATGTATCTCGTATGAACGTACACAATACTCAAAATGAGATTCATTTCAAATATTCATCTTGTGAGCACATGATGACTAGTTTCGTCGAGACATTTGTACTACGTCTATATGTATCTCGTATGGACGTACATAATACTCAAAATAAGATTCATTTCAAATATTTTTCTCGTAAACACATGATGACTAGTTTCGTTGGGACATTTGTACGTACGTCTATATGTATCTCGTATGACGTACAATACTCAAAATAATTAAAATAAGATTCATTTCAAATATTCATCTCGTGAGCACATGATGACTAGTTTCGTCGGGACATTTGTACGTACGTCTATAGGTATCTCGTATGGACGTACATAATACTCAAAATAAGATTCATTTCAAATATTTTTCTCGTAAACACATGATGACTAGTTTCGTTGGGACATTTGTACGTACGTCTATATGTATCTCGTATGAACGTACACAATACTCAAAATAAGATTCATTTCAAATATTCATCTTGTGAGCACATGATGACTAGTTTCGTCGGGACATTTGTACGTACGTCTATATGTATCTCGTATGAACGTACATAATATTCAAAATAAGATTCATTTCAAATATTCGTCCCTTAGCACTAGTCCCTTTGACTAGTTTTGTCGGTATATCTGTGCATACTGACAAAATTTTAAAACTGCTGCTTTTCTGACCAACTGTAATTCCACTGTGCATAATCTATGCCAAGAATACTTCTAACTAGGTGTTGGGGGTATCATGCTTTGCCAGAACATTCTTAACTGAATAAGGATTTACCCTTTACACGGAGAGCTGTTTCACCGCGAAACTACCTGAGAAAACTTACGCGCAAAATGCCCGCTACCGTTACAGTTATGCTGCGAAATGTACCAGCACACAATGTGTTAAGAGCTGATAAGCTATTGGTTTGGTTTGGTTTGGAGTGCTATGGTCTACTTTTTGCAACACGAGGACTAATGAGAACGGGGCCTACTGCTTAAAGCCGATTCCGAACGGCTACGAACATCCATGCCACTATGGGATTCGAACTCACGAACTTCGGTACCGAGGGTCAGCAGCCTAAACAATCGACCATCGTTCGGCAATCTGGGATTATATAAAACTAGTTTAATGAATTTATGTTTAGTAAATATAAACTGTAAATAACGGCTAGGCTAATTCGTATATATTTTCTTTAATATAGGTGCATACCCCCAGGGGCAGACCTTCTTTAGGTGTGTAGGGTGTTCACGATCTCGGGGTACCTGAGTGATCTTTTCCTAGCGTTCTTCCTGGTAGTCACGAGTTTACCTCTGTACTATTTGCTCCTTACCGGGTTGGACCACATTAAAATCGGACCATGACGGGCCTCTCGTTGGTCAGTGGTGGCTTGGTAGCCATTTATGGGTCACTGTGGCGGCACGGTCATCATTAGTTGCTGCTGTATGCCTTCGGATGGGTCAGCGTAAAACACACTTAATAAAGGAGTGAAAATTAATTTTACTTCTGAAGCTCATTTTACCTAGAACAAGAAAAGATATTACATTTCTAAAATTTGTAATTTGTAACTGTTTTTGTAATTTGTAAAATAATGTGCGTCTATAGCCTTTTGTTTTACTGTGAGATTCGAACCCACGAACTCCGGTACCGAAGGGCAGCACCCTAACCAATCGGTCATCATTCGGCACAGTATATATTATATATATATATATACAATATATATACAAAACATATTTAACATGTATTGTAGACATATTTTAAAGAATAATATATATGGTGGAAATTATCAACGTGCGAAGCCATATATATATATATATATATAAAAGACATCTCTCAACAACCATCCCCAAAATCACTCTTTATGCTCCGTTACAGTTCCGAATGCGAATCAGGATTGTAAAGATCATTCTTATTACACTCCAAAAGAGGCCCAAGATTATCTCCTTAAAAACGAAATCTCACTTCGAAGCATCTGAATCCATTTGGCGGCATTAAAATTCCATTACATCTGCGGAGAGGCCTTCAGAGTCATTATATATCTTTTTCTTTGAATTATATATATGTTTGTATATGTGAAAGGCTTTTTATAGAAGAGTCTCGGTGATAGATATCTGTTC
>CM063499.1:78072723-78090223 GCA_032207245.1 Pardosa pseudoannulata | reverse complement strand
ATTAGATAAAAGCTTAAGGATGGAGATTAAAAAAGATTTCAGAGTTTGCAAAATAGTTTTTCTATTAGAGTTACAGATTATTGGAAAGGCAGAATAGAATATGTGTACAATAGAATTGGAATAAGTAATCCTTAAATATATTCTCTATAAAGTAAAATAAAATTTTTTTATCTATAAAACGAAGGAAAGATTACATCTAAAAAGGAAATGAAACTGAATCAATCAAATACCCGAGAACAAGGAAGGGGAAAGAAAACACATGTTTGTTGCCAAACTGGCTAAGAAAACCCTTTATTTTGTAGTTTAAGCTCCGTTAGATGAGAATAACCGGAATTGAAAAGTAATTGTAGCTAACGTTTTTTGAGGAGATATGCTTACAAAGAATTTTGAATTAAAAATCAAATAAAAACTTGTAGATGCAGATTAAACAAAATTTCCGAGTTTGTAAAATATTTTTTCTAGCGGCATTACAGATTATTTGAAAGGCAGAATAGAATATGTGTACAATAGAATTTGAATAATGAAGCCTTAAATATATTACTATAAAGTAAAGCAAAATTTCTTTATCTATAAAACGAAGGAAAGATTACATCGAAAAAGGAAATGAAACTGAATCAATAAAAGATGTGAGAACAAGGAACGGAAAAGAAAACACATGTTTGTTGCCAAACTGGCTAAGAAATTCTTCATTTAGTATTTTAAGCTCCGTAAGATCGGAATAACCGGAATTGAAAAGGAACTGTCTGGAAATGTGTGCGAGCAAATTGCTTACAACGAATCTTGGATAAAAAATTAGATAGAAGCTTGTGTGTGCAGATTAAATAAGATTTCAGAGTTTGTAAAATAGTTTTTCTAGCGAAATTACAGATTATTGGGAAGGCAGAATAGAATTGAACTAATGAAACCTTAAATATATTCTCTGTAAAGTAAACCAAAATTTCTTCATCTATAAAACGAAGGAATGATTACATCGAAAAAGGAAATGAAACTGAATCAATAAAAGATCCGAGAACAAAGAAGAGAAAAGAAAATACATGTCTGTTGCCAAAGTAGGAAAGAAAAATCTTCATTTTGATTTTAAGGTGTGCAAGATGGGAATAACCAGAATTAAAAAGGAATTGCTGCTAATGTTTTATGAGCAGTTATATTTACAAAGACTCTTGAATTAAAAATTAAATAAAAAAATGTGGATGAATATTAAACAAGATTTCAGAGTATATAAATATTTTTTCTTTGCTGAAGTTTCAGATCATTGGGAAGGCAGAATAAAATATGCGTACAATAGAATCAGAATAATGAAATCTTAAATATATTCCTTGTAGACTGAAACAAAAGTTTTTATCTATAAAACGAAGGAAAGATTACATAGGAAAAGGAAATGAAACTGAATCAATAAAAGATCTGAGAACAAGGAAAGGAAAAGAAAACATATGTCTGTTGCCAAACTAGGAAAGAAAAATGTTTATTTTGATTTTAAGGTGTGCAAGATGGGAATAACCAGAATTAAAAAAGAATTGCTGCTAATGTTTTATGAGCAGTTACATTTACAATAGAATTGTAATATTGGAACTTTAAATATATTCTTTGTAGACTAATACAAAAATTTTTATCTATAAAATGAAGGAATGATTACAACGAAAAAAGAATTGAAACTGAATCTATAAAAGATCTGAGAACAAGGAAGGGGAAAGAAAACACATGTTTGTTGCCAAACTGGCTAAGAAAACCCTTTATTTTGTAGTTTAAGCTCCGTTAGATGAGAATAACCGGAATTGAAAAGTAATTGTAGCTAACGTTTTTTGAGGAGATATGCTTACAAAGAATTTTGAATTAAAAATCAAATAAAAACTTGTAGATGCAGATTAAACAAAATTTCCGAGTTTGTAAAATATTTTTTCTAGCGGCATTACAGATTATTTGAAAGGCAGAATAGAATATGTGTACAATAGAATTTGAATAATGAAACCATAAATATATTCTTTGTAAAGTAAACCAAAATTTCTTTATCTATAAAACGAAAGTACGAATACGTTGAAAAAGGAAATGAATCTGAATCAATAAAAGATCTGAGAACAAGAAGGGAAGAGAAAACATATGTCTGTTGCCAAACTGGCTAAGAAAATCTTCATTTAGTATTTTAAGCTCCGTAAGATTGGAATAACCGGAATTGAAAAGTAACTGTCTCGAAATGTTTGCGAGCACATATTCTTACAAAGAATCTTGGATTAAAAATTAGATAAAAGCTTGTGTGGGCAGATTAAGAAAGATTTCAGAGTTTGTAAAATAGTTTCTCTAGCAGAATTACAGATTATTGGGAAGGCAGAATAGAATTGGAATAGTTAAACCTTAAATATATTCTCTGTAAAGTAAACCAAAATTTCTTTATCTATAAAACAAAGGAAACATTACATCGAAAAGGAAATAAACTAAATCAATAAAAGACCTGAGAAGAAGGAAAGGAAAAGAGAACATGTGATTTGCCAAACTGGCTAAGAAAAATCTTTATTTTGTAGTTTAAGCTCCGGTAGATGAGAATAACCGGAGTTGAAAAGGAATTGTCTCTTACGTTTTCTGAGCAGATATGCTTACAAAGAATCTTGGATTAAAAATTAGATGAAAGCTTGTGGATGCACATTAAACAAGATTTAAGAGATTGTAAAATAGATTTTTGTGGAAATTGCAAATCATTGGGAAGTCATATTAGAATATATGTACAATAGAATTGGAATAATAGAAACTTAAATATATTCTTTGAAGACTGAGACAGAAATTTTATCTATAAAACGAAGGATAGATTACATCGAAAAAGGAAATGAAACTGAATCAAAAAGGAAAGGAAAAGAAAACACATGTTTGTTGCCAAACTGACTAAGAAAAATCTTTATTTTGTAGTTTAAGCTCCGTTAGATGAGAATAACCGGAATTGAAAAGGAATTGTCTCTAAAGTTTTGGAAGGAGATATACTTACAAAGAATCTTGGATTAAAAATTAGATAAAAGCTTGTGGATGCAGATAAAAAATATTTCATAGTTTGTAAAATTCTTTTCTAGCGGAATTATAGATTATTGCGAAGGCAGAATATATTATGTGTACAATATAATCGGAATATTGGAACCTTAAATATATTTTTTGAAGACTGAAACAAAAATTTTTATCTATAAAACGATGGAAAGATTACATCGAAAAAGGAAATGAAACTGAATCAATAAAAGATCTGAGAAGAAGGAAAGGAAAAGAAAACACATGTCTGTTGCCAAAATGGCAAAGAAAAATCTTTATTTTGCATTTAAGCTGCATTAGATGAGAATAACCGGAATTGAAAAGGAATAGTCTATAATGGTTTGCGAGGAAATATTGTTACAAATAATCTTGAATTAAAAATTAGATAAAAGCTTATGGATACCGATTAAACAAGATTTTAGAGTTTGTAAAATATTTTTTCTATCGGAATTACAGATTATTGGGAAGGAAGAATAGAATATGTGTACACTAGAATTGGAATAACGAAATCTTAAATATATTCTCTGTAAAGTAAACCAAAATTTCTTTATCTGTAAAACGAAGGAAAGATTACATCGAAAAAGGAAATGAATCTGAATCAATAAAAGATGGGAGAACAGGGAAGGGAAAAGAAAACACATGTCTGTTGCCCAACTGGCTAAGAAAAATCTTTATTTTTTAGTTTAAGCTCCGTTAGATGAGAATAACCGGAATTGAAAAGGAATTGCCTTTAAAGTTTTGAGAGGAGATATGCTTACAAAGAATCTTGCATTAAAAATTAGATAAAAGCTTGTGGATGCAGATAAAAAATATTTCATAGTTTGTAAAATTCTTTTCTAGCGGAATTATAGATTATTGCGAAGGCAGAATATATTATGTGTACAATAGAATTGGAGCCGAACGATGGCCGAATGGTTAGGGTGCTGGCCTTCGGAACCGGAAGTTCGTGGATTCGAATCCCACTATGACATGGATGTTCGTAGCAGTTCGGAATCGGCTTTAAGCAGTAGGTCCCGGTCTCATTAGCCCTCGTGTTGCAAAAAGTAGACCGTAGCGCTCCAAAAAACAAAAAACAAAAAAAAAAAAAAAAAAACCAATAGAATTGGAATATTGGAACCTTAAATATATTCTTTGAAGGCTGAAACAAAAATTTTATCTATAAAACGAAGGAAAGATTAAGGAAAAGGAAATGAAACTGAATCAATAAAAGATCTGAGAACAAGGAAAGGAAAAGAAAACATATGTCTGTTGCCAAACTGCCTGAGAAAAATCTTTATTTTGTAGTTTAAGCTCCTTAAGATGAGAATAACCGGAATTGAAAAGGAATTGTCTCTAAAGTTTTGGAAGGAGATATACTTGCTGACAAAGAATCTTGGATTAAAAATTAGATAAAAGCTTGTGAATGCAGATTAAAAAGATTTCAGAGTTTGTAAAATTGTTTTTCTAGCGAGATTACATATTATTAGGAAGGCAGAATAGAATTGGAGTAATAGAACCTTAAATATATTCTTTGTAGACTAATACAAAAATTTTTATCTATAAAATGAAGGATAGATGACATCGAAATAGGAAATGAAACTGAATAAATAAAAAACCTGAGAACGAGGAAAGGAAAAGAAAACACATGTTTGTTGCCAAACTGGCTAAGAAAAATCTTTATTTTGTAATTTAAGCACCGGTAGATGAGAATAACCGGAGTTGAAAAAGAATTGTCCCTAAAGTTTTTCAGGCAGATATGTTTACATAGAATCCTGGATTAAAAATTAAATAAAAACTGATGGATGCAGATTGAACAGGATTTCAGAGTTTGTAAAATCGTTTTTCTTGCGGAAATTGCAGATCATTGGGAAGACATAATAGAATAAGTGTACATAGGATTGGAATAATGAAACCTTAAATATATTTACTATATACTGAAGCAAATTTTTTTATCTATATAAGGAAGGAAATGAAATTGAACCAATAAAAGATACAAGAACAAGAAAAGAGAAGAAAACAAATATATCTGTTGCCAAACTGGTTAAGAAAATTCTTTATTTTGTAGTCTAAGTTCCGTTAGATGAGAATACCAGAATTGAAAAGGAATTGTGTCTAAAGTTTTGCGAGAAAATATTCTTACAAATAATCTTGAATTAAAAATTAAATATAAAAACTTATGGATACAGATGATAAAAGATTTTAGAGTTTGTAAAATATTTTTTTCTAGAGGAATTACAGATCATTGGAAAGGCAGAATAGAACATGAGTACAATAGAATTGGAATAATGAAACCTTATATATATTCTTTGTAAAATAAAAAAATATTTTTTATAAAACCAAGGAAAGATTAAATAAGAGTCTGTAAAACATTTTTTTTCCTTGCTGAAGTTGCAGATCATTAGGAAGGCGGAATTGAATATGTGTTCAATAGAATTGGAATAATGGAAACTTAAATATATTCTCTGTAGACTGAAGCAAAATTTTTTATCTATAAAACGAAGGATAGATTTCATCAAAAAAAGAAATGAAACTGAATAAAAAAAAGATCTGAGAACAAGTAAAGGAAAAGAAAACACATGTTTGTTGCCAAACTGACTAAGAAAAATCTTTATTTTGTAGTTTAAGCTCCGTTAGATGAGAATAACCGGAATTGAAAAGGAATTGCCTCTAAAGTTTTGAGAGGAGATATGCTTACAAAGAATCTTGCATTAAAAATTAGATAAAAGCTTGTGGATGCAGATAAAAAATATTTCATAGTTTGTAATTTTCTTTTCTAGCGGAATTATAGATTATTGGGAAGGCAGAATAGATTATGTGTACAATAGAATTGTAATATTGGAACTTTAAATATATTCTTTGTAAAGTAAAAAAATATTTTTTATAAAACCAAGGAAACATTAAATAAGAGTCTGTAAAACATTTTTTCCTTCTGAAGTTGCAGATCATTAGGAAGGCAGAATATATTATGTGTACAATATAATCGGAATATTGGAACCTTAAATATATTTTTTGAAGACTGAAACAAAAATTTTTATGTATAAAACGAAGGATAGATTACATCGAAAAAGGAAATGAAACTGAATCAATAAATATTTGAGAACGAGGAAAGGAAAAAAAACACATGTATGTTGCCAAACTGACTAAGAAAAATCTTTTTTTTGTAATTTAAGCACCGGTAGATGAGAATAACCGGAATTGAAAAGGAATTGTCTCTAAAGTTTTGGAAGGAGATATACTTACAAGATAAAAAGAGTAAAAATTATTTTTGTAAAATTGCAGATCATTGGAAGCATATTATGTGTACAATATAATCGGAATATTGGAACCTTAAATATATTTTTTGAAGACTGAAACAAAAATTTTTATGTATAAAACGAAGGATAGATTACATCGAAAAAGGAAATGAAACTGAATCAAAAAGGAAAGGAAAAGAAAACACATGTTTGTTGCCAAACTGACTAAGAAAAATCTTTATTTTGTAGTTTAAGCTCCGTTAGATGAGAATAACCGGAATTGAAAAGGAATTGCCTCTAAAGTTTTGAGAGGAGATATGCTTACAAAGAATCTTGCATTAAAAATTAGATAAAAGCTTGTGGATGCAGATAAAAAATATTTCATAGTTTGTAATTTTCTTTTCTAGCGGAATTATAGATTATTGGGAAGGCAGAATAGATTATGTGTACAATAGAATTGTAATATTGGAACTTAAATATAAAATGAAAAAATGAGGATAGAAATTTGGAAAATGTGATAATAAAGGAAAGAAACACAATGAGTTGGGAAATCTTTATTGTAGTTAATCTCCTAATGAGAAAACGGAATTGAAATTTCTCTAAGATTTTCAGATATAAACAAAGAATCTGAATTAAAAAGAAAAAAGCTTTGATAAAAAGATTTCTAGTTTGTAAAATTCTTTTTAGCAAAAATTTATTGGGAAGGCAGAATAGATTATGTGTACAATAGAATTGTAATATTGGAACTTTAAATATATTCTTTGTAGACTAATACAAAAATTTTTATCTATAAAATGAAGGATAGATGACATCGAAATAGGAAATGAAACTGAATAAATAAAAAACCTGAGAACGAGGAAAGGAAAAGAAAACACATGTTTGTTGCCAAACTGGCTAAGAAAAATCTTTATTTTGTAATTTAAGCACCGGTAGATGAGAATAACCGGAGTTGAAAAAGAATTGTCCCTAAAGTTTTGCGAGGAGCAAAACATATATTTTGCAAAACATATATTCGACTCCAAACACCCATCGTTCTAGAAATTTCTTTCAGACCATATTCAGTTTATTTTGTCTTTTCTCCTTAACAGATCAATGAAAAAAATAACCTTCCCGGAAATTTTTGCAGAATGTCAGGAATCAAAATAGAAACTGACTCTCAATCGATAAGGAGGACGAAGATTCTTTCGAAACCGTCTTTAAAAATTCGAGCAATCTATTCAGGGTTATAACGAAGGCCCAGAATTTTTATCCTTTCAGAATTAGAACAGTCTATAAAAAGGCTTTAAAGAACTTTTGAATTAAATTTCTTTTCGGTAGATAAAATTTCTCAATAAGCAGATGAATAAGATATTCCGATTTAGAAATTATTGTAGAAGAATATATTTTAAACCTAAATTGGTTTTGTGTGTCCGTAACTTGTACATCCCCTATATAATAATAGCCTAAGTTATCTGCCCACCTGTCCTCGAATTTATGAAGTAGTTGGATCTGGAATGGATAGAGGCATCCATATTGGATTCTTGTTGAGTTAGGGTTAGCAAAATTCAAAGCGAGTAAAGTTTATCTTCTTCTAAACTATCTATCCGATTCTAAAATAAATTGGTATAAATATGCTTCGTATCACAAAAATACTGTCTCTTTAAAACGTTCGAAATCCACCCCTTCCCGCTTTTCGAGCTTTTAATGCCATTATTTCAAGCCCTATTTTCCCCGATTAAGAGCAGGCGATAAAATTTATACATTTGTCCCATAATAGACAGGTAAAAATAACATTTTTTGACATTATGACGTCATTCCTTTAACCGTCTCATTTAATCATTTCTTATTTGAAAATTATTTAAATATCGTCTGCATTATTTTCATAAGTTTTATCACTGAACGTAGAACTGAGATATGACGTGACTGAACTGAGATATTAGGAAATTAAATTATTTTTTTTATATTTGGCTTTTTATATTTGGCGTAAATTATTTTTTTTTATATTTGGCTTAAATAATAGGTTAGGTACATATGTGATCATTTTAAAATTAATCATCTATTATTTTTTGTTGTAATGAAAACTGTATTAACAACAAATTCTATCAACATCCAGGGTGTAAAAAACATTCTAAATCCACCTCTTCCCCCCTTTTCGAGCTTTTAATGCCCTTGTTGCATGCCCTATATTCCCCGGTTAAGAGTAGGCGATTAAATTTTTCAATTTATTGCATAATTAATAGGTTAAAATAATTTTTTTTCTTGCATTACGATGTCATTCCTTTATCCATCTCATTGAATCATTTCTTATTTTAAATTATTTGAATATTATCTGCATTATTAATAATTTTCTTTTATATTTGGTTTAAATAATAGATTAGGCACATGTTTGATTATTTTAAATTAAATCATCGTTTTTGTTGCAAGATAATTGTCAGCCAAGAAACAAACCATATTTTTACCTGCCTCATAAGGTACTTTACAATTTTGGAAAATTAAAAATTTTACGGATCCCGTCATATTACAGGCTATATCAGTGGTCGGCAAACTTATTAACCAAAGAGCCAAATATAAACATTACAATAATTTAAAATAAAATTGGGAGCCAAATCTGCTTCTTTAGTAAACTTTTATTAAACTAAATAAGTAGTACACTAAGTAAAACTAATGCTTTTGTTACCTTTCTATCACACCGGAGTACGCTGAAAATATACGAACAATTTCAGCCGGTAGCTTGTACATGTTTTGTGTTTACGTTTACGAAAACTAATAAAATTAAACTCGATGTTCGTTACGTATTTTACAACAATATAAAATTTTAATTACCTACCTTTCAACTTAAACAAAAATTATACATGTTCTCGATTTATAGAAGAATTTTAATTTATGAAAATAAGCTGTAATTTTTTTCTCACCAAGTTTTTTTAAAAATGAAAATATTATTGTGCCTTCCGTGGATATTTGTGCCAGAGCCACACTTAAGGAGCCATAGAGCCACATGTGGGTCTGGGGTAGCACTTTGCCGACCACTGGGCTATATGATAGTTTAACAATATTTTCTTTACAAATCTGGATCCTTTCGGACATTTGAAGTGCAGTACAATACCTACAAAATTAAAAACTTATTATGTATCAAAAGGGAAATAAGATTATAGCAAAACTCAAAATTCTGTTCAGCTCTAGTATCTTTCTTCTACAATGGATTCCGTCCCATGTAAATTAAAAATATAATGATATTGCGAGTTAAACTGTAATTATGGTACCAGCAGATATACCACTGCCGTTCAATTTTAACTTTCAAACACGTATAATCAGCTACTTCTATACTCTAAATTACGGTACCAGCAGATACACCGCTGGTGTTAAATTTTACCTTTTAAACACGTGTAACCAATGGCTTTTATACCCGAAATTACTGTACCACAGATACCCTGCGTGTGTTAAATTTTACCTTTTAAACACGTATAAGCAGCGTCTTCTATACTGGAAATTACGGTACAAGCAGATACAGCGGTGACATTAAATTTTAATTTTCAAACGCGTACCAATAGCGGCTTATATGCTAAAAATTACAGTACAAGCAAATACACATCTGACGTTAATTTTATGTTTTAAACTCATACAAACAGCAGTTCAAATGCTAGAAATTACGGTACCAGCAAATACAATAGTGACGTTAAATTTTCATTTTCAAACTCGTAAAAGCCGCGGATATATGCTAGAAATTAAGGTACCAGCAGATACACATCTGAAGTTAAATTTTAAGTTTTAAACTCGTACAAGCAGCAGCTCATATGCTAGAAATTACAGTACCAGCAAATACACTGGTGACATTAAAGTTTAATTTTAAAACTCCTACAAGCAGCGGCTTATATGCCAAAAATTAAGCTACCGTAGATACAGCGGTGACATTAAATTTTAATTTTCAAACGCGTACCAATAGCGGCTTATATGCTAAAAATTACGATACCAGAAGATACCCCGGTGACGTTAAACTTTAATTTTCAAACCCGTACAAGCAGTGGTTTATTTGCTAGAAATTACGGTACCAGCAAATACAATAGTGACGTTAAATTTTCATTTTCAAACTCGTACGAGCAGCGGCTTATATGCTAGAAATTACGGTACCAGCAGATACACCTGTGACGTTAATTTTAATTTTCAAACTCGTACGAGCAGCGGCTTATATGCTAGAAATTACGCTACCAACAGATACAACGGTGACTTTAAATTTCCATTTTCAAACTCGTAAAAGCAGCAACTTATATGCTAAAAATTATGGTACCAGCATATACACCGCTGATGTTAAATTTTAATTTTCAATCTCGTACAAGCAGCGGCTTATACATTCAAAATTACGCAATATGCAGCTACACCTCTGACATTATAACTATTAAACATGTATAAGTTGCGGCTTAATAACCCTAAATCACGGTATAAGATGATATAAACTGTGTTAAAGTTTTACTTTTAAACATGTATATCGGAACGTATGTGTATCGGAATTTACTGTACTATGTTCATCTATAGTACACACGCATGTATTTAAATTTGAAAATATTTCTTGGGTAATGGAGAATTCTTAAAAGTTTCTTTTATCAAGAAAATTAATTGTTTAAAGGTTATTATACTTTAGCTGAAGCATGTATAAATAGTGGTATGTATATCGGAATTTACGGTACTATGTTCATCCAAAGTACACACTCATGTATTTAATTTTGAAAATATTTCTTGGGTGCTGGAGAATTCTTAAAAGTTTCTTTTATCAAGAAAATTAATTGTTTAAAGGTTATTATAATTTAGCTGAAACATGTATAAGCAGTGATATGTATATCGGAATTTACGGTACTATGTTCATCCATGGTACACACACACGTATTTAGTTTTGAAAATATTTCTTGGGTGCTGGAGAATTCTTAAAAGTTTCTTTTATCAAGAAAATTAATTGTTTAAAGGTTATTATACTTTAGCTGAAGCATGTATAAATAGTGGTATGTATATCGGAATTTACGGTACTATGTTCATCCAAAGTACACACTCATGTATTTAATTTTGAAAATATTTCTTGGGTGCTGGAGAATTCTTAAAAGTTTCTTTTATCAAGAAAATTAATTGTTTAAAGGTTATTATACTTTAGCTGAAGCATGTATAAATAGTGGTATGTATATCGGAATTTACGGTACTATGTTCATCCAAAGTACACACTCATGTATTTAATTTTGAAAATATTTCTTGGGTGCTGGAGAATTCTTAAAAGTTTCTTTTATCAAGAAAATTAATTGTTTAAAGGTTATTATACTTTAGCTGAAGCATGTATAAGCAGTGATATGTATATCGGAATTTACGGTACTATGTTCATCCAAAGTACACACTCATGTATTTAATTTTGAAAATATTTCTTGGGTGCTGGAGAATTCTTAAAAGTTTCTTTTATCAAGAAAATTAATTGTTTAAAGGTTATTATACTTTAGCTGAAGCATGTATAAATAGTGGTATGTATATCGGAATTTACGGTACTATGTTCATCCAAAGTACACACACACACGTATTTAGTTTTGAAAATATTTCTTGGGTACTGGAGAATTCTTAAAAGTTTCTTTATCAAGAAAATTAATTGTTTAAAGGTTATTATAATTTAGCTGAAACATGTATAAGCAGTGATATGTATATCGGAATTTACGGTACTATGTTCATCCATGGTACACACACACGTATTTAGTTTTGAAAATATTTCTTGGGTACTGGAGAATTCTTAAAAGTTTCTTTTATCAAGAAAATTAATTGTTTAAAGGTTATTATAATTTAGCTGAAACATGTATAAGCAGTGATATGTATATCGGAATTTACGGTACTATGTTCATCCATGGTACACACACACGTATTTAGTTTTGAAAATATTTCTTGGGTACTGGAGAATTCTTAAAAGTTTCTTTTATCAAGAAAATTAATTGTTTAAAGGTTATTATAATTTAGCTGAAACATGTATAAGCAGTGATATGTATATCGGAATTTACGGTACTATGTTCATCCATGGTACACACACACGTATTTAGTTTTGAAAATATTTCTTGGGTACTGGAGAATTCTTAAAAGTTTCTTTTATCAAGAAAATTAATTGTTTAAAGGTTATTATAATTTAGCTGAAACATGTATAAGCAGTGATATGTATATCGGAATTTACGGTACTATGTTCATCCATGGTACACACACACGTATTTAGTTTTGAAAATATTTCTTGGGTACTGGAGAATTCTTAAAAGTTTCTTTTATCAAGAAAATTAATTGTTTAAAGGTTATTATAATTTAGCTGAAACATGTATAAGCAGTGATATGTATATCGGAATTTACGGTACTATGTTCATCCATGGTACACACACACGTATTTAGTTTTGAAAATATTTCTTGGGTACTGGAGAATTCTTAAAAGTTTCTTTTATCAAGAAAATTAATTGTTTAAAGGTTATTATAATTTAGCTGAAACATGTATAAGCAGTGATATGTATATCGGAATTTACGGTACTATGTTCATCCATGGTACACACACACGTATTTAGTTTTGAAAATATTTCTTGGGTACTGGAGAATTCTTAAAAGTTTCTTTTATCAAGAAAATTAATTGTTTAAAGGTTATTATAATTTAGCTGAAACATGTATAAGCAGTGATATGTATATCGGAATTTACGGTACTATGTTCATCCATGGTACACACACACGTATTTAGTTTTGAAAATATTTCTTGGGTACTGGAGAATTCTTAAAAGTTTCTTTTATCAAGAAAATTAATTGTTTAAAGGTTATTATAATTTAGCTGAAACATGTATAAGCAGTGATATGTATATCGGAATTTACGGTACTATGTTCATCCATGGTACACACACACGTATTTAGTTTTGAAAATATTTCTTGGGTACTGGAGAATTCTTAAAAGTTTCTTTTATCAAGAAAATTAATTGTTTAAAGGTTATTATAATTTAGCTGAAACATGTATAAGCAGTGATATGTATATCGGAATTTACGGTACTATGTTCATCCATGGTACACACACACGTATTTAGTTTTGAAAATATTTCTTGGGTACTGGAGAATTCTTAAAAGTTTCTTTTATCAAGAAAATTAATTGTTTAAAGGTTATTATAATTTAGCTGAAACATGTATAAGCAGTGATATGTATATCGGAATTTACGGTACTATGTTCATCCATGGTACACACACACACGTATTTAGTTTTGAAAATATTTCTTGGGTACTGGAGAATTCTTAAAAGTTTCTTTTATCAAGAAAATTAATTGTTTAAAGGTTATTATAATTTAGCTGAAACATGTATAAGCAGTGATATGTATATCGGAATTTACGGTACTATGTTCATCCATGGTACACACACACGTATTTAGTTTTGAAAATATTTCTTGGGTACTGGAGAATTCTTAAAAGTTTCTTTTATCAAGAAAATTAATTGTTTAAAGGTTATTATAATTTAGCTGAAACATGTATAAGCAGTGATATGTATATCGGAATTTACGGTACTATGTTCATCCATGGTACACACACACGTATTTAGTTTTGAAAATATTTCTTGGGTACTGGAGAATTCTTAAAAGTTTCTTTTATCAAGAAAATTAATTGTTTAAAGGTTATTATAATTTAGCTGAAACATGTATAAGCAGTGATATGTATATCGGAATTTACGGTACTATGTTCATCCATGGTACACACACACGTATTTAGTTTTGAAAATATTTCTTGGGTACTGGAGAATTCTTAAAAGTTTCTTTTATCAAGAAAATTAATTGTTTAAAGGTTATTATAATTTAGCTGAAACATGTATAAGCAGTGATATGTATATCGGAATTTACGGTACTATGTTCATCCATGGTACACACACACGTATTTAGTTTTGAAAATATTTCTTGGGTACTGGAGAATTCTTAAAAGTTTCTTTTATCAAGAAAATTAATTGTTTAAAGGTTATTATAATTTAGCTGAAACATGTATAAGCAGTGATATGTATATCGGAATTTACGGTACTATGTTCATCCATGGTACACACACACGTATTTAGTTTTGAAAATATTTCTTGGGTACTGGAGAATTCTTAAAAGTTTCTTTTATCAAGAAAATTAATTGTTTAAAGGTTATTATAATTTAGCTGAAACATGTATAAGCAGTGATATGTATATCGGAATTTACGGTACTATGTTCATCCATGGTACACACACACGTATTTAGTTTTGAAAATATTTCTTGGGTACTGGAGAATTCTTAAAAGTTTCTTTTATCAAGAAAATTAATTGTTTAAAGGTTATTATAATTTAGCTGAAACATGTATAAGCAGTGATATGTATATCGGAATTTACGGTACTATGTTCATCCATGGTACACACACACGTATTTAGTTTTGAAAATATTTCTTGGGTACTGGAGAATTCTTAAAAGTTTCTTTTATCAAGAAAATTAATTGTTTAAAGGTTATTATAATTTAGCTGAAACATGTATAAGCAGTGATATGTATATCGGAATTTACGGTACTATGTTCATCCATGGTACACACACACGTATTTAGTTTTGAAAATATTTCTTGGGTACTGGAGAATTCTTAAAAGTTTCTTTTATCAAGAAAATTAATTGTTTAAAGGTTATTATAATTTAGCTGAAACATGTATAAGCAGTGATATGTATATCGGAATTTACGGTACTATGTTCATCCATGGTACACACACACGTATTTAGTTTTGAAAATAT
Source organism: Pardosa pseudoannulata (assembly GCA_032207245.1). NCBI lineage: Eukaryota > Metazoa > Arthropoda > Arachnida > Araneae > Lycosidae > Pardosa > Pardosa pseudoannulata. The sequence continues at coordinate 78,075,296 of CM063499.1, read as the reverse complement.
TTCTTGGGTACTGGAGAATTCTTAAAAGTTTCTTTTATCAAGAAAATTAATTGTTTAAAGGTTATTATAATTTAGCTGAAACATGTATAAGCAGTGATATGTATATCGGAATTTACGGTACTATGTTCATCCATGGTACACACACACGTATTTAGTTTTGAAAATATTTCTTGGGTACTGGAGAATTCTTAAAAGTTTCTTTTATCAAGAAAATTAATTGTTTAAAGGTTATTATAATTTAGCTGAAACATGTATAAGCAGTGATATGTATATCGGAATTTACGGTACTATGTTCATCCATGGTACACACACACGTATTTAGTTTTGAAAATATTTCTTGGGTACTGGAGAATTCTTAAAAGTTTCTTTTATCAAGAAAATTAATTGTTTAAAGGTTATTATAATTTAGCTGAAACATGTATAAGCAGTGATATGTATATCGGAATTTACGGTACTATGTTCATCCATGGTACACACACACGTATTTAGTTTTGAAAATATTTCTTGGGTACTGGAGAATTCTTAAAAGTTTCTTTTATCAAGAAAATTAATTGTTTAAAGGTTATTATAATTTAGCTGAAACATGTATAAGCAGTGATATGTATATCGGAATTTACGGTACTATGTTCATCCATGGTACACACACACGTATTTAGTTTTGAAAATATTTCTTGGGTACTGGAGAATTCTTAAAAGTTTCTTTTATCAAGAAAATTAATTGTTTAAAGGTTATTATAATTTAGCTGAAACATGTATAAGCAGTGATATGTATATCGGAATTTACGGTACTATGTTCATCCATGGTACACACACACGTATTTAGTTTTGAAAATATTTCTTGGGTACTGGAGAATTCTTAAAAGTTTCTTTTATCAAGAAAATTAATTGTTTAAAGGTTATTATAATTTAGCTGAAACATGTATAAGCAGTGATATGTATATCGGAATTTACGGTACTATGTTCATCCATGGTACACACACACGTATTTAGTTTTGAAAATATTTCTTGGGTACTGGAGAATTCTTAAAAGTTTCTTTTATCAAGAAAATTAATTGTTTAAAGGTTATTATAATTTAGCTGAAACATGTATAAGCAGTGATATGTATATCGGAATTTACGGTACTATGTTCATCCATGGTACACACACACGTATTTAGTTTTGAAAATATTTCTTGGGTACTGGAGAATTCTTAAAAGTTTCTTTTATCAAGAAAATTAATTGTTTAAAGGTTATTATAATTTAGCTGAAACATGTATAAGCAGTGATATGTATATCGGAATTTACGGTACTATGTTCATCCATGGTACACACACACGTATTTAGTTTTGAAAATATTTGTTGGGTACTGGAGAATTCTTAAAAGTTTCTTTTATCAAGAAAATTAATTGTTTAAAGGTTATTATAATTTAGCTGAAACATGTATAAGCAGTGATATGTATATCGGAATTTACGGTACTATGTTCATCCATGGTACACACACACGTATTTAGTTTTGAAAATATTTGTTGGGTACTGGAGAATTCTTAAAAGTTTCTTTTATCAAGAAAATTAATTGTTTAAAGGTTATTATAATTTAGCTGAAACATGTATAAGCAGTGGTATGTATATCGGAATTTACGGTACACACACACACGTATTTAATTTTGAAAATATTTCTTGGGTGCTGGAGAATTCTTAAAAGTTTCTTTTATCAAGAAAATTAATTGTTTTAAAGGTTAATAATTTAGCTGAAACATGTGTAAGCAGTGATATGTATATATCGGAATTTACGGTACTATGTTCATCCAAAGTACACACTCATGTATTTAATTTTGAAAATATTTGTTGGGTACTGGAGAATTCTTAAAAGTTTCTTTTATCAAGAAAATTAATTGTTTAAAGGCTATTATAATTTAGCTGAAACATGTATAAGCAGTGGTATGTATATCGGAATTTACGGTACTATGTAATTCCATAGTACACACGCATGTATTTAATTTTGAAAATATTTCTTGGGTACTGGAGAATTCTTAAAAGTTTCTTTTATCAAGAAAATTAATTTTTATGCTTTATTACATTTTAGCTGCATTTACTTTACATATAAAAAAGCTAAACCTATAAAAATATTCTGAGAAATAACATAAAACGGCGAACATTGAAACAAAAGCATAAAATAAATATTCGCATATCATGAAAAATAAATATCCTTACAGTAGCTCGGAAAAATATTCCAAATATATAATTATACATACATTACTAGAAATGTATGTTTCTTTTATAGTTTTCTATGCTTGTTTCAAACATTACTAAGTCAACGAAAATAACCTTAAGTATTTGAAAATAAAAACATTTTGCGATATTTGTTTAGCCTTTACAAAAAAATTTCTTTTAAAAACGTTTATTGCTCCTCGATATAGTATCTAATAAAAATATTATATGCAGACAAACCATTAAGAAAGAAAATATCCTACATTTTTGTTTGCGGAGACTCCAGAAAATGGTGAAGAAGGCTTCGTAATGGCAGAATCATTTGCATAAGTAAATAATGTTACTAAATCCAGCATGACATATCTAATAAAATGATATCGCAGAA
>CM063499.1:78055223-78062723 GCA_032207245.1 Pardosa pseudoannulata | reverse complement strand
ATAATAAGTTTATAATAGTTCTCTAGAAGCATTATAAAAAATTTAAGAAAATGTATTAAAAATATTTTGAAAACATGTTGGATTTTATAAAAAGAAAAACTTTTCCTTATTTCTTCTCGGGGCGAATCATCCTTTTCGGACCCATATATTTCTTCACGGTGCGGCACCCCTAAGACTGATGAGCCAGTGGCAAATATTACCTTTGCCACGCCCTAGTTACGGCCCTGTAGGCAGAATTAAAACCATTTTGGTACTTTACAACATTTTTTTTAAACACATATGAAATATAGAAGAAAAAACAAAACAAAAGGAAAAAATGTGAAAAACTAAAACAAATTTTAAATTATGAACAATAAAAATGTAAAAATATAATAAATCCTAGTTTTTCTGTCACTAACTCGACAGAGGGCGCTACAATAATTCTTGCTACTTCTTTAAAAATGGTTTTCTTACTGGATACAGTGCAGTCCTGAAGGAAGACAACACATTTAAAAATAAGAATTTTTCAGTTTATAGTGACACCTTGTCATGGAGCTACTGCTCACCCGAATGTGTACATCTAGTTATATAATGGTGTGAGCCAGCCAATTAGAGTTTAATAATTAGTCACATGATTACGCGTAAGAAGCAAAACTATGTAAGGTAAATGAATTACTAATGATTGTTGAGCTAAGCAGGTATTAATTGTGGTGGATGTAAAGGTCATCAGGGTTTTTTATCCCAAACAAAAATATCTCTGAAAATGTGGTAATTTTGTGAGAACTTCGCCATAAATTTTATTTTAAAAAATACAATTATAATTTAAGTTATTTTGGGTTAAAGTCTCATTTTAATCTATCTATCTATCTATTTATCTATCTGTCTATCAGTCTATCTATTTATCTATCTGTCTATCTATCTATCTAGCTATTTATCTATCTATAATATATAAAAATATAAAATAAATTTACACATAATAAATATATATAATATATATATATTATATATATAAATGTAAATATACATGTACATACATTTATATACATATATGCATGAAGAAATTTATATATACAGATATACATTTTTACACCACACACACACGCACACACACGCGCACACACACACCCCCACAACAATTATATATATATATATAAATATGTATTATATATATATTTTTTATATAAATATGAAATATATATACATATATATATATAGATATATATATATATATATATATATATATAATAAATTAAATCTTTTATTATAAACTATCGTATATATATTATATATAAATAAATAATAAATATATATAAATATCTATTATATAAATAATAAATATATAAATTATATATATAAATATATACACCGGTTGACTATTATTCTGTGAAATAATACTTGGACATCACGGATTCCTCATATCACATCTTAACCCGATGCATAAAACTTAGTATTATGTTATATGACTGATAAATTATAATATATATATATAATATATATATATATATATATATATATATCTATATGTAATCGTCCAGGGACTAACCAGCCCGAACATCACTTGAATACTTCTTTGAAATTGCCCCTATTATTTTCCTGAATTGCTGGGGCTGCCAAAGTTACGCTAATCGTCTGTTCGAGCTAAGAATGACATAATTCGTCGTGGATGTAAAGTACCAGGGTTTTATTCATCCGATCAAAATTGCACAAAATCCAGAGATGTTGAACCGACTATGACAGAACGCTCTCTCTCTAATGCCAACCATCTGCGAGAGACGACCAAAATTTTGTTTTGCTTATAGAAAGTAACCTTTGACTAGAGTCATCTGCAAAGTGTGGCGTTCCAGATGACTATTATTTCTGATATATAGAGATTTTTCCTTATAGAGTTATAACTTCTAATTAAAAATATATATATATATAGATTTGGGAATCATAGAAAGAATTTTTCGGCTGAAGGAATTATAAAACTTCCTCTTTCAAATTGCATGGTAAAACATATATAAATATAGAGAGAATATATTATATTATATTTAGAATAATAATGGGGAAAAGGGATATTTATGATAACTTTAGAGCTTAGATATTGAGATTTGTACATATTTTATATATATATAACTGATTAGGAATCAAAGAGTAAAAAATATGCATATTGTAATATATTTATTTTATGATGATTGAAAATATGTATCATACTAAACGAAAGTAAGAAAAATGTGCACATAAACTTTCCTTGTTTTTTTTTCTTTTTCATTAATAATAATCCAATCTAATTTTAACTATCGGAGATAACATAATTTTAGTTATTAATAATCCTATCTAAATATGCTATGGGCATTATTACAAATATGATTGAATTTTGTGTGTCATTTGGTATTTATAAAAATTTTTTTTATTAAAAATTCATTAAAAATTATTTAATATGTTGTAAACTAATCTCTTTTTAAGTAGCAGAATCTATGGTGAATTATTCATTAACAATTATTCTCAGAAAGTTTTATCATAAAAACTATTCTCAGACACAAAAATCAGAGAATAAATAAGATGAATTTTGCTATTAAATATTTTCAATAAAATTAATTTTTTTTATAAAGTATCCATTCTTAATATGTGTACGGAAATTTTACGTACAGAGAAATATGGTTAAAATATGATATTAATGAATTTTTCTTTTGTTTTAGGTAAGTGAGCTTTTATCGAGATGCAACTAAAAGACAGATTCCATTTTCAGCGTCTTTAGCAGTCATAATATTTAATTGGTGAGTTATTTAACGATAAATTAATGAAATAATAATAAATTTATTGATATATCATTAATATATCATCGCTTATCATAGATTCATCGATATGTAATTCTAGATATATCATTGATATATAATCGCTATATTATCGATTCATCGATATATATTGCTCGATATATCATTGATATATTATCGATTCATATCTTAGATCATCGATATATAATTGATATATAATCGCTATATCATCGATTCATCGATATATATTGCTCGATATATCATTGATATATTATCGCTATATCATCGATTTATCGATATATATTTCTCGATTTATCATTGATATGTCATCGCTATATTATCGATTCATCGATATATCATTCTGGATATATTATTAATATGTCATCACTATATCATCGATTTATCGATATATCATTCTCGATTTATCATCGATATATCATCGCTGTATCCTTCGATTCATCGATATATCGGTGGATTAACTATGATTTAATGAATAAATATCTATATTTAATATGTATTATATATATTTTTCATTGCTTTATGTTTCTTTTTAGTGTAAATAACATTACAATTTGATCTTGCCGATTTTTTTAGTAGTGAGTTACAGGTTAGAATTTACTGAATATAAAATACATTACAGTTTGTTTCAACTATCTCGATTATTCATCCGAAAGGTTATTAAATGTACCGTGGTTATTCCATCCTCTTTTTTTTATATATGTCTACATCATAATAGGAATTAATAAATATTTTTTTCTATTTTCAAATTTATCTTTTACTTTCATGAAAGAAAATTATCATGTGGTTACAATCATAAAATGTTTACTTTTATCATTTGCAATGCGTAGTTTTCACTCCCAACTTCATATATCCTCCTACGTAATTTGCAAAACCGGGATATTTTATAACTATAATTTTTGCACCAATTACTTTCCCAATCCAAATTACTCCTACGATATTAATGATATCCCCAGGATATCACTTGCATCGTAGGCGTGGTTTATTTTACTTTGACTACAAGTGTTATTCTCTTTTCAATTTTCTAGCCTACTCCCATGTAAGAATATCGGTTTTAATGAGTGATTCTGCTTCCGAATTTATCAATTACTCAGATTTAAGGATTGAGAAATTTAGAAATATCTCTTTTAATGCGTAGGTATCATTCCAAATTTTTTAATTACTCCCACGTAAGGATTAAGAAACTCAGACATATTCATTTCAACGCAAGAGTATGATTTCAAATATCTTAGTTGCATTACGTAAGGTTACTACTTTCAAATCGTGGTTCTCATTCTGAATTTTTTAATTACTCCCACGTAAGGATTAAGAAACTCAGACATATTCATTTCAACTCAAGAGAGTAATTTCAAATATCTTAGTTGCATTACGTAAGGTTACTACTTTCAAATCGTGGTTCTCATTCTGAATTTTTTAATTACTCCCACGTAAGGATTAAGAAACTCAGACATATTCATTTCAACGCAAGAGTATGATTTCAAATATCTTAGTTGCATTACGTAAGGTTGCCACTTTCAAATCGAGGTTCTCATTCTGAATTTTTTAATTACTTCCACGTAAGGATTAAGAAACTGAGACGTATCCATTTCAACTCAAACAAGTAATTCCAAATTTCTTAGTTGCATCTACGTAAGGTTGCCACTTTCAAATCGAGTTTCTCATTCTGAATTTTTAATTACTCCTCCGCAAGGATTAAGAAAGAGACATATCCATTGCAACTCAAGAGAGTAATTCCAAATTTCTTAGTTGCTTCTACGTAAGGTTGCCACTTTCAAATCGAGGTTCTCATTCTGAATTTTTAATTACTCCTCCGTAAAGATTAAGAAAGAGACATATCCATTTCAACTCAAGCGAGTAATTCCAAATTTCTTAGTTGCTTCTACGTAAGGTTGCCGCTTTCAAATCGAGGTTCTCATTTTGAATTTTTAATTACTCCTCCGTAAAGATTAAGAAAGAGACGTATCCATTTCAACTCAAGCGAGTAATTGCAAATTTCTTAGTTGCTTCTACGTAAGGTTACCACTTTCAAATCGTGGTTCTCATTCTGAATTTTTAATTACTCCTCCGTAAAGATTAAGAAAGAAACATATCCATTTCAACTCAAGAGAGTAATTCCAAATTTATTAGTTGCTTCTACGTAAGGTTGCCACTTTCAAATCGTGGTTCTCATTGTGAATTTTTTAATTACTTGCACGTAAGGATTAAGAAACTCAGACATATCCATTTCAACTGAAGACAGTAATTCCAAATTTCTTAGTTGTATCTACGTAAAGTTGTCACTTTCAAGTCTTGGTTCTCATTGGGAACTTTTTAATTACTCCCACGTAAAAATATCGCTTTAAAAAGTTCTTCTCCTTACGAATTTTGCAGTTACTTTTACTTAAGAATTAAGAAATACGGAAATATTACATTAAACAGATGGTTTTAATTCCTAATTTGTTAATTAATTCAACGAAGCAATACCACTTTAAACGTGTAGTTCTCATTCCGAATTTTGTGTTAAACAACTAAATAAAAAGCTTGGGGCATTCAACAAATAACAATAAATAATCAAGTTTGTATTTAAATATAAATATTGCCTTATACAATGATATGCGTATTGAAAATATGTTTCTTTGACTTTGATTCCAGTTGCATCTTACGCTTGATGGGTATGCGGCTCAAACCCATCATAAGGGTTAACACATTCCCTTAGAAACCAGCTACAAATGACATTCTTATTTAGTGTAAAAATTCAAATAACAGCTAATCAAATTGTACTTTAATAAGCCTTATTGATAATATATTACTTTGACACTGATACCAGTTGCCGCACAAGCTTTAATTTTGAGCCGCATACCCATCATATGTGTTGAAATACTCCCTTACTAACCAGTTTAAAATGGTATTTTTTATCTAGTCTAGGAAATCAAATAAGAATTAATCAAATTTGTATTGTAATATAAACATTGCCTTATACAATTATATGTGTATTGAAAAATGTTACTTTGACACTGATTCCAATTGTGGCTCACACTTTAATTTTGAGCCGCATACCCATTGTAAGGGTTAAAACATTCCCTTACATACCAGTTACAAATGGCATTTTTATCTAGTCGACGAATTCAAATAACAGTTAATCAATTTTGTACTTTAATAAGCCTTATACAACTATATCTCTACTGACAATATGTTATTTTGACACTGATTTCAATTGCAGCACATATTTTAATTTTGAGCGGGATATCCGTCATAAGGGTTAAAACATTCAATTACGAACCAGTTAAAAATGGCATTTTTATCCAGTCTAAGAAATCAAATAGAAATTAATCTAATTTGTATGTTAATATAGATAGTGCCTTATAAAATATATCTGTATTCAAAATATGTTACTTTGACATTTATTCCATTTGCCGTCCATGCTTTAATTTTGAGCCGCATACCCATCATAAGGGTTAAAACATTCCCTTAAGAACCAGTTACAAATGGCATTTTTTATCCAGTCTACTAATCAAATAAAAGTTAATTAAATTTGTATTTTAATATAAACATTGACTTATACAATTATATGTATATTAAAAAATGTTACTTTGACACTCATTCCAGTTGCAGTGCACAATTTAATTTTGAGCTTCATACCCCTTATAAGGTTAAAACATTGCCTTACAAACCAGTTATAATTGGCATTTTTATCAGTCTACGAAATCAAATAAAAGTTAATCAAATTTGCATTTTATTATAAATATTGCCTGATAGAACTATATCTGTATTGAAAATATGTTACTTTGACTTTGATTTCAATTGAAGCCCAAGCTTTAATTTTGAGCCACATACCCGTCCTAAGTGTTAAAACATTTCCTTACAAACCAGTCACAAATGGCATTTTTATCCACTCTACAAATTCAAATAGCAGTTAATCTAATTTGCATTTTAATATAGATATTGCCTTATACAAATATATCTGTACTCACAATGTGTTACTTTAATATACTGTTTCCAGTTTCAAACCATGCTTTAATTTTGAGCTGCATACCCATCATAAGGGTTAAAACATTCCCTTACATACAAGTTACAAATGGCATTTTTATCCAGTCTACGAATTCAAACAACAGTTAATCAATTTTGTACTTTAATAAGCCTTATAGAACTATATCCGTCTTGACAATATATTACTTTGACACTGATTTCAAATGCAGCCCACGCTTTAATTTTGATCAGCTTACCCATCATAAGGGTTAAAACATTCCCTTACGAACCATCTACAAGTAGCATTTTTATCTAGTCTACGAATTCAAATAACAGGTACTCAAATTTGTACTTTAATAAGCCTTATACAACTATATCTGTACTGACAATATGTTATTTTGACACTGACACCAGAGCTGTCTACTTTAATTTTGAGCCACATACCCATCATAAGGATTTAAACATTCCCTTACAAACCAGTTACAAATGGCATTTTTATCTAGTCTACGAAATCAAATAAAAGTTATTCAAAGTTTTATACTTTAATAAGCCTTATACAACTATATCTAATAAAATGTTACTTTAACAATGATTCCAAATGCGGCCCACTCTTTAATTTTGAGCCGCATACCCATCATAAGTGTTAAAACATTCCCTTACGAACCAGTTACAAATGACACTTTCATCCAGTCTACGATTTAAAATAACAGTTAATCAGGTTTTTACTTTAATAAGCCTTCTACAGCTATATCTGTACTGACAATATGTTACTTTGACATTGACTCCATTTTAGGCGAAGCTTTAA
>CM063499.1:78037723-78050223 GCA_032207245.1 Pardosa pseudoannulata | reverse complement strand
CAATTGGCATCACGAAATGCTGTTCCATTTGAAATAAGGTTAATACCATTTTCGTTCACTAATGACTATTGAGTTTTGCGCTTCTCTGATTTGCCGATTTAATGGGAACACTGGGGTGAGGACATCGGGAAAATCTTCCATTAATTATCACTTAGAAGAATGACAACTGCTGTTATGAAAAACTTGAATTGTTTTTGTATTTAAAGCAAGCATTGTTCTTTGTGTATTTGTCTTAAAATTTTTGCTGTAGCGTTTTGAAACCCCGGGTATATTAACGAACAACTCTATACTTCTGTTGAACTGTTAAATGCTTCAATATTACCCAGTTAAATATCAAGCAAGTAGACATTGATGCATTACTTAAGATTACAATTGTTTGTTCAAGGGGCCACATGAAATGCTGTTCCATTTGAAATAAGGTTAATACCATTTCCGTTTACTAATGTCTAATGAGTTTTGCTCTTCTCTGATTTGCCGATTTAGTGCAATCCCAGGGGTGAAGACATCCGGAAAAACTTCAATTAATTATCACTTAGAAGAATGACAACTGCTGTTATAAAAAACTTGATTTGTTTTTGTATTTAAAGCAAACATTGGTCTTTGTATATTTGTCTTAGTATTTTTGCTGTAGCATTTTAAAACCCTAGATGTGTTAGTGAACAACCCTGTACGTCTTTTGAACTGTTAAATGCTTCAATGTTACCCAGTTAAATATCAAGCAAGTAGGCATTGATGCATTACTCAAGATTATAATTGTTTGTTTAAGAGGTATCAGGAAATGCTGTCGCATTTGAAATAAGGTTAATACCATTTTCGTTCACTAATGACTATTGAGTTTTGCGCTTCTCTGATTTGCCGATTTAGTGCAATCCCAGGGGTGAAGACATCCGGAAAAACTTCAATTAATTATCACTTAGAAGAATGACAACTGCTGTTAAAAAAACTTGATTTGTTTTGTATTTAAAGCAAGCATCGTTCTTTGTGTATTTGTCTTAGTATTTTTGCTGTAGCGTTTTGAAACCCCGGGTATATTAACGAACAACCCTATACTTCTGTTGAACTGTTAAAGGATTCAATATTACCCCGACAAATATCAAGCAAATAGACATTGATTCATTACCAAAGATTGCAATTGTTTGTTCAGGGGGCAACACGAAATACTGTTCCTTTTGAAATAAGGTTAATACCATTTCCTTTCACTAATGACTATTGAGTTTTGCACTTCTCTGATTTGCCGATTTAGTGGGATCCCAGAGGTGACAAAATCGGTAAAAACTTCAATTAATTATCACTTAGAAGAAGGACAACTGTTGTTATAAAAAACTTGTATTGTTTTTGTATTTAATGCAGGCATTGTTCTTTGTATACTTGTCTTAATATTTTCGTTGTAGCGTTTTGAAACCCCGGATTTATTAACGAACAACCCTGTACTTCTGTTGAACTGTTAAATGCTTCAATATTACCCCGTTAAATATCAAGCAAGTAGACATTGATGCATTACTTAAGATTACAATTGTTTGTTCAAAGGGCCACACTAAATGCTGTTCCATTTGAAATAAGGTTAATACCATTTTCGTTCACTAATGACTATTGAGTTTTGCGCTTCTCTGATTTGCCGATTTAGTGGAATCCCAGGGGAGAGGACATCGGGAAAAACTGCAATTAATTATCACTTAGAAGAATGAGTTTGAACAGATACCCTCGATTGCAAGCCCTTGAAAACTCTCCTTTAATGACATTTTCTAAAAAGTTTTAAATAACTTTTAGATTACGGTCTTTTCGTCTCCTTAGGGAATGATCAATTTTTGGATAATGGAGATAAGGCTGGGGTTTTCAACCTGCGGTCTACGAAAGATTTTTGGTAAAAAAAATAGCTCCGTAGTTTTTTGCATCAATAAAATTCATTAAAGTTTAGTACACAACTCGAGTTGAAAATTCATCCTTGCTTTATCTTCTGAGATTAGCATTAACCCTCTAGCTGGGTATTTATTTTTTTATCAAAATAGATTCAAAAATTGCGTATTTTTTATTACATATTTGAAATCTATATAGATTTTAGAGTTAAAATGGACAAAAAATATTTGCAAAAGAGTTTTTTTTAATATAGAATTACGTCCTAAATAAAAGGTGTTCAGAAGAATGAAATTGAAGAATAATTATATAAAAACTAAATTTTGAGAATTAATCTTGGTTAAATTATCATTTATTTTATAAAATACAAAAGCAAAACATATATGTTAATTAAAAAGTGCAAAAGATGTAGAAAACATTTATTAGAAATGAATTCTTGTAAAATAAATTTCGAAACAAAGCTCGAGGCAAAGTCTTACCTCGTAATCTTTGCATCAAATTCGCGTTTCCTTTCGAAGTTTTTGTTCCACCTTCAGTTTTTTTAAACAACAGATAGCACACTATCTACGAGGCTCTTTCTTGATGGGATTTGGGTGTATATGGCTTGCAAAGTGTCGAGCAGTTAGTCTCATGGGTCTATTACTGTCATGTACTGTTGGTCTCTTTTATTATTATTTGCAACATAACATCGTTAAAATAAAGTTCAAAATAGTCAAAAACAGTTGCACTATTTTCAAAGTGAAATTTAGTCCGGGATTTCCAATGAAAGGAAATGAAGCAGGAGCTGGTGGAATATTTTACTTATCAATTTTGCACTACTGTCGAACATTTTGAATAGAAAATAAATTTTCAGATTCATCACTATCCGTAGAGGAATATCGATGTCAAAGATTACTTCTATCTTCCATGTCAAAGATTATCTGGATGTTGGTCATTTCTTGCACCAAAATCTATATTAAATGATATGAAAAAGAGGGTTCATCTAGAAGACAACGCAGTTCTAAGGCTGCATTGAGTCATGATTCAGTCAGATGTTTTCTAAACAATTTTACCTTTATACGGCTGTCTCATAACAGAAACGAAATTTTTATTGCTTATCACAGATATATATTTCTCTATTATCTTCTTTTTCATGGAAGATCTGCTAAACGAAATTCACTACCTTCCATGTCAAAGCATATCAGAATGTTGGTCATTTTTTGCACCAAATTCTATAATAAAGGACTAGAAAAAGAGGGTTCATCTGGAATACAATGTAGGTCTAAGGTTGCATTGAATCATGATTCAGTCAGATGTTTTCCAACAAAGTTTACCTTTATACGGCTGTCTCATAAAAGAAACGAAATTTTTATTGTTTATCTGAGATATATATTTTCCTCTATTATCTTCTTTTTCATGGAAGATTTGTTAAACGAAATTTTCTATTTTCCATGTCAAAGGATATCAAGATGTTAGTCATTTCTTGTAACAAAATCGATATTAAAGGATTGGTAAAAGACGGTTGATATATAAAGATAATGTAGTTCTAAGGTTGCATTGAGTCATGATTCAGTCAGAAGATTTCCAATAAATTTTACCTTTACACGGCTGTCCGATAAAAGGAACAAAAATTTTATTTTTTACAACAGATATATTTTCCGCTATTATCTTCTTTTTTATGCAAGATTGGCTAAACGAAATTCACTATCTTCCATGTCAAAGGTTATCAGGATGTTTGACATTTCTTGTATCAAAAGCTATAATAAAGGATTGGAAAAAGAGGGTTCATCTAGAATAAAATATACTTCTACGATTACATTGAGTCATGATTCAGTCAGAAGATTTCCAATAAATTTTACTTTTATATGGCTGTCTCATAAAAGAAACGAAATTTTTATTGTTTATCTGAGATATATATTTTCCTCTATTATCTTCTTTTTCATGGAAGATTTGCTAAACGAAATTTACTATTTTCCATGTCAAAGGATATCAAGATGTTAGTCATTTCTTCACTTTTCTAATAAATTTTATCTTAATACGGCTATCATATAAAAGGAACGAAATTTTTATTAATTTCTGCAGATCCATTTTCCTCTATTACCTTTCATTTTTATGAAGAGACTGGTTAAACGAAATTCACTACCTCCCATGTAAAGAAAATCATGACCGATAATTTCTTACACCGAAATCTATATTAAAATCTATAAATAAATGCTTCATTAATATCTATTCATTTCATCTTTCTTTTTACGCTGTTTCCTTGTAATGACACATAGATCTAAATGACGGTGAAAGAAAAGAAGCCAAAGAGAAAGCCAAAATCATACATTTTTAAAGAACTATAAATAATGGCTTCATTAATATCTATTCATTTCATCTTTCTTTTTACGCTGTTTCCTTGTAATGACACATCTAAATGACAGTGAAAAAAAGAAGCCAAAATCATACATTATTAAAGAACTATGAATAAAGGCTTCATTAATACCTAATCATTTTCCTCTCTGTTTTTACGCTGTTTCATTGTAATGACACATAGATCTAAATGACGGTGAAAGAAAAGAAGCCAAAGAGAAAGCCAAAATCATACATTATTAAAGAACTATAAATAAAGCCTTCATTAATATCTATTCATTTTCATCTATCTTTTTACGCTGTTTCCTTGTAATGACACATAGATCTATATGACGGTGAAAGAAAAGAAGCCAAAGAGAAAGCCAAAATCATACTCTATTAAAGAACTATAAATAAAGGCTTCATTAATACCTATTCGTTTTCATCTCTCTTTTTACACTGTTTCCTTGTAATGACACATAGATCTAAATGACGGTGAAAGAAAAGAAGCCAAAATCATACATTATTAAAGAACTATAAATAAAGGCTTCATTAATACCTATTCATTTTCATCTCTCTTTTTACGCTTTTTTTGTAATGACACATCGATCTAAATGACGGTGAAAGAAAAGAAGCCAAAGAGAAAACCAAAATGATACATTATTAAAGAAATATAAATAAAGGCTTCATTAATACCTAATCATTTTCATCTTTCTTTTTATGCTGTTTCCTTGCAATCTCACATAAATCTAAATGACGGTGAAAGAAAAGAAGCCAAAGAGAAAGCCAAAATCATACATTATTAAATAACTATAAATAAAGGCTTCATTAATACTTATTCATTTTCCTCTCTGTTTTTACGCTGTTTCATTGTAATGACACATAGATCTAAATGACGGTGAAAGAAAAGAAGCCAAAGAGAAAGCCAAAATCATACATTTTTAAAGAACTATAAATAAAGGCTTCATTAATATCTATTCATTTTCATCTTTCTTTTTACGCTGTTTCCTTGTAATGCCACATAGATCTAAATGACGATGAAAGAAAAAAAGAAGCCAAAGAGAAAGCCAAAATATTACATTATGAAGTTACGAAATCTTCTGAATTAAGATTAGTTATATTAATTTGAAAAATATCTTCGATCTTTCTTCAATTTATACGATTTCCACATAAAACTAATGAAGCATTTATTGTTTACCACTAAAGATTCTCCTATATATTTTTAAGATATAAAACTCATCGGCTATAGGAAATTATCTCTATTTCATATGAAATCATTATTTTCATTATTTCTTTATAAGGATATCCCCATTGAAAGACTAAGAAATACGTCTTCTTCAATATCGATTACTTTTCAGGGTTCATTACCCATACTTCCACTTTAAGATGAATTGGCCCAATTAATGATAAAAAAGAAGTTGTACATTACGACACTGCGAAGACAGTGAACTTATGATTCATCATAAGATTTTATAAATCATTCTTTGGTTATTTTTTATTTTATACTATTGCCACACAAGGAAAACGAAATGTTGATTGCTTACCACAAAAGATTTTTCTTGTATTTTTTCGTTTATTCTTTTGAAATGAATTGTCTAGATATGAAATATTTGATCTTTAGTGGAAATCCTTACGTCGATTATAGGGAGATTCATGATTAAGGATTAAGGAAATCTTCTTCATCAATATCTATTCCTTTTTGTAGATCATTGATCATATATTTGCTTTGTGTTAGTTTATAAATGATCTCAAAATAAATCATGTAAGAGTGAAATGATTGTCGTGTAGTCCTCGTTTATATTTGAGTATCAACCTGTGATCAAATGTATAGTGGTGATTTATTTTTAATTGCGTTGTGTTAAGTATTTTTGTACTAAATTTAACCACAGGTTCTGAGAAACTACAGACATAAATATAAAAGTAAACTAACAGCTAAATTGACAGCAACCGAGACAAGCGTAATATTAAAAAATATAAATTTATTAACATATATTTACAAATATGTACAAATATATGTACAAATAATGTTAATGCTAATTTAATAATGCTAATTTTCATAAATAAACTTTTTCAAATTCTTCTAATTTCGTTCTGACAAATTTTATATATTTAAGAAATTTTGTAAATAGATAGAGGACCTAATCTCGATTTCAAAAATGTATGCAAAATGGGGTACCTTTGTGGGTCTAAAATGTTGGGCCCGGAACACTTCTGGTTGAAGGGTATCTATGGCTGATCAGGAGAGGGAATCTATATATCATCCGTCGGTCTCGTCGGGGGCTTCCTCCTGAGTCTCTGGGGTGCGGCCGCACTATTTGGTGCAGGAACACTTCCTATCGGAATTGGCTGGACTCACGATTTTTGAACACCTTCTTTTGGGACCCCGAACCTCTTCTCTGGGACCTCCGAATCAACCTCTCATTTTTTAGATTTTTCATATTTATTTATTTCAACCTTGTCCCCTCTTCCTTCTTGTCGTCCAATCGGGATAGTTGTAAGAATTTCATTGGTCTGACCAAACCCCGCCCTGAGACCGCCAACGTGAAAAACCTTATCCCTTCTAATTGGGCACTGTCCCTTAGGGACTCATAAATACTCCACAAAGGTACATTCTTATTTAATGTCAAGTACGGAGACGGGATTCTAATCTGGGACTGGAATCAGAACCCCGCCCGAGACCACCGTACAAGACAACAATATCCGTTGAAAAGAAATTTATGATCCTCTATCTCTTTACAACGATGTGATGAGGTCAGATTTAGATCCCGAACATTTTACTTCATGTATGAATGAATCAATTATATAACAGATCTAAATCGCCTCATCACAATGATTTATACGGTTACCCAGGTCAGTGCAGTTATTATCCATAATACGGTTTTGCTAGCTATTCTTTGATAATTTTAGCTTTTACTTACAACAGCTTCGACTTACAACAAAGAATACAATATTTTGTCAAAATTCAATTAATTAGGATATAATAGACTGGCATATAGCCCGTCATATGACGGAATCAATAAAACTTTTAATTTTCCAGAATTGTAAAGTACCCTATCTGGCAGATAAAAAAATGGTATTTTTTTGGCAGAGAATTATCTGGTACACGCTCAATAATTTGTTTATCTTCATACTCCTCTAAAGTCTCCCTATACTGTGAATGCAGTTTAGAATCACGTTGAATTCATTTAGAAAGATAATTCAAAGTTTTCTCAGCTACGTCGAAATTATCGTTAAATTCCAATTATTTTTTACCACAGTGAAAATGTAGGGATAAAATGTAGGGATAAAATGTAGGGGTGATCATAACGTTTTGGCTCTTGAACGTAAGTATAATAATTTTGATATATTACATACATGTATTTTTCTTGAAAAGAAGTTTTTTTCGTTTTCTTGAAAAGTGGTGAGGTTGTCAAATTAATTTTACCTGCTGAGTATTAGTTTAATTTCTTTTGTTCTATTGACTATTAGATTGTTTTGTTTTGTTTTCAGAAGAAGTTGTACATTCAGAAGTTGTACGACACTGTAAAGACAGGGAACTTATGATCCGTTATAAGATTTTATAAATCATTCTTCGGTTATTTTTTATTTTATACTATTGCCACATAAGGAAACGAAATGTTTATTGGTTACCACAAAATATTTTCTTGTATTTTTTCGTTTACTCTTTTGAAATGAATTGTCTAGCTATGAAATATTTGATCTTCAGTGGAAATTCTTACGTCGATTAGAGGAAGATTCATGATTAAGGATTAAGGAAAACCGCTTCATCAATATCTATTCCTTTTTGTAGATCATTGATCATATATCTGCTTTGTGTTAGTTTATAAATGATCTCAAAATAGATCATGTAAGAGTGAAATGATTTATACGGTTACCCAGGTCAGTGCAGTTATTATCCATAATACGGTTTTGCTAGCTATTCTTTGATAATTTTAGCTTTTATACCGCTTCTACTTAAAATGCCACTTAAAATGTCATTTAAAATGTCAAAATTCAATTAATAAGGTTATAATAGATTATTGTTCATTTTTAATTTCCAATATTTATCCTTAATATTGTTCAAAATTATTGTTCATTATCCTTCAATTATCCTTCCAAATTATTGTTCATTTATAATTTCCAATTATTTTACAACTGTATAAAAGTATACAGTTGTAAAATAATTGATGTAGCGTAAACCTTAATTATTTTCCTTAAACTTAAAAAAAGGCTATTTTACTATTTTGCTTTCCCACTTTGTCGTGATTTTTCTTACTTTTAAAATGTAGATATATTCATGAATTTCTGAAATGTATTTTATAACACTGATATTTTCAGGTGTTTCCAACCATTAAAATGACTAAATTTTTATTGTTAATTAAATTCTGCTCACTATTTTATAGACAATATTCATAAACTAGTCCTTTTAAACAATAATGAATTTTTAATTGCGATATTTTAGGATTTAAGTAGTATATCAATAAGCAGAAATATGATAAAGTTAAAGTCAAAAATTAATAAATATTAACGAAAGGCTTTTTTCAGTCCTTTAAATACATTTATGTATAGAAATATATAGAAAACCCTTAACCTATGTAAGAAATACTTAAATGAATATTCTCAAAGAAGGAAAACATAAAAGATAATACACAGCGGAAAATCATAAATATTTCACTCGATTTATGTAGCAGTCGTAAACATCAATGAATTGCTTACAAAATCATATAACGAATCGTAATTGCATACTTTGCAACCTCGTAAAATATAGTATCACTCTTAAATTCTCTACTTATACATAATTCTAAGAAACGGCCAACATAAAATAAAAATAGTTAATAAATCTCGAAAATGGAAAGATATTAATGAAAAAGTTTTTTTCAATCCTTCAACGGAGATTTCTCTTCTGACTTAAGGATTTTCTTTAACAATGGAGAAACTTTCATATATACAATGAATTTTAAACGAATTTAAAGTATAAATAGTAAAATATAAATAATAAAGTATAAATAGTAAAAAATAAAGATAAAAAAAATCTTTTGGGGTAATCAATAAATATTTCATTCCTTTTATTTGTTGCTGCATAAATTCAAAAACTATTGAACATTCGATATAGTTTATACATTTCTTATAGTTTTTTATAGTTCTTAACCCCTTTCCTGTTTTGCCCGTACGCCGTCCACAGATTTTGGGCCTTTACTGATTTGTCCGTACTGCATATGGGCAATCTGATTTCTATTTCGCTTGCACTGTTTCGGCCGTATTTTTTCCAATTTTAGTAACAAATTATTCGTATAGATGTCCAGTAAATGATAGTTTGCAGTTTATTGTATTTTCTACTCTGATTGGTTCAAAAGCGCGGGTTTTTTCGCCTGTTTTGTATCAGAAGACGAATTGTTATCTTTCAGTGTATAGCTTTCCGGTTATGTTTTTTACTAACCGCCTGATAGCTTTATTGATGTAAGAGTTGAATAATATATTTTTACTTCTAAGTAATGGATAATTCAGAGCTTATGGAGCTAATTTCATGCGATTCGAACTGTGACTCGGAATCAGAAACTGAATTATCTGTAAATGATAGTAGCGAAAGTTTACTAGATGACCTGGATAGTAGTGACTCGGATAGTAGTACAGATGGAATCAGTCAAGCAAGACAATTTTTTAAAATTAATTGTGATAATCCTTCGGATCCGCCTCCTAGATTTGCTTTCACTGGAATTCCAAAAATTAATTTTTATATCGAGGAGACTAAAGGTAAACTTCAGTTCTACGATGCTTTCATAGAAAGAAAAAAAATTGTAATAAATGCTTACAAATATTAGAAATGTTAATTTTAATAACATATCTTTACTGAAAAATGTAAAATAAACAAAAAAAATGCAATAAAAAAATATGACATTTTTTGACCGAATTCTGGAAAAAAAATGAAACTGTCAAAGGGTTAAATATAGATTTCGGTATAAGAAATAATCGAAATCTCATAATTTCCTGTGATATGGAAGGTAGTGAATTTCGTTTAACCAGTTTCTTCATAAAAATTAAAGTAATTAGAGGAAAATGTATCTGCGGTAAATAATAAAAATTTGGTCGAAAAAAGTAAAAATTGGTTTGAAAATACACTTCTAGCCTTGATATTTTCAGTACAAAAGGCATTTCGTATTTTAAATCTAATTTTTCTATTTTGTAGATTTTTTCTCCCTTTAAACAAAAAAGAAGAGCTTAAACATGGTGTCGTGTAGTCCTCGTTTTTATTTGAGTATTAACCTGTGATCAAGTGTATAGTGGGATTTTATTTTGATTGCGTTGCGTAAAAGCATTTTAGTACGAAATTTAACCACAGGTTCTGATAAACTACAGACATAAAATATGAAAATAAACTAAAAAGCTAAATTAAAAAGCATCTGAAACTAGCTTTATATAAAAAGAGTAAATTTATTATAATATATAAACATCTATGTACACACAAGCTGATTCTAATTTTCATAAAATATGCTTTATCAACATCTTCTAAATTAGTTCTGACAATAATTTTTCAATACTTAAGTAATTATGTAAATATAAGAGAGAGTACCTAATCTCAATTTCAAAATGTATGCAAAAGGGGGTACCTTTGGGAGTTAATGTGGTGTGCCCGGAACACTGCTGGTTGATGGGTATCTATGGCTGATCAGGATTGGGTATCTATGGATCTTCCGTCCGTCTGATCAGGGGCTTCCTCCTGAGTGTTTGGGGTGCGGCCATGCTATTTGATACAGGAACACTTCCCGTCGGACCTGACTGGACTCTCGAACACGTTCCGTCGGACTTCTCTCCTCGTCTCGACTACTGGACACCTTCCCTTGGACTTCCGTCGGACTTTTTCCTCGTCTCAACTATCGAACACCTTCCCTCGGACTTCCGAACCTCTTCTCTCTCTCTCTCTCTCTCTCTCTCTTTTTTTTTTTTTTTTTTTTTTTTTTTTTTTTTTTTTTTTTTTTTTTTTTTTAAGATTTTTCTAAAATTTTTAATTTTCCAGAATTGTAAAGGTACTCTATGAGGCAGGTAAAAAAAAATGGTTTGTTTTTATGCTGAGAACTATCTTTCTACAAAAATAATCGATTCAAATTATCACATATGTACCTAATCTATTATTTAAGCCAAATATAAAAGAAAATTATTTACGTAATATCTAAGTTCAGTGATAAAACGGATGAAAACAATGCAGAAGATATTTAAATAACCTAAAATAAATGATTAAATGAGATAGTGAAAGGCATGAAGTCATAATGCTAGAAAAAATTGTTATTTTTACCTATTTATTATGTGATACATTGATAAATTTAATAGCCTGCTCCTAAAATACGGCTTGATATAATGGCATGAAACGCCAGGTGGATTTCGAACGTTTTAAAGATGACAGAATATTTCGCTGTGATACGACGCTTACTCATACCAATTTATTTTAGAATCGGATCTATAGTTTAGGAAAAGATAAACTTTACTCGCTTTGAATTTTGCTAATCCTTACTCATCAAAAATCCAATATGGATGTCTGTATTCATATCAGATCCAATCGCTTCATAAATTCGAGGACAGACAGGCAGATAACTTAGGCTATTATTACATTACGAAAAGAAAGTTTAAGTCATAAAAAGTTGAAAAAATAGTAAACATTTATTTTATAAATAATAAAACAACTTTAGGAATAAGAATTTAAAAGAAAAATCAGAAAATATTAAATTAATAAGACATTTAGAAAAATTTGGCTGTGACGGGGACAGAACAGTCAACCCGAGAAGTTCAACGATCAAATGGGCAGACCCTCTACCGAACGCGCTAGCCCTACACATGATAAAGGAACTAATTAGAGTATATGAGGGTCGAGTAAACACAGCCCAGTTTAAATATTACGCTCCGCCCTCGCTGCTCCCTCTTATTCTATACTAAATTCCTATCAAGAATGAATTTAGTATAGAATAAGAGGGAGAATAAGACTTGAAATAATAGCATTAAAGAATCGAAAAGGGGGGATGGGGTGGATTTTGAACTCGCTTTGAATTTTGCTAACCCTAAGTCATGAAAAATCCAATAGGGATGCCTGTGTCCATTCCAGGTACAACCGCTTCATAAATTCGTGGACAGACAATTTAGGCTATTATTATACAGGGGATTAATTTTCTCCTTGTCCCCTCTTCCTTCTTATCGTCCAATCGGGATAGTTGTAAGAATTCAATTGGTCTACTTAAACCCCGCCTTGAGACCGCCAACGTGGAAAACCTTATCCCTTCTAATTGGGCACTGTCCCTTAGGGACTCATAAATAACTCCACAAAGGTACATTCTTATTTAATGTCAAATACGGAGACGGGATTCTAATCTGGGACT
>CM063499.1:78022723-78030223 GCA_032207245.1 Pardosa pseudoannulata | reverse complement strand
ATACACATATCAAATATGTACATGTATAGATATGTGTATATATATACATATATATGTGTGTGTATGTATAAGTATATATATATATATATATATATATATATATATACATACACATATATGCGTGTAAATATGTGTATGTATATATATACATATCTATATGTATCAACATCAGGTAAACAATCCCTTACATCCAAAGGAAAATACCGCAAACAACAAAATTGCAGCTTCATCTATTTACTTCCAGTTATCCCTCCAAGCATATCTGCAGCTGTGAACCCAGATGAGTCCAGTGTATTTTTTCCGCTCAATTCTTATTCATGGCTGAATCAAAGAAACGCGTACAATAATTTAATCAATGCTAACTACGTAAAAAGCAAAAAGATAAAAATGAAGCACTGCCTCTTTCCCCCATTCCACAAGCTTTTATTAAGTTTTGAAGAGTGAGTTAAGATGTTGCACGGCTGCTCTTCAGAGCGGGCCTAATTAATGACGGGGCAAATTAGCAAGAACGGGAGAAGAAAAAGCTTCTAATTGGATTGGAGTTGCAAGCAACTGTGTGTATGTATGTGTGTGTGTGTGTGTGTATGGGGTAGTTGGCGCTGGAATAGTCGACACTAATGAGTTTTTAAATGAAAGAAATAATTGCCTGTTAGCTTATTTTCGCGATTTCCACAGCATGTTTCAGCCAAGTTCAGCACGCATCTCTCTCTCCAGCTCTTTTCTAATTTCCTTACATACCTAAATAAAACTGTAAAATTGATATTTAAGAATTCGTTTAAAATTTCTGAACTGTATTTAGTGTAAAATGTTTTAAAGCCTGACAAATTTTGGCAAGATATAAAAATATTTTTTATGCATAAAATTTGCGATTTTTTTACTCTACTAAGTATAGTGTTTAATCATTAGAGATAAAATTATTTATTGCAATTAAGCAAAAAATAATTACTAGTACTAGAACTTTCTACTATAAATATTGAACAGCTGAAGGGGATAAAATGTGTCTGGAAGTATAAGGTGCTTTAACCCTCTAAGCGGTTCGCACGTACAATTCCGCCAAACCGATGATGTCTTCAAAGTGGTTGTCATATATATGTACATATATATATATATATATATATATATATATATAATATATATATATATATATATATACATATATATATATATATACATATATATATATATATATATATATAATATATATATATATATATATATATATATATATATATATATATATATATATATACATATATATACATATATATACATATATATACATACATATATATATATATATATACATATACATATATATATACATATATATACATATATATATATATATATATATATATATATATATATATATATATACATATATACATACATATATATATACATATTTTTATACATATATATACATATATGCATACACATATACATACATATATACATATTTTTATACATATACATATATATACATATACATATATATACATATATATATATATACATATATGTATATACATACATACATATATATATATATATATATATATATATATATATATATATATATATATATATATATATATACATATATATATATATATATATATACATATATACATACATATATACATACATATATGCATACACATATACATACATATATACATACATATATATATACATATATATATATACATACATATATATATATATACATATATATACATACATATATATATATATATATAATATATATATATATATATATATATATATAATATATTATATATATATATATATATATATATATATATATATATATACCTTCACGTGTAAGAAACTAAATAACACCATTAAAGTTATCTATATATTTTTTCTTACTATATATACTTTTGAATATTGTAGTATCTTATTATTTTTTATTGCAATTAAGCAAAAAGTAATTACTAGTACTAGAACTTTCTACTATAAATATTGAACAGCTGAAGGGGATAAAATGTGTCTGAAAGTATAAGGTGCTTTAACCCTCTAAGAGGTTCGCACGTACAATTCCGCCAAACCGATGATGTTTCAAAGCGGTTGTCAAGTACAATTTATGACCTCCTAAAACATTCCGAAAATGGATGTAATGTACATTTTTGCCAGTGTTTGTGGTAGGAGGGTCAGGTCGATTGTTTAAAAACTGCATCCCTCTTTGACATATATTGAGGGATGCAGCCCTACTCCCTTTGGCTTTTCATGGCTTTGTAAATCTCTATTTCGAAGTATTTCGTTTGCGGTAACAGATATATCTCTAATTGCACCACTTAAATATCGGATGACTTTCTTTAAAAAATATAAATAATTCTCTTAAAGTATATTTTTATTTGTGCTTTTAGAACATATTAATTCTTATGGGATGATCTTCGAGACTTGACAAGTTTTATGTGTATTAAAAATTAATAATCTATAATATATATTTATATATCTATTTATAACCGGAAGTAAAGGGACAATAACGAGGGTGGGTTTCCCGTATTCCATTCTAGTCGACAAAGGGTGAAGTAAAAAATCATAGAACGCTTTGGCCATTGACACAATAAACCTTTAGCGTATTTTTGGAGACTTTTTTTAATCGGTGTGTTCCACTCGGAGGGTTAAATATAAATATATATCATAATTATAAAAGAAAACCGAAGCATTGGAAAAAAATACATTTAAAACAAAGCATGTATATATGGCATGCTGGAAAATAAATAGAAATATAACGAAAATCATAAACAGACATTCAGTAAATGCGTTAAGTTAAAAAAATAAATTTTAAGAAATATAAGTTCCATAGCATTATAAAATGTATTGACTTTATAAATGATAATAATAAATTCTTAAAATTAGTGAAAATAATATTAAAAAAGAAACAATAAGCAGAAAAGTAGCGATAAGCAAAACGTAAACAAAAGCAAAACTCTCTGTCAAATTTGCCACATAAAACAGCTAAAATATTGTAAATAAACTCTTGCCACCAAGTGTTTTATACTTTGATAAGCATTCAAAAATACTCTGTAGTAAATTATTTATTTAGAGAGAAATTTGTCGCAACGTCACGAACTACTATAATGCCCTTCCCATTCATTTTCATGCTCACAACAGCCAATAGACAAACAATAAACTGCCCTTCCGTTTGAAGCTAAACCCAGAATTGTCATAAGTTGAGATGTGCCCTACTGCGTGAAATCGAGTTTTTTAGAAGCTATAATACGGTATTTACAACGTTTTTATGCTAACACTTAAAGTCAAGCCCTTTAACTGCTCTCTTCCAGTATTTTGTCGGCACTTCCGGTGATGATTAAACAGCTATATCATGACTTCTAATGACTCTGAAAACTGTTTTCGAATGTTAAAGAATTGATTTTTTTCCCAAAAATCAGTATTTGAACGTAGTCGGTTACCTTAACATAAAGAAAAAGAAAAGAAACCATCGTGGTTAACTGTCTCTATGCCCAAAACTACGCCCTAATCTGTCTTTGACCGTTTTCTTCTTTCGACGCTGTGGTTTGGGAACTTTAATTAAAAACTGCTCAAACATGTGTTACTAAAAAGTAACCCTATGAAAATAAAACAGAACAAAACGAATTTGTCGTGGTTAATTTGCTCTATTCCCGTAACGGCTTGGTAACTCTAGGTAAAAAGTCATCAAACGGATACTACTATAAAACAACATGGTGAAATTAAATAAAGAGAAAAATTTCTGTGTTGTGATTAACTCGCTCTATCTCCTCAATTACGCTCTAATCACTCTTTAATCGTTTACTTTTTTCCCCGCTGTGGTTTGGCAACAATAGTTAGATGACCATCAAACGGGAATTACTTAAAAACAAACTTATGCATTAAAATTTTAGAACAAAACAAATTCCTTTGTCATGGTTAATTTGTCCTATCTCCGTAATTACGCTCTAATCAGTCATTCACCTTTTTTATAGCTGCGGTTGGGCAACTCTAATTAAAAATTTGTGAAATGGGTATTATTATAAAACAACCTGAGGAAAAAAACTGAACGAATTTCTATGTTGTTATTAATTTGCTTTATCTCCGTATCTACGACCTAATCACTCTTTAACTGTTTACTTTTTTCACCTCTGTGGTTTGGCAACAATTGTTAGAAAACCATCAAAAGCGTATTACTATAAAGCAACCTTATGTATTAAAATTTTAGATCAAAACAAATTCCTGTGTCGTGGATAATTCGCTCTATCTTCACAATTACGCTCTAATCAGTTTTTCATCTTTTCTTTTATCATTGCTGCGGTTTGACAACATTAGTTAAAAACTCATCAAATGGTTATTACTATAAAACAACCCGATGAAAAAAAAGTTAGGACTAAACAAATTTCTCTGTCGGGGTTAACTCTCTCTATCTCCACAACTACGCCCTAATCATTCTTTAATCGGTTCCGTTTCAGTCATTCACCTTTTTTTATCGCTGCGATTTGGCAACGATAGTTAGTAAACTATCAAACGGGTATTACTATAAAACAACCTAATGCATTAAAAGTTTAGAACAAAACAAATTCTTGTGACATGGTTAACTAGTTCTCTCCTCAATTATGCTCTAATCAGTCTTTGACCGTTTCATCTTTTCGACAATGTGGTTTGGTAACAATAGGTAGAAAACCATCAAACGGGCATTACTGTAAAACAACTTGATGCATTAAAATTTTAGAGTAAAGCAAATTCCTGTGTCTTGGTTAATTCGCTCTATCCCCGCAGTTGAGCTCTAATCAGTGTTTTACTTTTTCGTTTTTAATCGCTGTGGTTTGGTAACTCTAGGTAAAAAGTCATCAAATGGAAATTACTATAAAACAACCTGGTGAAATTAAATATAGAGAAAAATTTCTGTGTCGTGGTTAACTTACTCTATCTCCGCAATTGCGCTCTAATTACTCTTTAATCGTTTCCGTTTTTCTCCCCCAGTTTCTCAACAATCGTTAGTAAATCTTCAAACGGGTATTAGTATAAAAGAACTTGATGCATTAAAATTTTAGAGCAAAGCAGATTCTTGTGTTGTGGTTAATTCGCTCTATCTCCGTAATTATGCTCTAAACAGTCTTTGACCGTTTCTTTTTTTGCCGGTGTGGATGGGTAAGAATAATTAGAAAACCATCAAACGGGTATTACTATAAAACAACTTGATGCATTAAAATTTTAGAGCTAAGCAAATTCCTGTGTCGGGGTAAATTCACTCTATTTCCGCTATTACGCTCTAATTAGTCTTTCCCGTTTTTCCCTTTTCATCGCTGTGGTTTGGTAACTCTAGGTAAAATGTCATCAAACGGGTATTACTGTAAAACAACCTGGTGAAATTAAATAAAGAGAAAAATTTGTGTCGTTTTTAACTCGCTCTATCTCCTCAATTACACTCTAATCACTCTTTAATCGTTTCCGTTTTTCTCCGACGGTTTGACAACAATAGTTAGTAAATCTTCAAACGGGTATTAGTATAAAACAACCTGATGCATTAAAATTTTAGAGCAAATCAAATTCCTGTGTCGTGGTTAATTCGCTCTATCTCCGCAATTACGCTCTAATTAGTCTTTTCCATTTATCCTTTTTCATCGCTGCGGTTTGGTAGCTCTAGGTAAAAAGTCATCAAACGGGTATTACTATAAAACAACCTGTGAAATTAAATAAAGAAAAAATTACTGTGATCGGGGTTAACTCGCTCTATCTCCTCAATTACGCTCTAATCAGTCTTTGACCGTTTCATTTTTCGTCACTATGGTTTGGTAACATTAACTGAAAAGCCATCAAACGGGCATTACTATAAAATAACTTGATGCATTAAAATTTTAGAGTAAAGCAAATTCCTGTGTTATGGTTAATTCGCTCTATTTCCGCAATTGCGCTCTAATCAGTGGTTTACTTTTTCGTTTTTAATCGCTGTGGTTTGGTAACTCTAGGTAAAAAGTCATCAAATGGATATCACTATAAAAAAACCTGGTGAAATTAAACAAAGAGAAAAATTTCTGTGTCGTGGTTAACTCGCTCTATCTCCGCAATTACGCTCTAATTACTCTTTAATCGCTTCCGTTTTTCTCCCCCGATTCGGCAACGATACTTAGTAAATCTTCAAACAGGTATTAGTATAAAACAACCTGATGCATTGAAAGTTAGAGCAAAGCAAATTCCTGTGTCGTGGTTAAGTCGCTCTATTTCCGCATTACGCTCTAATCAGTCTTTCTCTTTTTTCCTTTTTCATCGCTGCGGTTTGGTAACTCTAGGTAAAAAGTCATCAAACGGATATTACTATACAAAACCTGGTGAAATTAAATAAAAAAAAATTCCGGTGTAGTGGTTAACTCGCTCTATCTCCGCAATTACGCTCTAATCTGTCTTTCATCCTTTCTTTTTTCATAGCTGCGATTTGGCAACACCAGTTAAAAACTCATCAAAAGGATATTACTTTGAAACAACCTGATGAAAAAAAAATGTTAGGACAAAACAAATTTCTGTGTCGTGGTTAACTCTCTATCTCCTCAACTACACCCTAATCACTATTTCACCGTTTCCTTTTTTTTCTCCTCTGCAGTTTGGCAACAATAGTTAAAAACCCATCAAACGGGATCGACAAACTCCGATTTTCATCCTGGCAAGTTCGCGATCTTTTTCGTCGAAGATGCTATTTCGATACCAGCAGACAAAAAAGAAAAACACGGGGTGGGGCAAATATTGATCCGATTATTTATAGGACGGTAGGACGGAGGGAAGATTTTTCAAAGATGCTGGCAGTTTGGGGAGGTTCTAGATTATTTCTTTAAAGCAGCACGTATCTGAATCGATAGAATTCTGTTTTCTTTCCCAAATCTAGCGTCTCAACTATGATATAACCTGGATGGTTCGCACCCAGGTTTTGGTTTAGGTATAAGTCACGTCACGAAGTTTTTTGAAAATACATTCGATGGCTATTTTAAATAAATTATGACGCATTAAGTACTATCTTTGGTGATATTTGTGAATTACCATTGCACTCAGTTAGCGAAAAAGAAACCATTATTCAACATTTATATCCCTTCTGAATCCCGTAATGCATTTGGTTGAAAAAACAAACCATGAGTACAACTTACCCTAGTTTTAAGGAGATAGGAAAGAATTAACAGAAAAAAGGACATCAGATAATGAAACACCAGAAAAATGAGAAAGCTATGTATTCCACGTACTAAAAGCTTATTCAAACAGCTTATTTTACATCTACCATTTATTTTAATATTATACACGAAGTAGTAAGAGGTCACCAACCAAGATTTACCTTTTCTCTCTCGTGAAATTTGGCCCGCTCTGTTTTTATATAGTGTTGTTTTACCCCCGTATTTTTAAGCTTCATTGACTCGAGTTGACTAGAGAACATTTTTGCGCTATGATTTTCTAAGACTTTAAAGCAGGATTAAGTTAAGAAGAATGCTTTCAACGGTTGCCATTGGAATTTGGTGACGAATCTGCAGCTCCTGCTGC